>CAJNDT010000502.1:350930-817500 GCA_905221615.1 Symbiodinium sp. CCMP2592 | reverse complement strand
CACCCCACCCGGCACTTTAGCCCATGTGCCCGGGTGTCATATGCCACTGCCCTGGCACGTTGGCCCCAAGGCGGTCCAGGTACCATCGACAACACCTGACACCCGGCCAACGGTGTCCACGAACCGAGATGGGCAGTCGATCCGTGTGGGTAAGGTGGCACTCTGCCTCTGTCGCTCCAAGTCGCAAGGCTCACTAACGTGACAAGCATGGATGGCCTCCCCTCCTGGTTGGGAGAACAGATCAAGCCACAACCACTGGACCACCCCACCCGGCACTTAAGCCCATGTGCCCGGGTGTCATATGCCACTGCCCCGGCACGTTGGCCCCAAGGCGGTCCAGGTACCATCGACTCAACACCTGACACCCGGCCAACGGTGCCCACGAACCGAGAAGGGCAGTCGATCCGCGTGGGTAAGGGCAAGATCTCAAGGCAAGTCAACATGTCCCTACGGCCTCCCTTCTTTGTTCAATCACAACCCAAAACTATTTAAAAAGATTAAATATTAAAAATTATTAACTTCAACAACAAATAAACAACAATTTTGTAGACATACAGCAGCAGGAAACCAGTTAGAACAACAGGAAGCCAATTGACTCACTCAGAAACAAAATTCACAAACATGTATTTTTTTACACCAAAAATAAAATAAAAGAATTTTAACAACTGTAAAACACAAAAAAACCTATTTAAACAACGTTTAAATACAAAACAATACTTTTAAATACAAAAAAACACTTTTAAACACAAGTAAAGCCAACCACATACAAAAATGAGATTTTGGGTTCCTTTCATATAAGCCTTGTTGATCTAAACCCTGTGGTTCTGGTTCGGCGCAAAGGGTTAAGGAGTTACAGGACTTGGTCCCTCTAAACAACCTCAAGACCTGAAGTAACACTCCCTCGCAAGCGCGATGAAACACCCTGACGTGCAAATCCATGTCCCTAGATGATCGACCCTGAACCCTAAACCCTAAACCCTAAATCCTAAACCGGACCCTGAACCCTTGAACCAAAACCAAAATAAACCCTAAGAAGTACCGAGGTCGCGACTGACCTGCCATGTCCGGGCTCTCGCCAGGAACAGCCTGAACCCATCTACTTACCTTGGTAGGGGTCCCTTTAAGAGGGTCTATAAGGGTTACTATAAGGGATCTATAAGGGTAGTTTTATATGGGGGCCTTAATAATCCTATAGCTTACCTTGGGAATAGGGTTCCTTTAAAGGGATCTGTAGGGTTCCTTTAAAGGGATCTATAGGGTTCCTTTAAAGGGATCTATAGGGTTCCTCTAAAGGGATCTGTAGGGTTCCTTTAAAGGGATCTGTAGGGGTTTGGGGCTCCTTTAAAGGGATTTTTACCTTGGGTTAGTAGGGAATGGAGGTCCTTATAAAGGCGTCTATAAGGGTTACTATAAGGGGTCTATAAGGGTACTATAATATAGGGGCTTTAGTAATCCTATAGCTTACCTTGGGTTAGTAGGGAATGGAGGAATGGGGTACAATTATAACTACAATTCCTACCATTCTTCCCTTCCCTACTAACCCAAGGTTCCCGAGACTGGGTGACTGACGGTACATGGGACATGGGTAGTTCTCTGCAATAGGGTCCCCATTTATGTCCACCAAGTTGTACGGCACCCATTGAAAAGCGGCCCGAATTCAGAGAGTGTACGGCACCCATTGAAAAGGGGCCCGAATTTAGAGAGTGTACGGCACGCATTGAAAAGGGGCCCGAATTTAGAGAGTGTACAGCACCCATTGAAAAGGGGCCCGAGTTTGGATAACTATCCATATTTATGTGTAATGTAGAAGCCTGCTTCGAGGGTTGGAGGACGTAGTACGTAGGTCATAAGTAGAGTTATAAGTGCCCTAAGTGGAATCCTAATTGGGCCTATGGTACCTATATGACTCTATACAATAACTACGTACTAAGTCCGCCGGCCCTCCATGTGAACACTTGCTACACAACACTATTCAGTATTCCTTGGGGTTCGTTGCAAGACTACAGTGAGATGTACCCCAAAACCCAGATCGAATTATTGAGGCCCCTACATTCCTTCAGGATGCATGTGCCCAAATATTGGGCCAATGTACCTATGATGTAGGGACTGCTTTAAGGCCAAAGCATATACTATTTGGGTACATCGACCCTCGGGATTAAGTGGGCATGCAGGTACCTTTGGTCTGCCCTTGGTGCCCTCATTGGGTGCAGGATTCAGTCAGGTTTTATGCTATGGGGTCTAGAGTCTTGAGTTTAAGAAGCCAGATAGTTGGAACACCATGACTCCCTCAGCCACAATGCGTCGGAAAGTGGGAAAATGAACATAACATGTAAGTATTCTGTGTTCCAACCTTCACAACTAAGGATAGGAGAACACGGCTCATGGTGCAGCATAAACCACCGATGCACCTGGATGCCCAGAATCACTATTTGGAGGATCATGGGACTTAGTAAGTACAGTAAGGTTGTAAATACCTTGATCAGGGTTTATAAGTATAGGTACCTTACTTAAAACATTAGTCACTAAGTCCCGTGATCCTTTAAGTAAGCCCCTTGAAACCCTGACCATTTATCTCCTGAAGCCAGCCGTCCAAGTAAGACCCTACACAAATCACTGAAAGCCCCTATGACAGCGAAGACCTATTCCCTAAAGCCTGATGTCCTACTGTAAATGCTATTGGTTTAGGCTTTAATTTAAGGGTTAATTAAGACCGTAAGCCCAAAACCCCGAAATCCTAAAGCCTACGACCCTCAAAGACTTTAAACGCAAAAGCTCCTAAAGCCCTGCACCACGAACACTCTACCGCACGGTCCGAGTACCCAATACTTAAAAAAAAGGACTTAAGATGGTCTGCCAGTACTAAAAAACTTGGGTTTAAGATGAGTCGGGGTAGGTTTGGGCCTTTCGGCGGTTCACATGAGTGTGAGGTCTTTGTGCCTTAATCCCTGAACCCTGAACCCATTGAGGCTTCAGGGCTTGAGACTCAGGTATTGCGTAACCCTGGACCCCTAAAATAGGGGCCTTAATAATTACCAATACTATAGTGGGGGCTCCTTATTATGATTATAGTATAATATACCCCAAAAACCACATTCTCACTATTAAGGCCCGTATAGTAATTCAACCTTGATCCGCTTGAGGGAACGGCCTTGGGCTCTTTGACATACTGCGCTTTGGCGATTTGCCACAGCATCTGCACCTGGCCAGCTTTCTCTTCTCTTACTTAAAGGATCATGGGACTTAGTAGCTTGGGGTCCTTTAAGGGGTTCCTATAAAGGGATCTATAAGGGTTACTATGAAGGGTTCTATATGGGTTTTGAGGGTGTACTTAAAGGATCATGGGACTTAGTAGCTTGGGGTCCTTTAAGGGGTTCCTATAAAGGGATCTATAAGGGTTACTATGAAGGGTTCTATATGGGTTTTGAGGGTGTACTTAAAGGATCATGGGACTTAGTAGCTAGGGCTTTAAGTAAGGTAACTATAAGTATACCTACTTATACGGCGTCTGTTTTTAAATACACGGATATTTAAATAGGTTAAACAGGTATATTACACTACCTCCGTGAAACATCGCCCGGGCCCGCCTCGAAATAAAATATCCGGAGATTGGCAGATGATTGGTGGGTTTGGGGTTTAGGATTTTGGGGTTTACGGTTTAAGGGTTTAGAGCTCAGGTAGAAGCCAAACCTTTCAGCTTTAGGTTCAAGCCAAACCGAGCCAGCCGTCCAGCAGCCTTCCTCAAGCCTTCCAGCCTTCCTCCAGCCCAGCCTTCCCAGCCCAACCCAGCCCTCCAGCCCTCCAGTCCAGTTTTCCAGACCCAGCCCTCCAGCCTTGCACCAGGCCCAAGCCCTCCAGCTTTGCCCTCCAGCCCTCCAGCCTTCAAACCTTCCAATTTTCAAGCCAGTTTTCCAAACCCAGCCTTCCAGCCTTCCTCCAACCCTCCAACCTTCCTCCAGCCTTCCAACCTTGGAGGGGGACTGGAGGAAGGCTGGAGGGCTGGAGGGCTGGGTTGAAGGCTGGGGAAGGCTGGAAGGCTGGAGGGCTGGACTGGAGGGCTGGAGGAAGGCTGGAAGGCTGCAGGGTGGCTGGAAGGAGGTAGGCTGGATGGAGGGCTGGAAGCTGGAAGGCTGGAAGGCTGGAGGGGAAGGCTGGAAGGCTGGAGGGCTGGGCTGGGGCTGGAGGAAGGCTGGAAGGCTGCAGGGTGGTTGGAAGGAGGTAGGCTGGATGGAGGGCTGGAAGCTGGAAGGCTGGAAGGCTGGAAGGCTGGAGGGGAAGGCTGGAAGGCTGGAGGGCTGGAGCTGGAAGGCTGCAGGGTGGAAGGAGGTAGGCTGGATGGAGGGCTGGAAGCTGGAAGGCTGGAAGGCTGGAAGGCTGAAGGGGAAGCTGGAAGGCTGGAGGGCTGGGCTGGGGCTGGAGGAAGGCTGGAAGGCTGCAGCGGGGCTGGCTGGATGGAAGCTGGAAGGCTGGAAGGCTGGAGGAAGGCTGGAAGGCTGCAGGGTGGCTGGAAGGAGGTAGGCTGGATGGAGGGCTGGAAGCTGGCAGGCTGGAAGGAGGGCTGGGCTGGCAGGGTGGCTGGCAGGCTGCAGGAAGCTGGAAGGCTGGAAGGCTGGAGGGGAAGGCTGGAAGGCTGGAGGGGAAGGCTGGAAGGCTGGGGGGGCCGGGGGCTGGAGGAAGGCTGGAAGGTGGCTGGAGGGGAAGGCTGGAAGGCTGGAGGGCTGGGCTGGGGCTGGAGGAAGGTTGGAGGTAGGCTGGATGGAGGGCTGGAAGCTGGAAGGCTGGAAGGCTGGAAGGGGAGGGGAAGGCTGGAAGGCTGGAGGGCTGGGCTGGGGCTGGAGGAAGGCTGGAAGGCTGCAGGGTGGCTGGAAGGAGGTCGGCTGGATGGAGGGCTGGAAGCTGGAAGGGAAGGCTGGAAGGCTGGAGGGCTGGGCTGGGGCTGGCTGCAGGAGGTAGGCGATGGAGGGCTGGAAGCTGGAAGGCTGGAAGGCTGGAAGGCTGGAGGGGAATGCAGGGTGGCTGGAAGGAGGTAGGCTGGAAGCTGGAAGGCTAGAAGGCTGGAAGGCTGGAGGGGAAGGCTGGAAGGTTGGAAGGCAGGCTTGAGGGCGGGCTGCCCTCCAGCCTTCAACCCTCCAGGCCTTGCAGTCTCCAGCCTTCCAGCCTTCAACCCCTCAAGCCCTAAACCCCTTCCAGCCTTCAACCCTCCAGCATTCCAGCCTTCACCTTTTTAAGACTGAAGGCTAGATCACGTCATACTGGGATTTAAATATAGGGATTTAAACAAATATTTTATACTACCTCTGCGGCCAGTGCGGCTGGCCGGGCCCCCATATATTTAAAAAACGTCACCGTAACCCATCAAGGTACTTAAAACATTAGTTGCTAAGTCCCATGAACCTCTGGTGCCCAAGAGGGAAGAGTGGATCCCTCTAATAGTTGCAAAAGAAACCTAAAGAATCTCTGGCAGCCTTCCTCCACTCTTGTCTCTAAGCCCTATACAGCCTAAATCCACATTCTCTCCTCCACCCTCGCCTCAAAGCCCGAAAAACCCTAAACCCATATTCCCTCCTCCATGACTCCACCTCCAAACCCTACGCTAAACCCCTAAACCCATATTCCCTCCCCACTCGCGCTTGAGGGACCAGTAGGTCATGTCTCCAGGGGGTCTTCGGGTTCAGGCTTTGAGCATTGGACTTCGAGTAGTGTCTTGCTCTAAGGGCGGTTAGGGTGTAGGGCTTGCCTGGACCCTATAAAACCTCCTCTTGTCAGATTCCCTCTTAAGATGTCCTTATGTAAGCCTTTATTTTGAAAATGAGGTTCTTCAGGGTCCGGGTAGGGCTTAGAGGTGTAGGGTTTAGGGGGGAACTTTTTATTTCCAAAGAGTTAAGGTCCGGGTGTGAGGGCTTCGGAGTTAGGATTGACGTCTTGAGTGGGAAATTGGGGTCTCGGAGTCCTGCGTTCCTTGTGGCATTCCCAGATCGGTGATTTTCTAGGTGGGGCTTTTAAAGCATTTGAAAAATATTAGTGAATAAGATCCTCTTAAACCCAATAAGGGGAAATATAAAATGTCCCAAAGCCCTACCTAGTTTTGAGCTAGGGGTCCAAAGGTCTGAGGCTTGTAGGTATTTGCATACCACTCCGAGTCCGAGTATCGAGGGGATTGAGGCATGCTTTGGGTTAGTGAGTTTTGCGGGCTTTCGGCTTTGAGCATTCGGTGGCAGCGCAAGGGTACTCGGTCAGATCAAGTGCTGAACTTGCTTTGAAGCCGGTCATGCCCATCGATAGCGGTAATGCTTGCGGCTTGCGATGCGAGATTCTAGGCGTTTTCACAACCAGTGCAACAACTTCAACAACAACCATCACCAGCAACAACAACACAACCACCAGAACGACGACATTAACACGAAATCGAGTCATCCTATCAAGAACGCTTCGTACCTACCCTTTGCCCAGACCTATAGCCTCAACCCTGCTCGACACAGCAAAAAGGTTTTCTGACTGATTCCAACCCTAAACTCAAATGCCTATAACCCTTTATAATAACTGTCCGTTAACCTCCAAGTGCTGGGGTGGTCTGAATATATCAGTAGCGATAGTATATATTCCTTAGTCGTGTACCAAACCCCCCAACCCGTACTCCTGTTCCTGTGATCCGCCTGCGCAACGTTTCCACGCAAGACCGCGAGCCACAACGGGGTTGCGCCAGCTGCGTTCACGGTTGCCACAGGGATCTGCCCTGGGAGTCGTAAACAAAGGGCTTGGGGCTTACATTGCTCATAGGATTGGGGCTTAGGGCATCGGGTTTAGGGGCTGTTGTTCGGAAGAGAACGTACATTATCACGACCATAACGGTCTTTCGAGCGTGCCATAAAAGGCTTCACAAGGGCTTTACAGGCTATCACATCATAAGGAACTCAAATGAACTCAAACTTGTCAGGTACCATATGAGCGGTTGTCAAAATTATAGTCAGTCCCTTTTTGGGTATCCTAAAAAATAGGTGCCGTATTATAATAATGAGCCAAAAAGGGACCCTAATTTTGACAGCCACCCATAATGGGAACTTATTAGTCGAAACTGTGGCAAGGCCCACGAAGAAGCTCTGGTAGAAGAACCCCTAAACCCTAAACCCTAATCCCTAAATCCTAATCCCTAAAACCCTACTCCCTTAGCCCTAATCCCCTTAACCCTAATCCCTAATCACCTAAACCCTAATCACCTAATCTCTTAACCCTATATAATCCCTTAGCCCTAAACCCTAAAATACAAGAAAAAAACAGCCGAATGCATCAAAGAGCCTCCCACGTACGGAGGGCTCGGCACGTAGAACCCATATCTTTCAGAACCCTTCAAGAGCCCTAAGGGTCCAAGTAACTAGGGTTTAGGGTTTAGGGTTTAGGGTCCAAGTACTCCCTACTACAGGACATTGGGTCCGTTTTGGGTACCAAAAAAACCATAAACAAGGACTGTTTGGACCCTTTGGGGAACACACACTATAGAGGCCCTAATAACTACCAATAGGGTTCCTTTAAACGGGTCCTACAAGGGTAGCTCTTTGGGCCATTATAAGGGTATAGTAGTATAAGGGACCTAACAATTTACCTATACTATTTTTAGTGGGGGTTTCTCATTATAATTATAGTACGGTGGGCCCCAAACCCTATTAGTGGGGGTTCCTTATTATAAGTATAATACGGTGGGTATAATTATAATACGGTGGGCCCCAAAACCCTATTCTAATTACTAAGGCCCCTATAGTAGACGACCCCTACAATCAGAGATCTTCTTTGGCGAAGAGAGGCTGGCGGCAGCCGCCAGTGCCGAAGCGTCCTAAGCTCTACCCAAAGGCCCCAAAGTATTTCTTTTTGGGGGTTCGTATATAGAATCCTATAAGGTAAAAGCCAGAAAGTTGGAATATGATTATCCTAAACCCTTTATGGTAAATTATAAGGTATCCTACCCTGAAAGTTCCCTTTAAGGTAATCCCAAAAAGGAACTACTTTGGGGCCTCTGGGTAGCATCGACTTTCGAGCGTTTAAGCTGAAGGGCTGAAGGGGACGAAGAGTTTCCAGAAGGGGGGTTCCTTTAACGGGATCTATGGGCTCCTTTAAGGTTTGTATAGAGACCCCAGAGGGCCCATATACACTACGATTCTGGAATTTGGTCCACAAAACCATTATGGGGATGGTCTTTCAGGGCCTAATTCCATAATAGTGGTGTGTATGGACAGAGTTTCCAGTAAGCTGATGACAGTCAGGCCTTAGGTATTGCCCCCCTACAGCAAGAGTCTATAATAGGGCTACTACTAAGGTCCTAATATATCTATACTATGAATATTCAAATATTACTGAGTGGGGGCCGTACCCAAGTCAGGCCCACGCACACACTGACTCGACGAGAACGCTGCTACTACAAGGACCACAGTTATACTCAGGTCGCCAAACCCAGCCCGCCTCAGGAATCATATTACCAGATCTGCCAGGACCGCCCGTTCAAGAACTGTCTGAGTAGGGACGCCTGACGTAAATGGGAGTTTCCGAAACTATAGGGGACCCTAATATAGTGCCCTAATCCCTATTATAAGGTCCCCCAAATAAGGTACCCCTAATATCCGGAATCTCCCAAATCGAGAGACACCGAACACAGCCGGTTTTTCAACCCTGCCCTTCAGGCTCCATGTATACATATGCACGTAACTATACACACACAAAATATAAACGAAGCGGAGTATGCGTATATATCTGTATATGTGCATATATAGTATGCAAACACTCCGACCTGCACTGCATTCTGTTCTGTTTCTTAATCAGCACATAATATGCAACACGCTCAACGCAGCACCTGCAAAGACGCTGAACACTTGCATATCCCAAAGGGTCCTAGGTACTGTTATGGGAGATACTTCGCCAAATCATAATAGTAATTCCTAACATAGAAACCCTACATTCTACTATACAGGTACTTTGGACCCTTTGGGTAGTAAACCCTACATCCCCAAGAGTTCTACTTTCTTCCCCCGAATCCAATAGAACTCCAGATCTACGTGAGCCATAAAGCCCTACAGCCCCAAACGTCCCTAAGCTCCGAAGGCCCCCCAAAAAGGGCCTAAAACCCTAAACTCCCGGACGTCCCTAAACCCCAAAGGGCAGTCCAAGGGTCTTCTTCGTATGCGGCCGTGAAAAGGCTGTGGGCCAAGCCCTGCTCACCTTTTTGCTGAAAGTTGTTGCGTTTTATGGTTTAGGGTCTTTTAGAGTTCAGGGTGTAGGGTTTTGGGTTTAGTTGTAGTTTCTGATTTGTTTCAAACTGCATTGCACCCTTTCTGCAAAGATGGCCGGGGCGGGGCACATCCCAAATTTGGGGTCACACTCGGCTTTGGAGTTGAGGGCTTTGGGATTTTTAGCTTGCTTGTAGTGTTTAGGGTCTGGGGCTCGGGGTTTGGGTTTGGTGAACGTTTGTGGGTTCCCTCCGCTGGTTCCTTTTCAAAGTTCCTTTCAGTTAATGAGTTTTCCCTTTTCGGTGTTTCTTCGTGGGTTCTATGGCACTCGGGCATTGGCTGCACCAAAGATCTTGGGTGGTCTCAAAAGGCTTTGCTGGGCTTGCAGCTTGCAGCTCGGGAACCCTAAACCCTAAACCCTGGGTTCAGTTCTTCAAGGTTTGCGCTCGAAGGTGTCAAAAGTCAGGGTCTCGGGTCTGTAACACCCGAACCCTAGGATCATTCAGCCAGGAATATGACCAGCCAGCCATCGGTTCTAAACCCTTAAAACAAAACACCGCATGCCTTAGCCCCGAAGCACGCAATTTCCCCAAATTCGCCTCGGTATACTACACCGGACCTCACAAACTCTCAATAGTGTAAAGTACTTCTGTTATGTATCCCCGGCCGAAGCTGCTTCCCAGCAACCCACCTCTGCTTAACCCACCCTTTCCCCCCCAAAGAATATGGGCTTCCAAGCCTTTGGGGCTGGTGATCACCCTGCTGCAGGGGGCAGGGGGCTTTGATGCCCATAATAAAAACTTAACAAGGCCTGTTTAACGAAGTATAGTCCCCTACCCCTGTGAGGGGCTTCACCGTTCGGTTAGAATCGGGCTTCTGCCTGGCACAGTCTACCATGATGATATATAACACCCCAAAACCCTAAAGCCCTAAAGCACCAAAACCCTAAAACCCCAAAGCCCTAAGCCCTAAAACCCTAAATTCTAAAGCCCTAAACCATAAAACCCTAAACTCTAAATCCGAAGCCCTAAAACTCGAAAGCCCTAAACCCTAAAGTCCCAGGCATGGTCCCGCCTTTGGGAAGCTTCACCACGTTGCGGTGCACATAATGAAGTTGCACACCCAACCCGGCCGGCACCTCGGCATACTCCTGCAGCGGGTCCTCAGGGGCCAGTAGGTGTAGGGTGTAGAGGGCTTAGGGGTTTAGGGTTTAGAGGCGTGAGCTTTGGGTTTAGGGGTTGCGCTTAACTAGGAACACCCACCAATTATTCAGAAATATACCTTAAATCGTGGGCCTTCTAGGTACGGTTTTTGTTGTTTGAACTCCCTTTTCCCAAGAGGCTGCACTCCGCGACTGGTACGGTTTAGGGTTCAAGGTCTTTCGACCTGTAGTTCATCGGGGTGTAGACTAAGATGCCCAGTAAATTCGGTACTTGTAGTGGGTGACTTAATAAGCAAACTAGGACTACCAAAAGGGCATAAGGGTACTACTGGGCATCCTCGGGATTCCCTAAACCCTAAACCCCTCAACCCTAAACCCCTAATTAAGGCATATTCCTTACTTAAGGGGTTGTGGAGGCTCTGGGTAGATCTTTCAAGCTGTACAGGTGCTTTCGGAAGTTGTGTGGCCGGCCATCTGAAGCACCACCACGCACCCTGAACCTCGCAACCTAAACTTGCAACCCCAAACGCTTATACTATAATTACCACACTTAGAACCATAACGGAAAGATTATCTTTAATATTCTCTGAGGTTTAATATGAACAAAAACAATATTCATAAAAAGACTATAGTATAGCCTGCAGACCCAACAAGAAGAGTCTTCAACAAAACCACCAGCTGCAAACCTTAATTAAACCGTGGCTGCAGAAACCTGGGTCTTGCCTAATATGGTTCCTTTCAAGGGTGCGTTTCGGATCTTAGGTTCTAAAAGGGCTTCGGGTTTAGGTTTAGCGTCTACTTCATGGATGGGGAGGCTGTAGGAAAGTAGGAAGTAGGTGAAACAAGTGTAGCATATCTTTTGATTTAGGGTTTACAGTGACTGCGGCGAAATACGCTGCAACCTTGTATTCCGACCAAAGATATGAATGAAGCGCACTCCTAAAACTCTAAACAAGGTCCCTAACCCTTGCAACACTTTGAGCCATCAAAGCCATGATTAAGTTGGGTACTGCCCCCATACGGGCTGCTATTCAGGTCCTAACATATTTTTATTATGAATAATATTCAACTGTTACTGGTTGGATGCAGTACCCAGGCCGTAAGCGTTAACCCTGAACCGTAAGCATTGAAAACCCTAAAGCAGAAAATGGCTGACGGGTGTCTGACTCGCCCCGGTGCTGGTGCATGCCATACAAGCCAATGGGCATGCCTTGTCATGTCGATAACTTGGAAGTAGTAGTAGTAGTAGCAGTAGCAGCAGCAACCGCAGCACTAGTAGCCGTACGGTAGTAGCCGTTTATGGAGTTTGGGAGGAGGGCTTCATCTGCTGGGGCGATTGCAGTTTGGTGTCGACATGTTTAAGGTTAAAAGGAAACCTTACTACTTACTACAGATGCCTATTCTGGTATCTTAAACCTTAACCTTTAAACCCTTAAAGGAACCCTTATAGGTCCCTCAAAGGAGCCCGAACAGCCCTTGGGATTGAAGAAGCTTGCAAGCCTTCGGATTGAAGGCTACTGGTTTACCCAGAGAGCCTAATACACCTTAGTTAATGGGGCTGGGGCTGGGGCGGGGGAGGGGGCTGAGGCTGGGGCTGGGCTGGGGCTGGCACATGGTTTTGCGACTGAAACCAAATATTGAAATTGTTTTGTGACTGCAACCTGATTTGGATGCAGGGGAGTTTTGTGACTCGACCCTGGTTTGGGCTGGATTGGGCTTGAAATTGACGGTTTAGGGGGTTCAACGCAGGCAATGACAAGCAATTTCTATTTATCTCTGTCTTGCGGGCTTAGGGTTTAGGGGTTTAGGGATTTTTTCGCACACAAGCAGAATTTGACTTAATGGCCAGACACAAACTATGGGACGCAGAGCGTCGGCCCCGGAGTGCACTCGAAGCCGTCGAATCCCGGGGCTATCGGCCGCACTGGTTAGTTTGCCCTCCCGCGCCGTTGACCCTTAGCCATCTCCGCCTTTTAGGGTTTGTCTCCTAAACTCTTTTTTCTGTCGCGAGGCAGACAACGTGAGCCATGCAGCAATGCTTGCCGTCGTGGAAGACCCGAGTTCTGCAGCAATGCCCGCAGTCGTATTGGAGAGCTTTCACGATCCAGAACCGGCAGATGCGAGATGCAAGTCACGACGCTCGCTGCCCACGGCCGAAGACCGTTACGCGGCGACGGCGACTGCAGGTCGTCACACTGCAGCCCGAAACAAGGGTAGGCAGTTCTGAATTCTCGGTCTTGCCGTAGCTTCTAAATTTGTCTTTTCTGATATGGTCCTCAATGGACGCGACTTCTGAAGCAATGCTCGCAGGCACGGATTGAAAGCAAAACGTAACACGTTTCTGCTGCGAAGATAGAAAATCATGGGCAGAGATGATATATATATATATATATACATAAAGAGCCCCATAGAACTGGAAACGAAGGCAAGACGCGACGCCTGTCGGCTGCGAGGATAGAAGATCGTTGGTGGGGTTGGGGTAACAAAGTGCTTGTCGGAGTTTTTGAAGCTTCCTGCGTCTATGTCCTAGTCCGGACAGGAAACATACTGCATAACAGATTCGCCTAGACGAGACGAGGATGTAGGCCTCGAGCCTTGGAGGTCATGAACTGTTAAGAGCTAGAATCCAGAAACCGAAGTTTGCCTTGATCGGAATGAAAGCATGCTGTACACCTCATTGCTCGCAGCACAAGATTTGGATGAAGAGCAGGCGAGCACCACCAGCGATCGCTTGACAAGTCCACCCGAAGTGTATGTGCAGCAACCTATAACATCAGTTAACAGATCCATTCCCAAGGAAATGCCACCAACCGTCGGATAACAAGTCCATTCCTAAGTGTAGGTGCAACGACGTAAACATGGGTTAACACATCCGTTCTCAAGTAAGTGCCACCAAATGCCACCGGCAATCGGTTAACAACTCCATTCCTTAGTGTAGGTGCAACACATGATTGTCTTTCTGCTGCCGTGGCCCCATTATTCGGAGAATCAAGACGAAGTAGGACGACAAGGAACATGATTGTGTTCTGGCTGCCGTGTGCCCAGCATTCGGAACAGCAAGACGAAAGTATGACAGAACCCAGCACGATCGTCCTGCGGCTGCCGCGACATCAGAGCTGCAACCGAGCTCCCAAAATGTGCACGCTCTTTTTTCTGGATGTCTCGCTTCACCCTGCCCGCGACAGCTCCGGCTAGGGCATGACAGACTGTATAGCAGGATGTGCGGCCGTCTCAAAGCCGTGCTGCTGGCATGAATCCAGGGCCGATGTGACAATTATCTCGGATAATTGCAACGTTCGTTCCCAGCCGCAGCAGCACCTCCAACACCGGCCATCAGCACATCTTGCGAGCTCGGCACTCAAAAGCTGTCCTTCGCTACGCGGATATGACCGACCTGGCAAACGGTGTGCCACGTTGGAGCCCGTCCGTATCTCCAGCTCCAGATTGACTCGGTGGAGCAGGAATCACTCAAACATGCGATTTCTGCTGCCAAATTGCAGCCAGGCTACTTTCAGTTCCTCGAACGTTGCGTGCGATCGAAGCGATATAGATTTTCGCAAGGAGTGTAGTCGCTGCACACGACCACCCAGAAGAAGCCAGTCCTTATACAGCAGAGTTTTGGCGGAATCAAGACCCGTCCGTGGTACATGTCTGTGACGGGGGCGGCAATATCAGATTCCGAGATTCGGCATCGGCTGCAGTGTCATGGCCATCTTGTTAAAACAATCGACTTAGGTTGAGCCCGAATAGCTCCGCACCTCCCTATGGATGCCTCCAACCACCCTGCTCGTAACGAACCCAATTACCAGCCGGCTATTTCAGACTGCTCTTGCGGAAGCAAATGTAGCACAGCAGACCAACCGACTTTCTTTTTTCGTGGGCAACATTTCCACTGTACACTGTACCAGGGAAGCCTTTCGACTTCTTCTCGAAGGAAGTTCCTTGCCTCAGTCCGAGTCGGACCGGCATCAGCTGCCTCTCGTGCGAAAGAACTCGGAGTTGGGGATTCGGAGATTTCCCACACAAGCTCCTCGTCTTGTTCTTCGCTGTCAGAGGACCCAGGCCACGAAACATGTAGTTCGGGGCCACGCCGAAAAAATGCAGTGATTCTACCTGCATTTCCACGACGAAAATAGTCGCTAGCTCTTTCCTGTTGTCTCTGCCTTCATCCAGGATGCTGTGGCACTGTCTTGGGTCATCACCAAATGACATAAGTCTGATCATGTAAGGCAGCTCCGCCACTTGGATCTCTTTCCTGGCAGTCAGCAGCGGGGTGATCTCTGACCCAGGAAGCCAGCATAAACAAAGGAACATACCGTAATTTACCACAAACTGTAAGGGAATCCAGATATTATGGTGTTAGCCAAATTCCTTAATTAAGGTGCGTTAGGCTCTCTGGGCAAAGAATCCTGAGTAGTTTGTCTTCGCACTTTGGGTGAAAAGGGTACAGTTTCGCTTTAGAGCTTAGGGCAGTTGGCAGGGGGGCCGAAGCAGCTTGCTATACATACCAAGGCTGCTGTTGGTTTTCAGATTTCATGTAGATACCCTCAACCCTAAACCGACCGGATCACTCATATGATCTTTATATATGTATACACATACACCCTAAACCCTAAACCTAAACTCATATGATTCTCAGAGCTGACCTAACTGGGTTTTGGAGTCTCCGGTCCTAGACCCTAAACCCAAAACCCCTAAACCCCTAAAGCCCTAAAGGCCTAAACCCTAAGCCCTAGCCCCAAACCCCTAAACCCGGAAACCCTAAACCCCAAGCCCCCTAGCCCCCAAACCCCTGGAGGGAACTCCAGAAAGTTGGAATATGGTTTCAGGGTAGGATACCCTATAATTTACCATAGAAGGGTTTAGGATAATCATATTAAACCCTAAACCGTCTCAGGGTTCCGACTGCCCGACCACCCGGCTCCCGACCCCAGAGCCTCCAAAACCCCCTTAATTAAGGAACATACCTAAAACTATATTAGGGATCCTATTATGATTTAAGGTATATTCCTTAATTAAGGGGTTTTGGAGGCTCTGGGGCAAACCTTGCATCTCTGCAGGCCCTTGCACTTAATGCCGGGCCCTTCATACGGTTGATGATAGAAATCCTGCATTACCTTAATGACCCTAAACTATGGGAATTATGGCACATTCCTGATTATGGGTCATGCAGGATTTATATCACCAACCGTAGTTAGAGTTTAGAACAAAGGCTCCTTTAAAAGGGTTCTATAAAGGGCTACTATGGTGGGGGTCACTAGAAGGGTACTATGATATGGGGGGACTTCATCATTAGAAGAGGGCTCTGGGGCTCATTATACTATACCTATAATAATGAAACCATGAAACCCCCAAAATAGTATTGGTACTCATTTAAGCCCCTACAGGGCACTAGAGTAAACTGTCAGGGTCAGGAGTTCTGCTGGGTTCCTATATGGCTGGGGCTAAAGTTCAGGGTTTGTGGGACCGTTACTGAAGTCGTCAAAGTCCTAAACCACAAGATACTTAAACCTAATGCGCAATTACTCAGTATTGCCTACATCAGCAGGTCCCCCCTCCCCCCCTCCTGCCCCCCCCCCCACCCTCTCTTACTCTATGTGGCGTGGAAAGGGCATCGGAAGGTGTATGAACCTCTTATCCTCCTCTCTGCCCAGTGACAAGGCTCTTCCCTCACAGTTGGGTACCTAGGTAGCCCCGAAGTTATGTTGACTTATAAGTCCATAGAACTCAACATAACTCAACATAACTCCACAAGTCCAAATAACTTCGACCCTTTTTTTAAGGAAGTTATGTTGAGTTATCTTGAAATCGGCTGACGACGAAAAACGTTATGTGGAGTTATTAGGAGTTGTGTATTTTCGTTGTTTCAAAGCTTTTTTAAAGTTATTTGGAGTTATTTATATAACATATATGAACTTTGTGCTGCCTTACATAGTTTTGGCTCAAGCAAAGCGTTTTTCAAGATGTCGCAAGTCTTGAATCACTTGAAGGCAGCTCAAGGCTTCCTACGGCAGACGATGGCACTGCCGAATTTTGCACTTCTGCAGGGACAGCAGGGTCGTGTGCTTGAAACCATGCTCGGCAAGAGCTCGTCGATGTCGACAGAGGTCGCGAGCCAGATTCTAGCAGAGCTGGACGATGCGTGCTGGGGTATGGAGACCGCGGGGAGGATGAAGGAGATGATTTCAAATATGGTCCAGGAAAAGACCGTTCCGGCCGCGACTGCTGCACGGAAGACTTTGCAAGACTTTACGAACTTCCCGCTGTACATGACGGAAGATCAGTGGCAAGCCTTGCAGAGGCAGCCTTCGGCGGCCGAAGTCCTAGGCCTTCTAGCCCCGATGCTTGCAGAGTTAGGCCTTCGGAGTCCGACCGAGGGCACCTGTGCAGCTGTGTGGATGTTCGGTTACATGGTACGGCAGGAGGCAGTGCCTGATCAAACGATGTTCACGAAGGACTTTCCTGAGTTCAAGGCTCGCTTCAGGAGAGGCCTGCAGGGCAAAGGCGACCCGGTGGATTGGCTGCCGAGCCTTCCGGCGGTGATGCAAGATCTCCCGGCAGCACTCCGTGCTCGGATCTTCAGCAACAAGCCGGCGGCGAAGCCCAAAGTAGATCTGGAGAAGCTGAATGCCCTCACGGTGCAGTACAAAAAGCGGCGATACCCATCGAGCAACGACATAGTGGTGGAGCAGCCAGAGCAGAGCTTGCATCGCTTCGCCTCTTCGGCTAGTGCCGTTATGGATGCTGTGGCTAGGAAGCTGGACGATATCAAGCCGGCGGAGGCAAGTGGAGGTGCAAAGGCAAGTGGAGATGCCAAGGCAAGTGGAGATGCTATGCCCAGCTGTCTCCCGCTGGAAGATCAGCCGCCAGCCCGGCTTCTTGCGTTGGAGGACGTGAAGATAGAAAAGAAGTCTGAGTGCAGCGAAGGCCCGAGTGTCGCTGCAGAACTCAGGGCACTAGCAGGCAAACGGAAGCAGGAGCCGCCAGCCAGTGCGGAGAGTACCGTGAAACGGAAGCCTGCGGCAGCAGTAAGGCAGAGACCGGCAGCAGCAGAGTTAATGCTAGTGCCGGCTCCACTGTCAGAGCCAGAAGCAAAGGCAGTGCCGCGTCCTAAGTGTAAGCCTGCAGTGCTTCGGAAACCCTCAGCAGCCCCTGCGGTGCTTCGGAAGCCCTCAGCAGCACCCACGGTGCTTCGCAAGCCTGCGGCAGCCCCTGCGGAGCTGACAGCCTCTGCGGGACAGAAGCGGAAGGACATTGCGGGATACACGATGGAGGAACGGCTGCTTGCCCGGCCCAACGGCTGCGGCCGTTGCCGGTGGATTGCCGGATGCACTCCCTCGTGTTTCCGGGCGTGAGCGGGGCAGCGGTCACGGCAAGCATGCAATATTCCCGGCTGCGCCGAGGGATCATGCATGGCAACGATTTTCCCGAACCTCGGTAAGCGTAGGATATTAGCGCTCACACCCGGAGTTTTGCAGTGGCCCGCAACAAGTGTTTGCACATTCACGTCGGCATGAGCCAGCCTGTCCTGCTGCATGTTTGCAGATGTGCTTAAGTTTTTGTATATATAGCCGCGAGGCTCAAGAGGGGCAGGCTTTCCGGGCTGCAGAAGAGCCCCTGCCGTGAAGGCGAGACTGGGGTTTCCTTTCGGGTTTTGGGTTTAAGAGTGCCTGCATGTGTGCCTGCAGGTTGACAAGGGTGCCTCCCACGTGAAGGCGGGCGGGAGC
The DNA here is from genome assembly GCA_905221615.1 of Symbiodinium sp. CCMP2592. NCBI lineage: Eukaryota > Dinophyceae > Suessiales > Symbiodiniaceae > Symbiodinium > Symbiodinium sp. CCMP2592. The sequence continues at coordinate 799,405 of CAJNDT010000502.1, read as the reverse complement.
GACAAAGACCAGAGAGAGAGAGAGAGAGTATAATATAATATAATATAATATAATATAATATAATATAATATAATATAATATAATATAATATAATATAATATAATATAATATAATATAATAATATATATATATATATATATATATATAGATATATGGAGATGTGCGGCTTCGGTCGCCATCTGCTATAGAAGGCAGACGTGTGGCTTCGGTCACCGTTTGCACTCGAATGACGGCAGATGTGCGGCTTCGGTCGCCGTCTGGCCTGAGAGACGTGTGGCTCCGGTCACCGTCTTCGGAGACGGGATGCAGATGTGTGGCTCCGGTCACCGTCTGCAGAGATGGCAGAGTTGTGGCTCCGGTCACCTCTGCAGAGATGGGATGCAGACGTGTGGCTCCGGTCACCGTGTGCAGTCATGCACCGTGTGGCTACGGTCACCGTGCAAAAGGAGAGAGAGAGAGAGAGAGAGAGAGAGAGAGAGAGAGAGAGAGAGAGAGAGAGAGAGAGAGAGAGAGAGATATATATATATATATACATATAGTTTTTCATGTAGAGAAATATAAGAATTTTAAATATTATATAGATATATGTCCTGGCAGGTCATGGGCCGACGAAGTGGAAAGAAGGACGAGGAGCGAGGCCGCCACCGTTCCCGCTCAAGCAGCCCGGACCGTCGACCCAAGCCCCGTCGCAGACGTCGCAGCCCAACCAAGAAAGGTCGGTCGACGTCAAGGGGCGCACTTAAGGGGCGCACTTATAGAGCGCATTTTGGCTATAAGTCGGAACCAGTATATATCAATTTCGTTTGTTTCCGTTTCGACAGATGTTTTTTGGCGATCGTCTCGGATTCGATTATAATATTTGGAGACTGACTGGCATGCATGCAGGTCAGTTCTGTTATCAACTTCGTTTTTTCCGTTTCGACAGATGTTTCTTGGCGATCGTCTCGGATTTCGACGGACTGGCATGCATGCACGTCAGTTCTGCTGCTCGTGAGATGGATGCACAGACGCGACGCACCGTAGATTTTAAAGGCTCGAAAATTTAAACAGCACGCATGGAGTAGCAGCCCGAAACCTGAACCGGTCATTTCTTTACAATGGCACTCATGACGGCATTCACTCGATCTGCATATATGTATGTGTTAATAGATCAGCCCAAACCCCAGGCTATACGTGAAATTGCAGCTCGGCCTTAGGCCGCGAAATTCCGTGAAATTGCAGCTCGGCCCGTTACATTCCGTGAAATTCCGCGAAATTCCGTGAAATTGCAGCTCGGCTTGTGAGCTAGCTAGCACTTATAAGGGCAGCGAAAGTCCGTGAAATTGCAGCTCGGCCCGTTATATTGCAGCTCCGCACAGGGCCGCGAAATTCCGTGAAATTGCAGCTCGGGTTACATACCGCGACATTTCTGGCAGCTCAGCTATAGCACGGCCGCGAAATTCCGTGAAATTACAGCTCGGCCAGTTATATATTGCAGCTCCGGGCCGCGAAATTCCGCGAAACTCGAGGCCGTGAAATTGCAGCTCGGCCCGTTAAATACATTGCAGCTCAGCACTTATAAGGGCCGCGAAATTCCGTGAAATTGCAGCTCGGCTATATTATAAGGGCCGCGAAATTCCGTGAAATTGCAGCTCGGCAGCCTTTTGGGCGTGAAATTGCGTGAAATTCATGTGGCCGGCAAATGCAACCCTGAAAATCCCTGGGTTTTTCGAGATCGTCAAAAACCAGTGGGCGTGAAATTGCGTGAAATTGCGTGAAATTCACTACATAGAGCGCTCTATACGACCGACTGGGCGTGAAATTGCGTGAAGTTCAAAAACATACATTTTTGTAATTTTTTTTCCAAATATACCTCAAAAGTCCTGGGTGTGAACTTGCCACGTTCATGTCTGCTCTGAGGCCGGGCCGACCTCATGCAAGAATGTCCATGACAGACACAGAAGACCCTGCTCTTAAGCAGAAACTGAAGGGGTGCACCACTTATGGCTGCAATCCTCTCGGACTAGAAGCTTCACCCGCCATGTTCCGATGAAAATATGCAGCGCGTGCGATCGGCAAAAGGGCGGAGCCAGGCTAAAAGGTTCAGGGTTTAGGGTTTGGGGTGGGTTTAGGCTTAAGGGTTTAGGGTTTAGGCTGAAGTGTTTCGGGTTGAGGGTTGAGGCTTGACGGTTTAGGGTTTAGGATTGGGTTTAGGGCTTACGCCAGGCTTTTTGGGGTCGCAAGTTCGATGCATGTCCCGCTACTACAGTTGTTTCCTCGATGAGGATCTCGTCGGCAAGTGCAAGCAATTCGCCTGTACATGCATGCATAATTTCATCTCGCGCATATATGTAATTCGCACACAAGATTTCACGCATGATTTCACGCATCAGGTTTGCCTTTTGATCTGAGGCGGATCGTCGAGCACTCGCATCCTCGCACCATGAGCTTGCGGGCCTTGCAGCATTACTGCCTGCTAACCGCCCTCCGTTGGGTCGGAACCGACATGTCGTGAGTGCTGCGAGGAAAAGTCTGCAGCCGACGTACTGCTCTGTGAGTGTTCGTATACATATTGGCACGCATGTGTTCGTCGTTGTCGTCTATCGAGCGGGATCTTTTGCATCTCGCCAGTCATGCTTTCTGAAAATTTGTAAGCCTGCTTGTCGAGTCATCTGGCTTGGTCGTCCGTTTAAGTATTTAAACTTCACTCAAATCCAATTTTCCTGGTTGTTGTCAAAACAAATCCAATCGAGTTTGTCTTTATTCGGTTTTCGTCACGTATTTCACGCAACTCGACAAATCTGTTTATATATCGTCCAAAACCGAAAAATGCTCCATACGGTCGTTTGACGCAAAGAGCGCTTTATGATGTCGAACGGCCTTTCTTGGAAGTAGCGACTCGCAGTCGAGCTCCTCCCACGGGGCAGCAGCGACGGAGAGGGAGAGAGCTGAAAGAGTGACGCCATGCGAGAAGCGGCGGAGAAGCACCAGGCGGAGGAGACCGCACGACGTGCAGCGGAGGCCGCGGCGGCAGCAGCGGCGATGGCAAAGGCAGCAGCAGGAGTGCCGGAGCCCGTTCTCCCTCCCTCAAGTGAGGCCCGAGCAAGGAACGAGGCGAAGGCTGAAGCCTTGCGGGAGCACCTCCTGAAAGCCGAGGACCGGGACAGAGAGCCGTCTCCGACTCTGGGCAAGCACAGGCGAGCTCACCAGAGGGCGAAGCGAGAGGCCAAGCAGGTGGCCAAGCAGGTCGTGGAGGTGGAAGAGCACGAGAGGAGCCGCGCCCAAGCAAGCCAGCCACGGTGCGGAGCATGTCAGTAATGACGGCAAAGGCACCAAGGGTGCGGCCTCCCCGGAACCGGGCTCGCCGCACATATCAATGCCGGCGTTGTGGCACGTACATAGCGCCAACGAGGCATGGGTTCAAGAACCATCGTCGCTCCGGCGTCCCTGGAGCAGCTGTCTCAAGCACGGAGAATGGGAGCACCAGGAGTGGCTGGCGGGTAATGGAGGAGCGGACACGGAGACTTCTGAGGATCTCCGCCGCGAGATCGAGAAGGAGGCGGGGCCGAAAGAGAAGAAGAAGCCAGCCCCGCCTCCACCGATCATCGATCTCCGCCCTCTGGCCAAGCGTGACCCGCGGGATCCACCCCCAGGCGGATCGGGAGGCGGATCGGGATCGCGGGGCGGTGGCGGATGAGCTCCCCGCCTAGTCTTGATGGGTTGTAGCTCAGGGCTGCTGTAGAGTAGCCGAGCCGGCCTGTAGCTCCCTGCGAAGCCCTGCATCTGCAATCGCCTCAAAGAGCCCTAACATAAACCCTAAACCTGAAACCCATATATATATATATATATATATATATAGACACTAAACCCTAAACCCAAGGAAAAATTCAGATGCAGGGTGACTCCAGGTCGTAGCTGACTTCGCAGGGCCTCGACAGGAAGATCTGCTAAGCCAAACAGGAAGCACCCCCGGAAACACTCAACCCTAAACCCTAAACCCTAAACCCCGGAAGCCCTCGGCCCCAGTACAAACCCAGGACCCGGCATGAAGAAATAAAGATAAGATCATATAGGAAGCCCCATGGTTGAGTGCTTTAGGTTTTTTCTAAAGCTGAGTGCTTCTAAAACTCTCGCCCGGATCTGTCGAAGCCCAGTCTTAAGTCGTAGAGTGGCCAGACGGCGAAGCGGAGCACTGCGAGCTGGAACTCAGAGAAGAAAAGGGTGGAGCTTTTTTTTCGACAGGGATTCTGTAACTATACAAACATGTGCAAGCAGGTTGGTGTAGCCGTGATGTTTCAAGACAGTGCCCTCTAGTATAGAGTCCATTTTGGGAAGCAGCTGCAGACCTTGGGCCTCGGCATCGGCAAGGCCATATATATATATATATATATATATATATAGACATGTCTACTCTCTCTCTCTCTCTCTCTCTCTCTCTATATATATATATATATATACATATACATCGCGAAAGCCGCAGAATCCCCAACCGTGTGGCACAGGTTGGGCTCGGCAGAGATGGCGAAGCAATGCTTTTCTCGCGGTGAGCTTTGTGCACTGCAGCAGTCTCTGCTGCAGAGTTCGCTTCCCCCTCCTGGGGATTGGCTGGACTTTGAGGCGGAGGCGGTGCGAGAAGCACTCTACTGGGCGATGAAGAGTGCTGATGAGAATCGCGACAAGTCCGCTCGCGTCATAGCAGCACTGTGTCTCTTAAGATTCCAGTGGGAGGACCTTCTTAAGGAAACCGGAGCGGATCATGGCCAAATGTACAACGGATACAGCTATGTGCCGGCAGAGCCTGAGTATCCGCTGCTCACAGAGCAGGAGCGGGTCAGGGCGCTCACGGCGGAGTGGAGCCACAGCCGAGTCGACCAGCAGGTTCGCGAGTTGCGACATGCTCTGAGAATTATCCCCGCTTATTTCGGTTCCAACTTGAACCGAGAGTGGGAGAGCTACTTCGAAGCTGCTACGGAGCAGCTTCAGATCACGATGATGCTGCTGGAAATCGTGCACAACAGAGACTATAGACTGCTTGAAGGCCTCGAAATGGAGGAGAAGAGTTAGTGCTCCTGCTAGCTCTCCGGAGAGACTCCTTCTGCTGATCTTGGCCTTGCAAAACGTCCGGCCGGAGGCGTAGGTGATCGTAGGTGTTTGTAGGTGGTCACTCTGGGCCACCTGGCTAAGCAGGTGGCGTAGGTGGCGTAGGTGGTCTTATTCCCTTACCTTTCCATGGATCTGGAGGCGTAGGTGGTGTAGGTGGCCTGCTTTTCCTTACTTCTCAGGTCGGGCCAGGCGTAGGTGGTGTAGGTGGCGACCCTGGCTTTAGGCCTTCAACATGAGGGCCTGGCGTAGGTGATTGTAGGTGGTACTCTGCGGCTAAGCTGCCGGCAGGAGCTTTTCTGGAATCGCTGCTGTCTGTTTCTTTGTGGATTTAGGAAGCAGAAGTAGAGCTGCAGACTCGTGATTTCTTGGCCTCCGCAGCTACCTACTTTCAGCTTCTAGTTTGCCCCTCTCCTCCTAGCTTGCCCAGACCGCAGCCATGGTTGCCACCTTCGAGGACGCTCAAGGCGAAAGCCTCGAAAGCCAGACCCAGCCCTTGCAGGACACGGCAGCGGAGCCGCAAGCTTGTGTACTCTGCCAGAAGACCTTCGCGGCCCAAGACCTGACCGGGCGGTGGACAAGCAAGAAGTGCAAGACCTGTGCCGCTCTGGAGATGAAGTTGTGGCGGCAGCTCGGGTCCTTCGAGCCATGGAAGAATACCACCGCGGCAGAGAAGGCGGAGTTCTACAAGGGCTCAGGCGACTACAAAGACTGGCCGACGCTCGAAGCTCGTCTCACGGACGTCCTCACGTCCCGTGCCGTTCGCTTCCAGAAGGAGTGTGAGAAAGGTGAGTACTTGCCGGCTACGGTGTACTTGGCGAAGGGCTTTACCCAAGAGCACATCGACAGTTGCGATGATCGCCGCGAGCATCCCCACCTCGGCGAGACTATCAGAATCCCGATTCAGTCTCGCAGCACCGGCGAGATCAGGGAGTCGATTCAGGAGGAGATCAACAAGAGGGTCAAGGACGTTCGCAAGAAGAAGGGGGACCCGACCACTAAAGACTGGGACCTACCGTCGCACACCTCCAAGGAGAGTCAGACAGCAAAAGCGGAGACAGCCGCCAAGAAAGCGGCGGTGAAGGCGAAGAAGCAAGCTGTAGCCGTGGCACAGTCCTCCTTGGCCTCGGTAACCTCACTGTGGTGCTCCGTCAGCACCTGGGAAGGGAAGGAGACCGACCCGGAGCTGCTCGCCAAGCTGAAGGACCTGAAGTGCAAGCTGGGCACGTGGAAGCTTTCGGCCGAGCAGGTCCTCGCGAAGAAGGACACCGAGGAGGTTGTCCCCCTTGCCTTTTCCAAGAGCGACCTGAAGACCTTGAGCAAGGAAGTCCAGGACGTGCTGGGGGACTGCAAGCAGGCCCAGAAGGAGAAGACCAGGTTGAAAAAGGCCGCAAAGGAAGCGAAGCCGGCAGCGACGGAGGCAGAGAACCCGCCTGCCCCAAAGAGACGCAGGGTCAACAAGGGCAGCTGAGCCGTCGCCGAAGTAGGAGGTTTCACGTGATCCTCCGCCCAGGTAGCATGAATCACCGCACGCAGGCATGCATCTTGCAAGGCCCTAGTTTTTTAGCAGCAGGTAGTTTTTTCGTCTAGCTTTCTATAATTCGATGCAATCTAATTCAAGACAACGAGAACAGATGCAGACCACTGAGGACGAAACAAGCAAGGAGTTGCGAAGACCATGGTCAGAAGCGTCGTTGCGCACAGCTTCACTCTTTCTGCAGCCAGTTCTGCTCCAGACCCTGTGTAGCCTCGCCCCTGCAGTGCATTGTACAGTATGCGGCAGCGTCAGGCTTGTCTGTACAACGCATAATGTAATATCTGTCCAGAATATATTCTTGTTCGAACTGGCAGGCGAGCCGCGACACCACGAGGCGTTCGTTGAGAGAACGTTCGCGGTCCCCCAGGGCGACGTTCGAATGGCGCTGGTGTTGGAAGAAAAGCCTCGACCTGGGCGGTGCCGTCGTGTGGTGGTGGAAGTGGTTCAAGTATCCATTGGCCCGGGACCACACTTCGGCAGAAGCCAGCGAGCCGGCCGCGGCATCGTCGCGGGGCACGAAGCGGAGGTGCGAGAGGTCTGAGTCAGAGGACTCCGAGCAGTAGCTGCCAGTTTTTGCAATTGCTGTGCATTCGCGGCATGTCGCATGTCACAGCAGATGCACTGTATAGAGAGTCTGCTCAAATCGAATTTGCTTTCGCCACTGCCGTGGGACTGCATGCCCGTGAAAAGCGTGAGCCCTTCACAGCTGGAAGTAGTGCAAGCTTCGGCCTTCTTCTAATAAGCAGCCCGATACAGATCCCCGTCAGGGCTATATGCGGCCGTATTAGTTGGAAGCTGTGAGCTGGAGGGCAGTAGTGCTTGCCCTGTGTCTGTACGGCATCATGTCTATACTTTCTTGACAGGGAACCTATATATGTGGCTGCGTTGGTTCAAATACATGCAGGGAAATCCTTTAGGGCAGACCGCATCCCTCCCCGTACTGTCCGCGGCTGAAGGCCATGTCGAAGCAAGCTCGTGCGGTGCTCCAGGACGAAGGTCGTGCGGTGGACCTCTACTTCGGGAAAAACAAGGTAGGGTTCCATGGAGATTTCTTTCTACACCCGAAACCCTACTAGACCCTATCCCTAAACTTGCTGCATGAATATAAGATCTCCAGGCCCAGATGAGAATGATGACACTGAAGCATGCTTTCGCTTTGTCTGCGAATGCAACAGTCTGCGAGCACGTCGCCCTGCACGGTTGGGTTCACAAGGGCCTAGAGCCTGATGGACGTTTCCTGGACGCTCAAGCCCTGGTCCAAGGCAGAGTCGTGCAGTTGAGGAACTGCAAGCGAAGCCGCCACTGCAGCCCCAAGTCGCGGAAGACACGCAGGCTCGGTGACAGCAGCTCCCCTGCAGACTCCAAGCAGCCCTCGGACACACCAGGGAAACTTTTGCGGAAGGAAGAGATGGCCATGCTAACACAGCGAAGTGTCAGCGACCAGCTCAACTGAGTTAGTACTTGTGTACAGAGCAAACGTGGTTTGACCCACGATCGATCGCAATAACAGAGGAAAAAAAAAGCTTTGCTGCTCTTTGCAAGTGTTCCACATCACGATAATAATAATAATAACTTGACCGCGTCTGAATGCTGCATACCTGCCTCCGGAGAACCAACTCAGCTCAAGAGGATGTAGCGTCCTGTTGCCTGCCGCCCATGGAAACCTCGAGGAAACGGAAGCGAGACGAGCTGCTTTGTCTTCCGAGCAGGTCTGAGTTCATTGAGCGGCTGCAGAGTATACGTGGGCTTACCGATGCCCACATCGAGAAAATTACAGTTGGCCTGGGCATGCCTGCAATCAAGCACGACACCGGCCTGAAGTATGGCAGAGAAAAAGGATGCCTTCGGGACCTTCTGCTGCCAGCAGCGAAGGGAGACCCGATAAGGATCCCTGTCATGAGCCTAGCTGCGTCATTGACTCGGAAGTGCCAGGCGAACAAAGCATTCGCAGACATTTTGTCTGCGGCTGTAAAAACGGCACCTGACGGCACCCTGGATGCCCTGGTGTATGCCGACGAAGCCGTCCCAGGCAACATTGTCCAACCAGACAACCGCAGAAAAGCGTACCTCATGTACGTTAGCTTCCTGCAGTTGGCCACGACGTTGCAGGCAGAGTACTCATGGACGACGGTGGGGTGCGTCAGGCATTCTCTAGTAAATGCAGCAGCTGGAGGCTTGGCCGGCGTCATGTGCGAATTCGTTGGCCGCCTGCAAGAGGAGCTCCAGGGCTTCGCAATCCAGGACTGCACGGGCTCGCCCGTTTTGGTGCGAGCCCAGAAGTTTTGGCTGCTCGCAGATGAAGCTGCTTTGAGAGGGACCATGGCGGCTAAAGGTTCTTCCGGGGTGCGGCCCTGCATAAAGTGCAGGAATGCTTGCAACGTCGGCTACAGCATGGACTCCTTGCATGCGATAACAGAGCCAGATTTTGGGGTCTTTCGCCCCTTGCATGTCGAAAAATTAAAGGAATACCTGCAACACCTGAGCCAGCTTCCCAACCAAGCCCAGCTGGAGCGAGCCCAAACCCTGCTTGGCTGGCGATACGTGCCGCAGAGTCTCCCCTGCCGGCAACCCGACTTGATCCCTCCACAGCGGGTTCTCTACGACGGGCAACATTGCTTCTATGTGAACGGTATAGTGAACGTGGAGCTGGGACTCTTCCTGGATGCAGCGCTAGAAGCGGGTGCTCTTGAGAAAACAGCAGACCTGGCGGATGCCTTGGCAAAACATGCTTGGCAGGGTCCAGATCTGAGGGTGGCGAGACTGCTCGGTTCCAAACTCTTGCAATCCGGTGGGGAATATCGCGGCAAGGCCTCCGAAACAATGTCGGTCTTGCCTTTGGTCGTTTTCTTTGCCGAGAGAGTGCTGGCTCCTTGCGAGTTGCTGAGGGACAGCGTTCGATCACTGCAGCTACTCTGCCGAATTTGTAATTATGTGCGTTTCCTGAAGCAGTCCCGGGACAAAGCGGCGGCCCGGGACATGCTCCAGCTGCAAAAGAAGCACCTTGAACTTTACGAGAAGTGCTACGGGACGGACAAAGTGAGACCGAAGCACCACTATGCGATGCACTTACCTTCCCAACTTGAGGAAAGCCATGTTCTGGCTGATTGCTTCCCCACTGAGAGGCGAAACAATCTCTTCAAGCAGGATGTGGCACCCAGAATGATGAAACTAACAGGTTTCGAACAAGCTGCCTTGCTGCGACTTGCAAGGACGGATGCCCAAATGCAAACGTCCTTCAGTTTGCAGCCAGCCTTGGAGAACCCAAGACCTGATGCAGCTCTGGCACTGCAGCTTGGCGTGGCCAAGGCCCTCTGCTCCAGGCGCCTGTTGTGCAGCAGCGGTGCTATTGAAGCAAAAAAGATCGTGTACATCTTGGCTCCCACCCTGGCGGTCAATGTGAGATGCTGGGTCCAGCTCAAAAATGACTGTTTCGGGCTTTGCCATAAGATGCACACGGTAAATGATTCCATTTCGTGGCTTTCTCAATGCAACAGTGTGTGGACAACGACGGAAGAGCACGTGTTAGTACCCTGCAAGTTCATCTTGCATACCTGTCGCGTGTCTTGGTCCCTTCAAGAAGGGACCAAAGTCACTTTGTTGCATTAATTATACAGAAATTATACTCGCTAAATCTGGCGAATGCCGAAAAAAGGTGCGATTCAGCAAAAGAATGTTTTTTGAGACTGCAAAAAGGTATTACGACTTATTCGGACCTGCAAGATAACTCAACATAACTCAACATAACTTCGGGGCTACCTAGGTATTATAAACCATAAACCCTACAACCTTCCCTAAACCCGAAGGGCTTAAGAGGTGGGAGGGGCGCCACACAATCTCGGAAGGCGGACACATACGAGCGAAAGGCAGCCCCGAATCACAACAAACGCCCCACACATTATGCGGGTTAGGGTTTAAGGGGTGGGGGCTCCGGGATGCTTAAGTATAGAGATAGATAGGATCGAAGTACAGATATGAAACTAATAACGGCGTGTACATGTACGTACATATATATATATATATATATATACATATACATATACATATACATAGTATAAATAAGTAAACTCTCTCTATATGTATATACATTTTTATTTGTTCGTTTATATGTATATAGCTATATGAACCATCAGCCCCGTAGAACCAGAGTAAACGCTATGCAATTCCCTCATGGGCTGCCTTGGGCGGCTTTGGTCTCATCACCGCTGGACAGCCGCTGGACACCTTTGTCCTTCGGTCGATGATATAAATCCTGCATGACCCTAAGGACCCTAAACTATGGGAGTTCTGGTAAATTCCTTATTCTGGGTCATGCAGGATTTTTATCATCAACCGTTCTGTAGGTTTGCGGCGGGTGCTAGGGCATAGAGGTGGCTGGAGCTCAACAGTTCAAGCTGCTAATAGGGTTTTGGGAATTTGGGGTATACTATACTATATTACAAGAAGCCCCAAAAAATAGTATGGGTAATTATTTAGGCCCCTATATTTGGTTTCTGAAGCTCATAGTAAATGTCTCGGAAGTTAAAAGGCCTAGGGCTTGGGCGCTGACGGTGTCAGAGCGTATGGTTCGAGGATATCCCAGTAGGGTCCTCGTAAATCTTATACTTCCCCAAATACTAAAGCACATAAAACTACTATCCTAAAACCGATTACTTAGAAGGGGCCCCCACCCTGTAATAGTGGTATAATAGGAATACAATAGAGCCCTAGTATAATCCTTATAGTCACTATTACAGAGTGGGGGCCCCTTCTAACCGATTACCTAATTATTGGGTCCTTTGGACCTTGGGGATAGATGATGCACGGTCCATGTTGATGGCATCGCTGCGGCTTGATTGGGGTCTATAAACCCTTAACCCAAAGCCATGCCATCAACATGGACCATGCCGCAGTTTAGGGCTCAGGGGCTTAGAGTTGAGGGCTGAGGGTTTAGCGGTTTGGGGTGTAGGACTTCGCTCTGGGTTGACTGCGACGCTTAAGATCGAAGGTGCAGTGAGCAGTAACAGTCTGTGGCAACTACTCGACGTGATTAAGTTTATGTATACGGTAGAAGCCAGAAAGGTGGAACATTAGTATCCTCATGCCCTTCAGGTAAAGGATAAGGGATCCTACGGTAGATGATATACATCCTGCATTACCTTAATGGCACGAAACTATGGGAATTATGGAATATTCCATATTATGGGTAATGCAGGATTTACATCATCAACCGTAGCACTAATCCTCCTAAACTGATGTTCCAACTTTCTGGCTTCTACTGTAAGCGGGATGCATAAGCAAGAGAGCTGTGGCATGGGGGGAGTCATGCTGACATGGGTTATCGTCGTTGCAGTTGCGTTTGCCGTGATGATGTACGTCGTCATGGCCGTTGTCGTGACAGTGATGTCGGCATTGCTTGTAGCGGTGGTGGCTCGAAATATATCTGCGGTCATTCTTACTGGTTTTCCTGATCCTTCGTGATCTAACTGCTCTGGTTACTGTTTTTGTGCACTTTTCAACAAACAGTCCTTCAGCAGCTGGATGAAGGCCTGCCAGGAATCAGAAGGACAGAGAAACACAGATTCACTGGCTCGAAAAGGCTGTGAGAACGGGCTAAGCTTGGGACGTACTATGCCATGAACGCGCGACCTACAAAGGCCCTTGCTGATGCTGTTGATGGGATACTACTTTCATCCACACTCTCATGCTAGTTAGGCCGATGTTCCCAGAACCCGACAAATTAAATGCTGCGGAGCATCGGTTCTGTGCGCATATTATGTCTTCACAGCGACATTACCTGTGCTTGGGCAGCTGTACAGCTCCACACTGCAGTGGGCAGAAGGTCTCAACCCACTACTGCTGCTACTAATGCTACGACCGCCGCTGCTGCGACTGCTACCAGTACCAGTACGACTACCTACAACGTCGCGGGTGAGGACGACGAAGACGATTACGACGACGGCGACGGAGATGCATACGACGACTACTACCACGATGACGATCGCGACGCAGACGCCCGGGTTTAGGGTTCAGGGTTTAGGGACCCTAAACCCTAAGACGAAGACGACAAGTCTAGCCGTAATCATGAAACGCACGAGTCATGTCATTACCGACAAGGCTCCAAGGAAACATGGGACTTAAGGCTCCATGTACCCATATGGGTAGTTGTCAAAATCAGAATCCTTTTTGGGGTACCCTAAATATTAGGTGCCGTATTATATTAGGGACCCAAAAAAGGACCATCATTTTGACAACCACCCATATAGTATATACATTAAGGCCTTAAAGCATCTATATAGGCACCCCTTTAAGGCCGAGGTGTGTGCTTTATGGGACCATGGACCCTCAGGGACAGGGACAGGGGGCCTCAATACGGCTCTTCAGTTCCTCTGCGGCAGCTTTGTGAGAAGGTCCAAACAGAGCCTGAGGTCGTCGGTATAGGGTTTACCTTAAGCCGGAATAACCTACCTTTTTAGGGTTCCTTATTATGATTTCCTTATATAAGTCCTTAAAAAGGTAGGTTATTCCGGCTTAAGGTAGGGTTTAGGGAGAGAGGTTCAGGAGTTCTTGGGGGGGCCAGGACCCTAAACCTCAAACCCTGTGGGAAAGGTGACGAGTTCAGGGTGGGGATCGGATGTTAACTTTGGTCGGAGCATGAAGCTTTTTGGTTGATGTAGGGGCCTTAATGATTAGAACAGGATTTTGGGGGTCCCTTATTATGGCTATAATATAATATACCCCCAAATGCTATTCTAATCATTAAGGCCCCTATGTTGTAGTACCCTTACAGTATCTCCTATAGCAAAACCCTTATAGACCCCTTTCAGGAACCCTAATCAAATTATTCAGGCCCCTACATTTTGATGTGGGGTCTGCCCTTGTGAAGTTCTGCCGGCTGAGAGGAAGCGGGGGTTTCGGCTTTAGGGCTTAGGGTTCTTGGATTTAGGGTTTAGGGTTTGGGGTTTGGGGTTTAGGGTTTAGGATTTAGGGTTTGGGGTTTAGGGTTTAGGGTTTAGGGTTTAAGGAACACCACAAATTTCGCTCACCAAGTTTCGAAAGGAGCCCTACGTGCAAAATGCACGTGGCTTACTATAGGAGATGCCGTTAGTTGTTGCTTTCGGGGGTGTGGGTTCATGCGGTTGCGAGCAGAAGGCAAAGAAAGCTTAGGACCAGTTGAATCTACCTGGTGCTTTGGGCGTTGATAAAAGCTTTTCTTGGGAGTAGGGCTTTGGGTCTCTTGCATCTTCGCAAACAGCAACAAGGACTGCGTAGCACTTGAAACAAGTGTTTTGGGGTTTGGATTTGAGATTTGGAAGCCAGTACATGTAGCAGCACCAACCTGCAAAACACTTCATTCCTCAATATCTCCCCGTTTTATAGGGCTTGGAGTGATTGGCTATAGAGTTCGGTGCTTTCCGGTTTGGTGTTGGGGTATAGTACGACATTGCGCCGGATGTGACAGGAAAGCACAAACATCCCAAACCTAATCCTAAATCGAGATACCCTACCAATCGCAAACTCCCTAAACCCTCAAACCCTAACCCGTAACCTCCCAAACCCCTAAACCCTTAAACCCTAAACTTAAACCCTAAAATCGAAACCTGAAACCTTCAGCTGCCAGTGGGCAGCAGAACTTGGCAGAGAGTGGGCCGAAATTATGCGGACTAATATGAAAAACTGGTTCCTGCAAGATTCGTATCCCAAAACACAAAACAGCACATGATGCTCTTGGGGCCTTGGGGTGCCTCTTGGGGGTTTGGTGAGTGTGCATCGGGCTCTGATTGCTGAGGAAGACTATTGCGTCGACGCAAGCTACTACTAATCTTACGGAATCTATATATACTTACACCACTCTTCAAGCATCCATCTACCCAGTTGTTCAGACTCGCCTAAATTCCACAAACTCCTAAGCCACGATGCTATAAATGCATGCTGACGCGTGGCCCCGTGACGACCGCTCTGCCGCTGCATGTACTTCTGCCTCCAGACCTCTCTTGACCAAAGCCTGAACAGTGTGGTTTTTTAGGGTTTTAGGGTCTGGGGGCTGAGGGTTTTAGGGTTCCGGGGTTTAGAGTTGTAGGGTTTAGGGGTTTAGAGTTTTAGGGTTGAGGAGTTTGGGGGTTTAGGGTTTTAGGGTTCCGGGCTGGCGCTAACGAACTAGAAGAACAAACTCTACGAACAGACCAGCGGTGATGTTCCATAGGAGTTTGTTTGAAAGTGGCAGTCTTGGTGCAAGTTGGCCGTCGTGATTGCCATCGTATCAAACGGAACACAGCGATAGCGAGAACCACACCATTGGTAATTACGGAAGTGAAAGAGCAATCACCAGCAGCACCAAAGCCAGGTTTGCAGATTAGAGGTTAAGGGGTATGGGGTTCACGAATACAACAGCCCCACTACGGTTGATGATGGAAATCCTGCATTACCTTAATGACCCCAAACTATGGGAACTATGGTATATTCCTTATTATGGGTCAGGCAGGATTTATATCCCTAAACCCTAACCCCTAAAACCCTATAGATCCCTTCAAGGAATCCTTAAAGGTACCCTTATAGATCCCTTTAAAGGAACCCCCCAGGATTTATATCATCAACCGTAGGACTCTCGAAAGTATACCTACAGCATTGCAACATGTGCTTAGGAGGATGGGTGATAGGGATGACGTACTTGGAGTAAGGTTATATAAAGGGCTCCTTAAAGGGATCCTTAGAGGGATCTATAAGGGTACAAAAAGGGATGTGTGGGAGTATCATGGGACGTAGTAGGGTTCCTTAAAGGGTTCCTTTAAGGGGCCTACAAGGGTTACTATAAGGATTCCATAAGGGTTTTGGGACTGCTTGGAGGATCATGGGACTTAGTAAGTAAGGTTATAAGTGCCTTAACTGGGGTTGTAAGTAGCTATAAGTATAGTTACCTTACCTTATAACCCTAGTTACTAAGTCCCAGGATCCTTTAAGTATAGTTACCTTAAGGGCATGAGGAAAATCATGCTTCCAACTTTCTGGCTTCTACTATAAACCCTAAGTTCCAACCCCCAAGCCCTAAAACCTTTAACAAAAAAAAAAGCAAACACTGGCCGAACCCTAAAAACCTAAAACCCTAAAAACCTAAAACCCTAAAAACCCCTGAAACCAAAAAACACCCCAAAAAGGGAACCCTAAACCCTAAACCCTAAACCCCTAACCCCAAAAAGGGCCCCGAGTAGATGCAGGCCAAGAGCATCCGGCTGTAGGATCCTTCGGGCTGCCTTCCCAGAGCGGTTTTTTGGGGGCCTTTCGGGCTTTGATTATTATTATTATTAGTACTAGTAGTAGTAGTAGCAGTAATATCAATACTATTCTTATTATCATCATTATTAAGGATTTAGGTTTTTGGGGGCCTTTCGTCGGGTTTCAGGGTTTAGTCAGGGTTTAGTCAGGGTTTAGGGTTTAGGGGTTTAGGGTTTTAAGGTTTAGTCAGGGTTTACGGCTTTTAGGGGGTCCCGTTGAAGGGGTCCAGAAGAGTTTTGATAAGGGATCCATGAAGAGTTTAGGGCTTCGGGCTTAAGCACTCGGGTTTAGGGCTTAAGGACCAGGTGACTAGGGTTCAGGGTTCAGAGATTAGGGTTATGGGTTTCCTTGCGGTCTTAGCGGCGTCAGAAAACCTTCTTTTGTGTTTAGGTGGGGTTTAGGGGTTCGGTTTCATAGGGTTTGGGCTTGCGATAATAAGACCAGTGAGCCATGGCGCGCATTGCATTATTACGCATATATTAAGGACTATAAGGAGGTAACATTACTAGGGTATCTTATACCGTAATAATGCTAAGGACTAGAAGGGAATCATACTACCAATTCCTCCGACCCCCGGGCATTTGCGGCGTATGGTGATTCTACTACCAGCACTACGACTACGACGACGACTGCCTCTGCTGCTGCTCACGTTAAGCTCTCAATGACCCAAAACCGAACCAGCCTGTGTCGACTTCTTACACCTTTGACCAAGGAAGTCCCGACAAGGTTGCGGGAAAGAGCTGGAAAGTTGACGCATGCTTCAGTGAGCGTCGTGTTCGGAAGCGACAGCAAAACATCTACGACTGGCACAGGATTCGGAACTTCGGTTGAACCCAACCCGGTCCGAAATCACACTTTCACATATTGCCATGTATAGACTTTGTGAGGCTCAGTCTGCATATTAATTCTGGCCAAGACTCTGGTCGCATGCCTTCAGCGCAGCCTCTGCAGGCAAATCGGCTGAGGGAGGAAACATCTTCCAAGAATTTGCTTGTAGAGTTTAGAACATGCATGTGTTTCTTTGGCTAGTAAACTCTAAACCCTAAACTCTAAACCCTAAACCCTAAACTACACATACAACCAAAGCCACCACCAGAAACCCCCCTGAGGCTCTAAACGGAAAGCTCCACAGGAACGGCCTCAGGGAGTCAGGGTCAATGTAGGGCTCGGGGAAGCTGAACCTAACCCCTAATTGGAGGAACATGGGACTTAGTAAGTAAGGTTATAAGTACCCAAGTCAGAGTAGTTGCCCTACTTGTAACCCGAGTTACTAAGTCCCATGATCCTTTAAGTACTGCCAAAAAGCCCAAACCCCAGCAACATGAACTGTCCAAGGCAGAGGCGGGAAGATCCACGAAATGTTGGTGCTCTGAGCTCTCTGGGCTTTTGGCCCATTTAAGATAGGGGCCTTCAGAATTAGAATAGGGTTTTGGGTGATATTGAACAATAATTATAATAAGAAATCACCAAGACCCTATCCTAATTGTTAAGGCCCCCATATTAGACCCCTGATAAACCAAACCACCTTTCGCTAAGGTTCACGATATTAGGATCTCTTGGCGTACGGGTCTCTATTCCAACGCATGTCAAAGTTAATGACGGAAGCGCATCATACACTACGCTCTATCTAAGAAGGGCTCTGTAACACCTTTCTCGACCCTGCAACATGCTCAAAACTTTCAACCCTAAACCCTAAACCCTAAACCGTATCTGCAATGTTGAAGAACATGTAAGGACCTGAAAGTCTCAAAGTCACAAAGTCCAGACCCAAGAGTAACCTAGGAATAAAAAGGGTGCCCTTTTCGGTTTAAAGTGGCTTAATGAGGGAACCAGAACCCTAAAAAGGGAATAAGGGCTTACTCCGGGTCCTAGAAGTCCAAGAAACCTTTGAATAGCCACACTGGAGGGCTTCTCATACACATTGGTATGATAAATGGCACTGGAACAAAGCCAGCTGCCTAGAGCTGCAGGGACCTACCGGACACCCCCACTGCCTAGGGGTGCGTTACGGTGTTTTTGAGGACTTAATTATATGGTTTTTGAGGGTCACAGCAGATTAAGCGCTCGGGTTTAGTACAGTAGTGCTGCAGGTCAGTAATTGAGGCTGTATATGATTGTTAGGTACTTGGGAGCCTGGGGTAATTGGCCGTTACATGAAGGAACTCGTAGATGAGCCCTTCAAGCAGCCCCGAAAAGAAGCTTGGCTTTGCTTCTGGGCTTAGGGTCTGAGTGGCTGTAACCACGGCCTGTCTTTCCCTAAGACTCCATGTGCCCATATAGCACGTACTTAAGCCTTAAAGGGGTCCCTATATGGTTACTTTATAAAGGCCTAAGTACCTAGTATATTCGTACATGGAGCCTTTGGGTCTATATGCGATGTTGGAACTTAAAGGCACTGGGGACTGAAGGATAGAGTGAGAAATGCGCGTGCCTGAAACAAAAACAGAGTGTTTTGTCTAGAGCTTGAAAGCCAAATTCAGATCTAAACCACCTCGACTAAGCAATGTCTTTGACGTCGTACTCTTGATCCACTGCCGTAATTATCAGGTATATTCCGAACATCAAGGGTTTCGGGGTTTGTGAGGCCCTGGAAGCCCTGAGCCGATATGACATTCTCATGAATACCATCGTTCGCCTCCATGAGCTTCTTTTCCTGCTTCGCGCTGTCGTCCTGCATTTTCCCCTGTGATGCCTGCAAGAAGGGGCTGCTAGTTCAGAGCTTAGCTTGGGGATTAGTTCTGCCGCCATCACTGCTGCGGCCGCTGCTAATGACTGAGCAGCAGCTACTGCTACTACTACTAAGACGACGACTACTACTACTACTACTACTACTACTACTACTACTGCCACTATGCTTGGTCCTAGTCCTAGTCCTTGTCCTACTGGTACTGCTACTGAGATACTGCTGCTGGTACTGCTCCTGCTGCTCCTGCCGCTGCTGCCGCTCCCGCTGCTCGTGCTCCTGCTCCTTCTCCTGCTGCTGATGGTCATGCTCCTGCTCCTGCTATTGCTACTCCTGCTCCTGCTTCTCCTGCTTCTAGATCACGCTGGCACTTGTACCAAGCCGTATGTAGCATTGTGCAGCTGTTGCCACGACAAAATTAAGTCTCAGCAATAGTGTGGCTGCTGCTACTGCTGCTTGCCCTGGAGCCACCACCGCAAGCAGCATCATCGCATCATGTCAGTGCGCATGAACAGGGGACTCGG
The DNA here is from genome assembly GCA_905221615.1 of Symbiodinium sp. CCMP2592. Classification (NCBI taxonomy): domain Eukaryota; class Dinophyceae; order Suessiales; family Symbiodiniaceae; genus Symbiodinium; species Symbiodinium sp. CCMP2592. The sequence continues at coordinate 780,336 of CAJNDT010000502.1, read as the reverse complement.
TATCTTCATCTACCTACTATAGGAGCCTTAATAGTTACCTATACGATTTTGGGGTTCCATATTATAATTACAGTATAAGTGGCCCCAAAACCCTATTCTAACAAGGCGCCTACATTAATCGCTGTTTCGAAAAACAAGTCACAAAGTCTACTCGTCACTGCGACCCTTCATCCCCAACAGCGTGGACCCAGAGACTCCAATATTAAGGAATATACCTTAAATTATATTAGGGATCCCTATAATATGATTTAAGCAATACTCCTTAATTAAGGGATTGTTGGAGTCTCTGGGGACGTCACCTTGTTCTGCTCGCAGATGTCAAGGAGGCTTTGGGGCTCTTGGCCCTGGCAGCGGGTGCTGTACTGGCCTCAATAATGGGGACCCATTGGGCTATATAATGGGTACATAATAGCTATATTAAGGGTATATCCTTATTAAGGGTCCCTCCTTTTACCCTTGGATTTTAGATTAACTATACTGAACTTGGAACCCTATCAAAAATTATCATTTTAGCTGTGTCTTAGGGATTATAGTACCCCAAAATCAACAACCATTTCTAAGTACCCCTAAGTAACTTGAATGGGGTTTGGGGATCCATTATAATTCTACTGTATTCATAATCAGGACCCCCCGAAATACCCGTTACATACTATATGCATATAGTATTTTGCGGGATTCCCTCATTATGAGGAACCCGCCCAAATAGTATTGGCAATTCTTTGGGCCCCTACAGGTACTGTTTTGGAGAAGGTCGGTGAAGGGGCAGAACCAAGAGAGCCCAATACCCCCTAATTCAGCGTAAATCATAACATGAACCCCCTTATAGTTTAATGTAGATTCCTTAATCAAGAGGTCTTAGAATCCCCTAAACCCTAAACCATACAGATCCCTTAAAGGATCTCTTAATGGAGCCCTAGGTATATGGGACTCCCCCCTGCGGATTGCATTTCCGATTGTAAGACGCTCATATGGTAGGTATCCCCCATAACAATACCTAGGACCCTTGGGGTCATGCTTCTAGGGGACGGCGCTCAGTCACTGGTCTCTGGGCTTTTGTGCATTGCTTCAGTCTTCCTGTTGTTGCTTTCAGGAGCTCTTAATTCCAGGAATTGCCGCTTATAGTACCCTTGTAGTTTCGTTACAGACCCCGTTCAGTACGTTTGATGATATACATCTTGCATTACCTTGATGACCCTAGACTACGGGAATTGTGGTATATTCCTTATAATGGGCAATGCAGGATTTATGTCATCCACCGTATTGAGGTCTCAGAATATATGGGAGTTTCCGAAAACAGGGGACCCTCATATAGTACCCTATAATTATAGTAGGATCCTTATCATAAGGACCCCCCAAATAAGGTACCCCTACCTACAGTCTCCATTGTAGTTCCTTTTTTTGGTTTAACCAATTGTATAATTAGGATCCCATAAGGTAACCCCAAAAAGGAACTACAATGGAGAGTAGGAACCTTGAACGGAACCCTTAAAGGAACCCTAAACCCTAAACCCTCATGGGAGCTTCCGAAATTAAGGGTACCTTATTTGGGGGTCCTTACAATTACAATGAGGATGCGACTATTTAGGGTACTATATTCTGAAACCCCCAAAACCCTAAAAACCCTTCAAGTTCACGGAGAGCTCACTCAGGGAAACTCCTTCTATTTAGGGTGCGATATTAGGATGCCCCTATTTTCGGAAACCTTCCTGAGAGGTACTTAGGAGCCTATGGGTGAGGCATTGGGGTTCAGGATCTCAGGGATCAAAGGGAAAAAGGAGGGACCCTTAATGGGGACCCCTACCCGATAATGGGCTCTATAATGGGTATATAATAGCTATATTAAGGGCATATACCCCTAAAGCCTAAACCCTTTAAACCCTTTAAACCCTGAACCCTAAACCCCTAAACCCTAAACCCCAACCCCTAAACCCTAAACCCCAACCCCTAAACCCTAAACCCCAACCCCTAAACCCCTAAACCCTAAACCCTAAACCCCGACCCTAAACCCCTAAACCCTAGGGGCCCTTATTAAGGGTCCCCCTCCTTTCACCCTTGGTCCAAGGATCTTCCCCATCGTTTGCCGGCCTGGGGCTCCCTGCGCTCCTTTATAGTTCTTACTTACTTTAGCCTCAACATGGCTCCTCTATGTATATATATATATATATATATAATATATATATATATATACATATATATATATATATAACCACATATTATGTATATGTATATCTATAAATATATATATATATATATATGCATATATACTTCGACGTACTGGGACCCCGGAATGGTTATCTATCTAGGCGAGCAAGGAAAACCGACAGTGTAACCGTAGGATTCAGGGTTGTTCTTGTAGGCTGAAGGGCTAAGGCTTTAGGGTTTCAAGAGCTTTATTGAAGTAGATTTCGGAGCACTTACAAATGGGGTGGCTGTGTGACATCATTTCTTCGCGAGAGTCAACACTGTCTGTGGCAAATCGAATGCTGCGTCGGGTCATCTGGGAAAATTGGACACGTTCTGATATTCACAGCCACCAAGACGAAGGGTTGCCCGCCCAGCACCGACTGAATACCACAACCCTAAACCTTTCAATGCAAAAACAACAAGCTTAGCTGACTATGTGCCGCACGAACCGTAAAACAACCCTGTCATGAACCCTAAACCCTAAATCCCAAAAACCCTAAACCCCTAAACCCTTAAACCCTGAAACCTCTTAGATCCCTTATCGAAACCCGAAAGCACCCCGAACAACATGCAGCTATCGCCTTGAGAGTGAGCGTTGTTTGGAGCAGATCCGGACGATGCCTGGGCTTTCCTTTAAACGTACCCTAGAGGGTCCATATACACTACCACTATGGAATTAGGTCCCAAAAGACCATCCCTATTGTGGGTTTGGGGACCTAATTCCATAATGGTAATGTATATGGACCCTCTGGGTACTAAAGGTTCTACAATGGTGTTCTTTGGCAGGTTCAGCCTTCCTAGACCTAAGAGTAACCTAGGAACAAAAAGGATGCCCTTTTTGATCTAAAGCAGGTCATAAGGGAAACTGAACCCTAAAAAAGGGTATAAGGGCTTACTCTGGGAGCTAGCTTCTTTTAACAGGTTTTGGAGGCCTCTTGAGGAACAGCAATTAGCAGTTCTTCAGGCTCCTAGATTAAGTGTTTAGGGTTTAGGGTTTAGGATAATTTAGGGTTTAGGGTTTAGGGTTTAAGAAAGTTGGAACATTAGACTCCTCATGCCCGTGAGGTAAAGCATAAGGGATCCTAGCACGAATCCTCCTAAAGCAATGTTCCAACTTTCTGGCTTCTACTGTAAACTAACACCAAACTCCTAAACCCTACTTAAAGGATCATGGGACTTAGTAATTAGAGGTATAAGTAAGGTAACTATACTTAGAACTACTTATAACCCCAATTAAGGTACTTATAACCTTACTTACTAAGTCCCCTGATCCTTTAAGTAAACCCCAAGAACCCGGAACTCACAAACGCCCCAAACCCTAAACCCAAGGGCAGCCGGGAAGCTCGATGAAAGCGGTCAAGCAGTCGATGCAGGCATTTTCTGCTGCGAGCAAAATCCTCGGCTTGATAAAACAACATAAATGGGAGTTTCAAGAAAAAGGGTACCATAGTATAGTATGCTGAACAGTAAGATCCTCATTATCAGGACCCCCCCAAATAAGGCACCCCTAGTTTTCGGAAACTCCCAAATCTCAACACACTACCTGAGAGCCGGTCTGTAGAGATTTTCACATGCCTTTACAAGATTACGAGACACCTACTTTTAAAGTGGGTTGCCGGGCTATGATTACTACCCAGAGACTCCTATATCCCTTAATTAAGGAATATTCCTTAAACCATATTAGGGATCCCTAGTATAATTTAAGAATGTTCCTTAATTAAGGGATATTGGTCGCTCGGCTAAGCTCAGGTGGCAGGATCGGAGATGCCAGAGACACCAATATCCCTTAATTAAGGAATATTCCTTAAATCATAGTAGGACCTTCATATGATTTAAGGAATATTCCTTAATTAAGGGATATTGGAGTCTTTGAGATGTCAACTGTGGGGTTCAGGCTTTCGGGTTCTTGGGGGGTCTTGAGGTTTATGGTGTTGGGGATTTAGGGTGTTGGGGATTTAGGGTGTGCAAACTGGTGCACTATATGCAGGTCCCCGAAACGTACGGGTCTTCTTCAGGGGTTCCCGAAAAGAAGGTTCTTAGCGTTTAGGGCAAAAAAATATCAGGGTTGCTTGTGTTCTGAAACTCGCACATAAAGCCCCAACCCCAACCCGAAATATCCGCATCTGCTCCCCGAGCCCTGATCCTACACCTCCTATATAAATCCTTATCCCAGAGGGTCCACCAGGACACCCTAGGGGCCCTTTGATAGGCCCTTATGGCCGTTAATAGTGGGTATTTGGGGTTTGTTAGAGGGTAGTTGCGGGGCCTAGGCACAGATACTACCATTATGGAATCCGGCCCTGATAGACATAGACCAATCCCTATTACGGTTTGGGGACCTATTTCCATTTTAGTAGGCCCTCTAGGTATAGTGCTTGTGAGCACCCAAAAAACATCGTATCAAACCTTTATACGCAAGAAGCCTACGATCATAAAGCCAAAACCCTAAACCCTAAACCCCTAAACTCTAAACCCCTAAACCCTCAATCCGGTTTAAGGCGCCCCAGCCCTTCTAAGATTCTAAGATGCACCAAGGGTCGGCGCGGAGTGCAGCGCGTCATTTCGCTCCTTTGCTGTGGCATCAAGTCCTACCATGTTCTAGGGTTTAGGGTTCAGGGTTTAGGGGTTTAGGGTTTAGGGTCACTGTTGAGGGTGTTCGGTTAGGGCCTGACCTAGATCCGCCAGCTACCCTCTAACAGATCCCAAATACTCAGTCCTAAGGGTCATAAGGGCTCTATTAAAAGGGGGTCCGTTTTTGACCCTTTTTAAATCCGCAACCTTAAAACCTAAACCCTGAACTCTGCACCCTACGCCCTAGACCTTAAACCGGTTTAGGGTAAGGCTCTTAGATGCGGTGATAGGGCTTCGGGTCTGGGCGTGTTACCATGGTTATGCAAAACCGGAGCAGACAGCTTGCAGACAAAGTGCCGCGGATGGATTGCCGAACCCGCCGAACATCCCCTCAGCAATCGCAGCAAAGAATTCTTATCTGGAGGAAGTTTGCAAAATAGCGACGTCCTATGAATGTGAAGCTAGGTTCCAGCATCATCGCCACCACAAACCCTAAAACTCGCGAAGTCTTGCCTTGCATGTACCAATTGTGTCGGACCTTTCCCTTAATTAAGGAATATTCCTCAAATCATATAAAGGATCCTACTATGATTTAGGGAATATTCCTTAATTAAGGGATATTGGAGTCTGTGGGTACCAATTGTGTCGGACATATCCCTGTTGTAATGTTACATTGGTTACTCTAGGTAGGTCTTGAACTTGACTGGTTTGATGGACAGCTTAAAGAGAACTCTAGAAAGTTAGAATATGGATTATTGGTAGGATCCCCTATAATTTACCTTAAAGGGGTTACGATAATGATATTCCAACTTTCTGGCTTCTACTGTAAGGTTGGGGTTTAAGCTTTCAGACTCATGCTGGCAGTTTTACGTCCTACTTGGAGGATCAGGCGACTTAGTAAGTAAGGTTATAAGTACCTTAATTGGGGTTACAAGTAGTTCTAAGTATAGTTACCCTACTTATAGCTCTAGTTACCAAGTCCCATGATCCCCCAAGACCAATATAGGAACCCTTAATAGTAACCCTTATAGATCCCGGTATAGGAACCCTTTAAGGGAACCCTAGTTACCAAGTCCCAGGATCCTCCAAGCATGAGACACGCCGTCCCCTAGCCTGGACGCAGCCTGCTGGTTGTCAACACCCCGCCGCTGCAGAGGTTCTACAGTAAACCCCATAAAGTTGGAAACCGGATTAAGGCCAAATAGTGCTGGCATTCCCTTTTCATTACTCTTAGGGATTGAGGCTATTGGGTTTCCAACTTTTGGGCTTCTACTGCAAGGTTTACCTGGACCCTATCAACCCTTCCTTTCTCGGGTTCCCTGTTATGACATCCTTGTATAAGACCTTTAGAAGGCACCCTATAAACCTTCCTTGTCCGGGTTCCCTGTTATGGCATCGTTATATAAAGCCCTAAGAAGGCAGGCTATTTGGGGTGCAGGGGGGTTTAGGGTTGACAAACGATACATTCAGACTCCTAGGTGTGGAGTGTCAGGGCGTTTTTTCGCATTCCGGGACTTCTGCGTTTCGGGTACGCCGAGGCTCCCGAAAGCGAAAGCTAAACTCCGACCTCTACACCCTACCTGTGCATGCCAGGACCTGCTGTTTCGGAGGGCGATGCCCCCTGATTATGGGGAGATGACTTGCTAAGGTCTAGGCTAGGGTTGGGAGGTGATCAAGCCTAACATCTCCTTTGGCATCCCTGCTTGTTGGGTTTAAAGGGTTAGGGATTTAAGGATTTAAGGCCGAAAGGGTTCGGGGGGAAGGATCCCTGCTTATAACTGGATTGAAACCCTAAAGGAATATTAAAACCTCTCCGAGGTGCGAAGGGGGGGATCTTGCTGCTGGTATCGGCACGCCTCTTCCTGGTTTCCCAGAAACTCGAAACTCCTTTAGGGTTTAGGGTTTTAGGGTTTAGGGCTAGGGGTTTTCCGGGGTGTCCCGGACATGATGGAACGGTCCCTAAACATGAGATCTGGTCCCCAAGATGCTCAAGGCTTGCAACAAGAGCTGCCAAAGAGTTAGGTACTCCAGAGCCCCAGACCCTGAAACTCCCACGGTTTAGGGTTTAGGGTTTAGGGTTGCTGACAAACTAAATACACATCTTCCCTCAACCCTTTAGTTGTGGCTCCGCCTGCGAATGTAGACATTGACAACGCAGACTCTCTACGGGCCTTGAATATCGGATTGCGAAAGCAATCCTTCATAAGGGAGGAGTTAACCACTCAACTCAGATTGTTGGTTCTGACACGTCAAAGCAAAATAATACCCGAGCCTATCTGCATTCTGGGCAAGCTAATTATGGTAGACTTCTGGTAAAGTACGTACCAAGGAATAAGACTGGAATTTTAGCGCTCCACCCTAGAGCGTTGATGCTTTAATGCTTGAACGCTCAGCCATATGAATCCACAGCACGGTAGATTCTGTAGATCCCGAAGAGAATACTGTACTCAATAAGGAGGGATATATCGATGCTTCACAAGACTCGGAAGATTGGCATAGAGCTTGTATTACTTAACTGTAGCATCCCGGGAAAGTCCTGAAATGGGGTAAAGGTATGATTAGTGAACATATACCCCAAGTCCCATTGCACCTATGCTACTCCTACACTCTATAACTAGTCCCCCACTGCCCTGTAGTATGTAAGGTCCCCATAATAATATGGCCATGGTCGACGTTATCGAACTTCTGAAGAAGCAGTACTGTGTATGCTTTTCGGTGGCCTGGCTTCGATAATGCTGTTTTCGACTGTTATAACGCTTGTCTGTAGTGCCCCTCTTAAGGCTTGCTTTACGGTTTACGGTTTGGGGATTCTTAAGGGATTCTAGGGCTCCAGATACCCAAATAGTAGGTTGCTGACCATATGTATGTTATGCACCCCAGTAACCCTTTCTTTAAGTAACCGGAGCGCTGGGGGGAATGTCATAAGAAGATTACAAGGTTCTGGGTTTCCTGTCGGGTGCTTGAAAGGTCGGGGTTTGGGGGGCGGTTTCGCTGCTTAGCTGCAACCTAAACGATGACATGCCTTAGCTGAGGACAAAAACCCTAGAGGGGGATTCTTTAGTGTATCTAGGTTCCTGATTAACCCCTGTGTTATAATAAGGGCGCTCTTTTCCTAATATTCCGCTTCAATAAGGGGACCCTAGAAAAAAGTGGCAAAAGGGTGTTACCCAGGAGCCTGAATATGATGCTTAGGTATGTCTGAGTGTGATAGCTCAGGAGTTGGGGCTCTCTGGATGTCCCCGGCCTCGCTGCATACTCCTCGTCAGAGAGCTGCGCCTCTGTTAGGGCTGGGTCTGCTGGGCTTTGGTTTTGTTGGAGTAGGCAGGGTTGTTAAAACGATTTTCTAAGGGGGTGTGAGGGTTCTATATCAGAGGGTTCTATAAGGGCTGCTCAAAGCGATGATCAGGGTCTATGAGGAACGACAAATCTCGTCAGGCGTTTAGGGCTTAAGGCTTGCTTAGAGGATCATGGGACTTAGTAACTAGGGTTAAAAATAAGGTAACTATACTTCTATCGTTTGAGCATGGTGAACGGCATAGTTTGTTTGTTTCAAGAGCGCTGGGATTGCTGAAAATTTGGGGTTCGGATTTACCAGGGGCCCAAAACCAACCTTTTCTAGGTGCCGATGTATCAAAAGGACCGTCGTCAAAAGACTGTTTGGGGCAACGTATGTGTAGAGATGAACTGTGAAAGGCTTTGGTATTTGGTTTAAGGTTTATGGGTCGAGACCAAAGGCAATTCCAACACGAAGACACATCATGCTACGGGCTGGGCTTGCCTAGCGAACTCGAAGCAAGAAGCAAAACATAATCCCTCTCAATAGCCAGCACCAGCCTCAAGAACTGCAGCCACAACAACGACAACAACAACAGCAGCAACTTCTAGTCATACATTAATCAAGCAGTACCAGTGTCCTTGCGCAGCACACATCTATTCCGCTCCGAAGCACCTGTGCTCCATGCTGCAGCAAATGCCGCACAGCTTTGGCATTCCGGGCACCTTAGATAAACCCAGGTCCCCCCCTGACTGATCTAAACCCTAAAATCCCTAAACTCTCAACCATAAACCCAAACCGTAGGGATCTAGGGAACGCCCACATGACCCAAAGCCGGATAGCCAGCATGAACAAAAGCAACAAAAACACAGAAACTGAACCAGACTAAAGTCACAAATCCTAAATCCGAAACCCTACAGACCCTGAACTGGAAGACCCTGCACTCAGCACCGTGGATCTTGAATGAAGTAAAGCTTTCCATATGGGCTCCCAGCTAGCTCAATGCCAATACCCATTCAACAACGAATCTAACCCTAAACCCTAAACCCTAAACCGTCTCGTACGGGAAGCCCTCACAGTCTGAGGGATGTTCCGTAATGGAGGGGTAATCGTTTTTCTGGGTGACTACAAAGATTGCCAGGCGGGTTCTATAAGGGTCATGTGGGGTTCAGTACCCTAGTTATCTTGCACTCGGATCTAAAACGTGGGTTCAGAAGCAGTCCCTGTCGAACAGTCTTCCAGGTATGTTGCGGTATATTTTTAACACTAAACCCTGAACCCTAAACCCTTATATTCCTGGCTTATATTCCTGGAAGACTCTGAACTCTTGACCCGCAGCGCTGAACCGTAAGGACCTGTGAGCGAGCCTGAAGCCTAAAACTCGGAAGCACTTGCCATGTGATGCATCATTCCTAGTCTTGGTATATAAACCCTGAGGGTCCAAAGGACCCAATAATCAGGTACTTGGGTTTAGGATAGTAGTTATGTAGCTTAATATTTAAGAGAGTATATGATTATTATATACTTGGACCCTTAGGGAAATGCTTTTGTAGATGTCCTTCGACATGATATCTCATAGCCGCAGTTCTAAACGCCCAGTAGCTGGTAGCCACAACCAAGGCGGATTTTCCGGAGGAATCCACGACATCTAAGACCTCCAAATTCTCAAGTTGAGGGCTTAAGGCTTTAGGGCTGCAGGTCCACGAAAGAATATTTACTTTATGGGCTCTTGGACCCTGAGTGCGATGGCTTTAACGCAATTTTTGGAGGGGCGGGACTGATTTAAGGCTTCGGGCTTCGTTAGTTTCACGCAATGGCAAGATGGGTGTGCTGGATCATGCCATAGGGCTTACCTGAACACGCCTCCCTCCCCCTCTCAAACCCAAAGGGTCCTACGGTTGATGATATAAATCCTGCATGACCCTGAGGACGCTAAACTGTGGGAATTAAGGTATATTCCTTATTATGGGTAATGCAGGATTTATATCATCAACCGTAGGTACTGTTATTGGGGGATGCTTGCCCAAATCATAAAAGTAGTAAAATAGAAACATATAGAAACCCTACATTCTACTTTACGGGTACTTTGGATCCGTTGGGAAACAGAACAGCACAGTTTTAAGAACCTTGAGGATCGATCCCAGAAAGGCACTTACAGGATCATGGGACTTAGTAACTAGGGTCATAACTACTTATAACCTCACTTAATTAGGTACTTATAACCTTACTTACTAAGTCCCATGATCCCTAAACCCTAAACCCTAATTAGTAGGATCCGTGAAAGGAATAGCTAGCAGTCTCTACGCAAAATCGGGATGTCGAGTCGCAGGAAGCACCGAGACGTGGGTGGGTTAGGGGGTTACCTTAGGGTTTAGGGTTTAGGGTTTAGGTAAGGGTCCATGTGCCCAAATAGTATAAACTTCGGCCTTAAAGTCATATCCCTTTCATGGTGCTGCGGTGCCAAAGTATATAATATTGGGGGGTACATGCCTAGACCCCCCAACTAGCCTCTAATATTCCCCTTTAAATACCCACAATTAAGGACCATAAGGTCTCTGTTAAGGTCACTTGGGGGGTCCTGGTGGATATGGCTGAACGTTGGGTTTAGGGGCGTCAGACATCCGGCTTTCAGTTTTCTGTAGGGCTGAATGAATCATAAGGACCCTTCGATGGGGCATGATCCTTCCTTAACAGGCCTTTTAGGTCCTTATTATGGGCACCTCCCCTACCCCCCTAAAAATCCCTATGACTGACTTAGGGTTTAGGGAGTGAATCTTAAAAGCCTACGCAGCTCTTATGACTCAACGTATGCACTATCTGATACAAGCACCAAGAAAGCCGAGGATGGGCACGACACTTATGACACCCTCAGAAGACCGCCCCCCCTCCAACCCTAAATCGGGGCCAAGGTTTAGAGTTGCAGGCTCCAGGGCTTTTAGGGTGTAGGGTTTAGGGTTTAATGTTGCGCTTCGGTTTTGGGGTTAGGTTGTTATTTACCGCTTAGGGCGGTGGATCATTCACTGAAGGACGCCCTCGATTCTCTTTACAGCACTCGCGGTTATCTGTACTGTGCCCAAAACCCTGACATACAACCGCGATATTAGAGGCGAAATCCCAAACCCCGATGACAACTCGGTCGAACCTTTAACAAGGGTCCCTTTGTTGGAAGCCTTAGATCATACCCTAAAACCCCGGGGACTGTTAAAACACTACAAGATGGTGGTGGCGGTGGTAGTTCTAGTATCCCGTTTAAAGCGTTTAGATCCGCCCTTCTGTTACCTCTTATACACACCTCTCTCTCTCTCTCTCTCTATATATATATATACATATATATAGACCTCTATAAATGTAGGTCTAGGGCTCAGTGCTCATATTGTCCCTTTTCCGCGTTCTTGAATCCCCAGGGCCTGCTCCTTCGCTGTGTCCAGGCTCAGGAGGAGCTCCAGCACGTCCTTCGATTTGGGATTCTGTTGTAATCACATTTCGTTAATCCAAAGGCTCCATGTATCTTTACGGTAGATACTTAGGCCTTAAAGGGGTCCCTATATGGGTACTTTAAGGCCTAAGTATATACTATAGGGGTACATGGAGCCGTAGGTAAGGGGCTTTACGGGTTTTTGGGGTTTCGGGTTTGAGGTTCAGGGTTTAGGGGTAAGGGTTTGCCGTTATGGGCTTTTTTGAGGGCTCCTTGAAGGGTTCCTTTAGAGGGGATGTTGTCCGGGTCTTGTGTTTAGGGTTGAGGATTCAGGGTTTCTTGAAGGTTCCTTGAAGCGTTCCTATAAAGGATTGCTACAAGGGTTGCTGCCAGGGCTGTGGCTGAGTGATTTAAGGCCTGAGGAGACCGTTTATGGGGGTTTTGTGTTTCTGGGCCAGGCATTAAGGATTCAGGGGCTTGGGGTTTAGAACTTCGATATGCGCACACATGCTATTTAACACCAAAGTGCCTCGCTGAACCCCGCAGTATAATTAAACCGCAGACTCTATATCCTAAACCCTATCCTCCAAGAAGAAAAACACCACAAAAACATAATTGCAAGTCGTAGGTCCGCTTTCCGCTCATCCTCGGCAAGATCGTGGTAGATGGTCCTAGACGGCCGAAAACTGCAGGGCTCAGGGTTTACCTAGAGCAACCATGTACCTTTGAAAAAGGGGTGTGTGACCCACGAACAAAAGGTACATGTACCTTTTGAGGGTGCCTTGGTTTCCCAGAGACTCCAATATCCCTTAATTAAGAAATATATTCCTTAAATTGTAGTAGGATCCCTTTCATGATTTAAGGAATATAGTCTTTAATTAAGGGATAGTGGAGTCTCTGGGTTCTGAAGGTACAAGGCCTCCAATTCCCGCAACAGCTAAATTACTGCCTTTTGATGCTATTACCCGGCCAAGACTAGGTTGGCGCGGTTATGGGTTTGGGGTTGCCCAGAGACTCCAATTTCCCTTAATTAAAGGCTATTCCTTAGCTCATGAAAGGGATCCTACTATAATTTAAGGTATATTCCCTAATTGAGGGATATTGGAGTCTCTGGATGATTCAGCTTTAACTTGAACCCTAAACCCCTAAACCCCAAACCCCACAGAAGAATGGTAAAAGAGCGCTACCGGTGGGGGGGAGGAGGAAGATGGGTCCAAGTGCTTTGAGGTCTCCGGGCCTCAGAAGAAAGGAAAGCCATTACAAGTCTGTAGATGCGTTTTCAGTTTAGGGTTTAGGGTGGAGGCAAGGGTTTAAAGTGTAGGGTTTGGGGGTTTGGGCTTTAGGGTTGAAGGTGTGGGGTTGAGGGCTGCTCGGCCGCCTGACCCGTTTACGGTTCGGGGTTTTACGTAGACGTGATAAATATCGTTTTGGTTTTGGGTTATCGAAATTGCATGCCACAAGCAAAAACTAGGGCTTCGACACCACAGTACACATGCTAAGGTCTAGTCTAGGCAACTGTGGGGTCAAGCCTAACGATTATAGCCGCTTAGACCCGAAGACGGCTGAAAGTTTAGGGTTATATAAGATGTCAGACTCAGAACTTTAAACTTTTAACCCTACCCAAACCCCAAAACCACCGAACACCTAAACCTCATCCTTTTACATATACCCGGATCACCCCGAAAGGTCCTGAATGATGTAGAGACCTGGGATGTAGAGGCGCCTGAGACAAGCCCTTACAGAAACTACATGAGTGGTTGTCAAAATTAGGGTCTCTTTTGGGCTCCTTATTACAGTACGACACCTAATATTTAGGGAACCCCAAAAGGGGGCCAAAATCTTGACCTAAACCCCAAAGCCCTCGACCGCACACCCAAACGCCTCACAGCAAAAAACCTCAACTCCCCCAAACTCTAAACCGTTTGCATCCCAACCCTTAAAACTCAAACCCTAGAAACACAACCCCAAACACTAAAACCGCTTAAATCCCAACCAACCGGTGTCTGACCCAAGGACGGTCTCCGGGACCACACAGGCCAAGTCTTCGGGGTGTCGTTGAGAAGTTTTGGGGTTTAGGGGTTTAGCGTTTAGCCTTTGGGGTTCTAGGGTTTAGAATGTAGGGTTCAGGGTTTAGGGGTTTACGGTTTAGGGGTTCACGGTTTAGGGGTTCAGGGTTTAGGGCAAACGATAGTCTATGGGCCTTCATGCTTAGCATAGTTCGGGTTGTCTTTTTATGGTTTCTCGCAAGGCCTGTATCAAGAAAGATTAGTAAAGGCCTGGCAAAGGCACCGACATGTTCTATACCCCCCTAGGAACCATAATAAGAAGCAATATTGTGAATATTCTCTCGGGAGTTCAAAAACTAAAAGCAAACAGTTCCTATGGATACGAGGAAAATGATATGTTTAATATTCTGTTGGGCTTTAAATGAACAAAAAATTAAACCACCAATTCCTATGGAGACGATAATATTTGCGTTTTCTTGGATTTTATGTGAGCCAAAAAATCAAACACCAGTTCCGAAGGAGACGATAAAGATAATATGGTTCATATTCTCTTAGGTTTCATGTGGACCACAATTGAAAAAGCAATTCCGAAGGAGACGAGAGTATTAGGCCCCATAGTAGCTCCTTTTTGGGATTACCTAGAACAGGAGTCTAAATAGGAACCCCCGAAAAGGAACTGCTATGGGGCCTATGGGTAGGGTTTAAGGGTTTTGGGGCTTACGAGATTAGGGATTATAGGGGGGTTTCCGAAAATTAGGGGTACCTAATTTTGGGGTCCTTGTAATAAGGATCCTACTATTTAGGCACTTTTTGATGGTCTCCTGGAAACTCCTGGTTGGGTTTAGGGTTTGAAGTAAAGCCCGGAACATAGACCTGAAAATCCCGCGAGGAACTAGTTTAGACCTTATAACAGTTGGGGGCCGGGTAATATTAGCAGCCTGCCGCCATGAGCATCTTGGCCATCCGCGCAGCCTCCAGCCACGGACGACTCTCTAAAGGCGCTGGGGTTGTGTTTATGGTTTTCGTTAAATCAGGGAATCCTACTATGATCCTTGAATAAGGGGTTTGAGAGGTGATAGAATTCTCAGGGTTTAGGGGTTAAGGCTCTGGGGTTGTGTTCTGGATTCGGGTTTCAAGATTTGGGGGTTCAGAGTTTGGGGTTTTGGGGTTTCAGGGTTTGGGGTGTAGGGTTTCAGGCTTTAGGGTTTAGGGTTTTGGGGTTTCAGGGTTTAGGGTTTAGGGGTTTCAGGGTTTAGGGTTAAACAGCCTACAAAAACCCTTCATTGAGGAGTATACACAATAAAGCAGAAACGCTCTGAACCCCGAAACCTTTTGCCAACCCTACACTGGCCCTGAGCCCTAAATCCAAGAGCTCCAAACTTAAACCTTGTGCCCTAAGCAGCAAGGTCTGTCGGCTTCAGTAAATAAACAGTTCCCTTAGGTCTCCTGGGTTCTTGTTAAGGGATTGAATCAGATCTACCATAACAGGGAGTTGTGGTAAGTAGAAGGGCTTGCTTGACAAGAACCCAGCCTGTCGGCTTGAAGGAACTCCTTGATGAGCCTTAATAAGGCTACCCGAAACGGGCTGCTCATCATTTGCCAGGAAACCTCTAAAAGTACATTCCTAAACCCCTGAAAACTCTCCAGAAGAGGACCCACGTGCCTCTTCCAGTTTCCGTGAGTCCGCAGCAAACTTTGCACACAGCGAAAGCCTTCGGTAGGGGGTTCCGGCCAGGTTTCGTCAAAGGGATCTAAGGTTTCCTTGAAAAGGGGTCTATCAGGATGCCTCTGAAGGGATCCATGCGGCTTCCTGTGTGCGATCCTATTAGGGCGAGGTTCCCCGGTATCCTCTTGCGTAAGGGTTCTTTTTAATTTGACTTCTTTACTGGATTCAGGGTGTCAAGGTTTAGGGTAAAGAGTTCCGCAATATCCCTCACCGTGCCTTGTTGCTCACGAAAACGCAAGCGTGCAAGGCTACCCAACCACCTAGCCGGAAGAACACTAGGACACTAGGTCCCTGTTTGGGATTTCGGGGAGGATTGTCCAGTTGGAGGTTGGGGGTTAAATAAAGCTTTGGGATTTCGCGGTTAAGGATTTAAGCTTTAAACTGACCGAAACATGTGCTCTCGAGCTTCTTGTCGCTGCTCTTCGGCTTGGTCCCAAATTCTCGAGCCTTCCCCATATCCACCAAAATCATGATGTGGCGAATGAGGCTGCGTCGGGGCAACGGAGTCGTGTCGTCCACGTGGAACTGGTACTTGAAGCTAGCCAGCCACCATTCGTCTGATTTGGAATTCAGGTCTGGCTGCGGGTACACTGTCGCCAAGATCATCTCCAAACCCCAGACCCTATGAACCCTAAGCCCAAAAAAAACCCTAAACCCTAAAAACACAGGAAAAAAACCCTAAACCCTAAACCGTGGCAAGCCAAGCAAAGTCAGCCTTGCTTTACCCTTTCATTTCTCGTAGTCCATCGGCTCGCCTACCCAAAGGGTCCTAGGTACCGTCATGCGGGATACTTCCCAAAATCAGAATCGTAATTCCTAATATTAGTATAGAAACCCTACATTCTACCATACAGGTACTTTGGACCCTGTGGGCCAAGGCTCCATGTGCCCATATGGTATTTAGCTTAAGCCTTAAAGGAGTACCTGTATAGCTACTTGAGGGCCTAAGTATACAAATTTACTATAGGTACATGGAGCCTCAGGGAAAATTGTTACAACAGGTACTTCAGTTTGACCGTACCGAGCGTTTCATAAGCAGCCTCCAGCCCAAACTAATGTAGACAGCAAGTCATGATCACACTACGGGTCGTACTTTTATCGCCCTTTACAGAAAACAAATGCATCTGTACTCAATAATCTGCATTAATTACTAAGGATGCACTCTCGCCAGAATTCGAATGCCAACGAGGCACGTGCTGTGGCTGAGGCCGACGGGGGCCCCATACATGTTCGCTTGCGCATCCTCTAGAATCAAGGCAGGTTTCATTACTTTTCGACTGAACATCGTCTCGGAATCCGGGCTTGAGGTGCTGAAGAGTTTAAAGTTTAGGGGTTTGGGGTTGAGGGTTTAGGGGGTTTTGGGGTTTGGGGTCACATGACCGACTGTGGTCCACGTCTACAGTGGGCCAACTTGATTCGAACTCGAGAACTTAGACCTTCTCAACCAAGAGGCTCCTAGGCAACGCTATGGCTATCGGTTGATGATATAAATCCTGGGGGGTTCCTTTAAAGGGATCTATAAGGGTACCTTTAAGGATTCCTTGAAGGGATCTATAGGGTTTTAGGGGTTAGGGTTTAGGGATATAAATCCTGCGTTACCCATAATAAGGAATATACCATAATTCCCATAGTTTAGCGTCCTTTGGGTGATGCAGGATTTATATCACCAACCGTATGCAACTCATAATCGTGATGCCTACCATAAAAACTAGGTATTTAGGACCCCTGTGGGACCCTAGAAGCAAAACAAGAATAGGGATATCCCGCATAAAGCCCCTTATGATGAAGCCCAATAACGTAGGGATCTCCCTGCAAATTGCTGATGCTTATGTGCTTTTCGGGTATCATAGGGAACTAAAGGTTAACTTTTTTGGTTATATTGGGATTATAACGGGACTGTACTGCCCAAAAAAGGCTAAAGGTTGCCTACTCTACTACTATGTTCCAAAACTCTAACCCTAAACCCCATAAACCCTAAACCTTGAAACCCATAATCTACTCGGCGACATTCTTCCACCTCGTTTTGATTTTGGGTCTGAGAGCTTATCCTACGGTTGATGATATAAATCCTGCATGACCCATAACAAGGAATAACCATAATTCCCATGGTTCAGGGTCATTCAGGTAATGCAGGATGTATATCATCAACCGTAGTGACTAGGGTCTTAAGTAAGGTAACTATAAGTATACCTACTTATAACCCCAATTCATTATAAGGTACTTATAACCATAGTTGCTAAGTCCCATGAACCTCTAAGTGCTGAAGGTGTTGGTCATGCAGGATTTATATCCTAAACCCTCAACCCACTATAGATCCCTTTAAAGGGACCCCTTAAACATACCCTTATAGATCCCTTTAAAGGGAACCCTAAACCCCAAATCATCAAACGTACAGCTCGGCTCTAGGGTTATAAGTAAGGTAACTATACTTATAACCCCAATTAGGGTACTGATAACCTTACTTACTAAGTCCCATAAAGATACCCTTTTAGATCCCCTTTAAAGGGACCCCTTAAACATACCCTTTTAGATCCCCTTTAAAGGGAACCCTAAAATCTCGGCTCTGGGTCCTTGTGCACGGCCGGTTTCTTGGCGTCTGCTCCAGCGTTCCTTGCTTTCGCTTGGGAGCTTCCGAACATAGGGGGAGCCTTTAAGGGCTCCTTAAAGGGATCTATAAGGGTTCTATAAAGGTTCCTTTAAAGGGATCTTTAGGGTTCCTTTAAGGGATCTATAAGGGTTCTATAAAGGTTCCTTTAAAGGGATCTTTAGGGTCCTTTAAGGGATCTATAAGGGTTCTATAAAGGGTTTAGGGTTTAGGAATCTGGGAGTTTCCAAAAATCGGGGAGCCGAACATAATACCCTTAATAGTATAAGGACCCTAAATGAGGTAACCCCCCCAATTTTCGGAAACTCCCACTTAGAGGATCATGGGACTTAGTAAGTAGGGTCATAAGTAAGGTAACCAAGGGTTTAGGGTTGAGGGATGTTTAGGTTTTACCTGGGATTATCAAGGACGTAGAGAGCTCCGAGGGCTTTGGACATGGGGTTTTCGGGGTTTGGAGTTCTGATTAACATGGAAGGGATCTATAAGGGTTACTAGTGAGGGTTCTATATGGGCTTAGGGGGTTACTTAGAGGATCATGGGACTTAGTAACTAGGGTTATAACTAAGGTAACTATACTTATCGCTACTTATAACCCAAATTAAGGTACTAATAACCTTACTTACTAACTCCCATGATCCTCCAAGTACCCACGAAAGATAAGATCCTCTTATGCACAAGAAGGGCGAACTCAAAACACACCAAGCACCTACGTAGATTGTGGTCGGGAGGCCTAAACCCAGAGACTCCAATATCCTTTAAGTAAAGAAGAATCCTTAAATCATATAAAGGATCCTACTATTTGTTTTAAGGTGTATGGAATCTGTGGGATCAGGGTTGGTGGTAAAGTATAAATGAAACTACACTGCCAGTTGCGCGGGCACACCCCTAAACCCTAAACCCTAAACCCCTAAACCCTAAACCCCTATACCCCTAAACCCCTAAACCCTAAACCCTAAACCCCTAAACCCTAAACCCTAAACCCCTAAACCCTAAACCCCTAAACCCCTAAACCCCTAAACCGTTACGCTTTTCGTTCAGAGGCAGGGCTCCGGGGGCTGGGTTGGCATCAGGCCAAGGCCGTGGCGTTTCGGGTTAAGGGATCCTTGAGGGTTCCTTTTCGGGGGGTTTCGGGTTTAGTAGTTAGTGTTTAGGGTTTAGGGGTTTAGGGTTCAGGGTTTGGGGGGGTTTCTCTCTTCTTCAACAACCGGGCCCCCAAAAGTTCAAACTTGTTAAGATAGAGCTAATATCTAAGGCAAACAAATTTAAAGTTCCCCTGTTCACCATCTAAGTAAAGGGTTCCTGAGCCAAGCCCTCAACCCTAAACCCTAAACCCTAAACCCCAAAACCCTAAACCCTAAACCTCAAAACCCTAAACCCAAAAACCCTAAACCCTAAACCCCAAAACCCTAAACCCTAAATCGTAAACCCTAAACCCCAAAACCCTAAAGATAATGTCGGACCTAGAGCCCCTTTAAGGGATCCTGAAGTTGGGTTTAGGGTTTTGCGGCTTTGGGGTTTAGGGTTTAGGGCTTTAGGGACTTAGGGTTTTAGGGATTATGGTTTAGGGTTTTGGGGTTTAGGGTTTAGGGCTTTCGGGTTTTAGGGGTTTAGGGTTTACCTTAACCCCAAGTAACCTACCTTTTTGAGGACTTATATAAGGAAATCATAATAAGGAACCCGAAAAAGGTAGGTTATTCAGGGCTAAGGAAGGGCTTTAGGGATTATGGTTTAAGGTTAAGGCGTCCTTAAAGGTACCTTTTAAAGGGTTCCTGTAAGGGGTCCTATAATGTAGGAACCTGATTAAGAAACCTTGGGCCTAAGGGTTCCTTTAAAGGGGGTCTATACTATAAGGGATCTATAAGGATACCACAATAATCTGGGAACCTGACTAAGAAACCTTCGGCCTTTCTTAGGGTTGCTTATATGAACCCTACTATTTGGGGTTTTGGGCGCGGGGTTTCTTAATCAGGTTCCTCAATTAGGGCATCGAGGTTCAGCATAATTAATGAAAAGAAGTGTGTCGCGGCTGCATGTTTAGATTCCGGGCCTCCCAAAACCCCGACCCAAGAGTAACACACCCTAGAACACTAGTGCAATCGCGTCATGCTTGCACGTCTGCGTCACATCAGAGCTCATGGAAGAACAGCTGTGCGGTGCCCAGAGACTCCAATATCCCTTAATTAAGGAATATTCCTTAAATCATATTAGGGATCCTATTTTTATTTAAGGAATATTCCTTTATTGAGGAATATTGGAGTCTCTGGGTGGCTTGAACAGATACCCGGAGAATCTATCCTCAGAACTTGGGGGTTGTTCTCAGTTGCTGGTTTCCTGTGCGGAACCCTTAACAAAGAGCAGGGGAACCCCTGAACCCTACATCGTAGACCCCGAAAGCCCTAAAACCCCAAACCCGTAAACAGCTTTTTGTGGAAAACCTACCGAAGAAACGAAGGCTCAGGAAAATTTCATGCTTGCGGCCCCGTAAAAGGCCTTAGCCCGAATTCCCAAACCTTAAAAGCTAAACCCTAAACCCCTAAGCCCTAACCCTAAAGGGAACTCCAGAAAGTTGGAATATGGATTAATGATAGGATCCCCTATAATTTACCTTAAAGGGGTTACGATAATGATATTCCAACTTTCTGGCTTCTACTGTAACCTTAAAACTCGAAACCTTGAGTTCGAAGCCCTAAGCCCTAGGCAGGCTCAAGAAGATCATGCAGGGGCCATAATTGTTAGAATAGGGTTCCCCTTATAAGAACTCCAAAAGCAATAACCCTAAACCCTGGCCCAAAACCTAGAATCGACTACCTTACAAGAACCCCAAAAGCAATAACTTTAACCCCTAAACCCTGAATCCTAAAACCTAAACCCTGGATCCTAAATCCTAAACCCTAAACCGTGCCCCTGTGGTATGACAAAGTGCAGCAGGCGCTTGAGGACGCCCTCGTGGCCGAAGAGCACCGCATACTGAAGGGGGGACCTTACTTTCACCCCTAAACCCTAAACTCCCCAACTAAGTTCCCTGAACCTCTAAACCCTAAGCTCCTGAAGCTCCCTAAACCCTTAACCCCAAGCTCCCTGAACCCTAAACCTAAACCTCTAGGAGCCCCAACAGTACAAATTGGGGTTGGTTGGTTGGGACCTTACTTTCACGGCTCCTCTTGCTTACCTTTGGCTAGTAGGGAATGGCAGAATGGTAGTAATAGTCGTTATAATTGTACCCCATTCCTAAAATCCCCTACGAACCAAAGGTAAGCTTGGAGCTCAAGGAGTACACATTGGGGTTGGTTAGTTCGCGTAGCTGGGATGCCTTTTGTTCGTTTTGGAAGAGGCATTGTAAGTCTGCAAGGCTGTTGCCACCATGCCGTCCATGGGCAACTGCTCAGGAATTGAGGCTAGAGCTACGGATTTTGCGATAGTCGAGTTTTTACTTTCAGAACTAGGTTAAAAATCTCGGTGCACATTGAAATATGATTGTCAATTATTTACGTTGAGCGAGAATTTGTCAATTCGTCTAATGCATTTATTGCCTAGGGCCGAAGGCCTAGGTGTTTCTTCTCAAAGGGGAAAAGGAGGGACCCTTAATGGGGACCCCTACCCTATACTGATGCTACATAATGGTTATAATAGCGATATTCAGGGTGTCCTTATTAAGGGTCCCTCCTTTTACCCTTGGATCTTCACCCACTAAGCACACAGGGCATTATCAACAAAACTCGTCTACAGCCATTGAGTCCCATCCAACGGTTGATGATATAAATCCTGCATTACCTTGATGACATGAAGCTATGGGCATTATGGTATATTCCTGATAATGAGTCATACAGGATTCATGTCATCAACCGAAGTACCACATTTCACCCGAATGCAAGACTTCCGGGTATTTGGACCAGGAACCACTGACAAATACTGAACCAATCCTTGATCAACCCCTGCTAAGGCCCCAAAATACAACACCATTAAAAGCAAAACAAAAACGACTATGAACCGATTAACACCCTTTCAAGAATACACCCTCCAGTTATTTGACCCCCTTTCAGTAATAAACCCTGCAGATATTTAAATCCCTTAAAGCCCTTTCGGTAATATACCCTGCAGATATTTAAATCCCTTAAAGCCCTTTCGGTAAAAAAAAAACCTGCAGATATTTAAAACCCTTATATAAAGACCTTTGAGTAATAAACCCTGCAGATATTTAACACCCTTACAGCCCTTTCAGTAATAAACCCTCCAGAGGTTTTAAAAAACAAACAAACCCGTACCCCGGCTCGTCGGCTTCGAAGCTTTAGTTTCAACCTGCAGGACCCCGCTCAACTTCTGAGGCATAGTCGAAACCAAACCCTATTGAGCTTTCAAAGGACCTGTATATGTATACATATATATATACGTGTATGCATATACATATATATATATATATCTTTATATAATATCTGTGCGCATGTCTGCAAGAATCGAAGCGAAGCCAGAAACGGGGAACGAACCCCCAAACGAAAGCGCCAGATCCTAAGAGCACTCCAGGAATTCCACTGAGCGGTGGGAGGGCAAGTGCTTGCGTCCCTAAGAGGTCGGGGGTCATAGGGACAGGGTTCCTTTAAAGGGGTCTATAAGGGTACTATAATGTTGGGGCCTGAATAATTACCAAGACTATTATGGGGGGGTTCCTTGCTATAGACATAGTACAGTGGGGTGTCAGAAATGCGGATGCCCTGGTTTCAAACCATTCTGACCCCCAATACGGAGTGAGTTTAGGGGTGCCCGAGGTGCTTAAAGGATCATGGGACTTAGTAACTAGGGTTATAAGTAAGGCAACTAGGCTTATAACCCCAGTTCGGGTACTTATAACCTTACTTACTAAGTCCCATGATCCTCCAAGTATGACCAAAGCTCTCACCACACCGCGCTAAGCTCTGCACAGCTTCACTTCCCAGTCTGCGGCATCGATATCCAAAATCTCTTCCGGTTTCGGCACGCCGTCCCCGGCACCTAAACTTGGTAGGGCTTTTCGGATTCGCGAATGTAGGTGCAGGTGTGGAGTTCACGGCTTTCAAATCCTGCAAGGAAACAACAGGGAGCCAGTCCCTAAACCCTGAACCCCTAAACCCTGAGCCCTAAACCCCTAGACCTTAAGACCCTAAAAGCCCGAAACCCTTAAACCCTGAAGCCCTAGTAAAAGAGATGCAAGATGGCTTGGCATATCCTCATGGCTACCGGGGACACCCGATCGCAGAGTCGGCGCAGAGCCAACTTGTTAGACCGAATGCCCAATCATTAAGGGTCCTGTAAGGGGTACTATAAGGCTTTAAGGGATCTATAGGGGTTTAGGGTTTAGGGTTGGGGGATCCAAGAGTAACCTCGGAACAAAAAGGGTGCACTTCTTGGTTAA
Source organism: Symbiodinium sp. CCMP2592 (assembly GCA_905221615.1). Classification (NCBI taxonomy): domain Eukaryota; class Dinophyceae; order Suessiales; family Symbiodiniaceae; genus Symbiodinium; species Symbiodinium sp. CCMP2592. The sequence continues at coordinate 757,172 of CAJNDT010000502.1, read as the reverse complement.
AAGGGGCTTCTAAGGGAACCAGAACCCTAAAAGAAGGGAATAAGGGCTTACTCTGGGTCCTCGCTAGCATCATCCCAAAGGGTCCTAGGTATTGTTATGTCTGCGGTACCTGTAGATTTCATTGAAGTTCCTTATTTTTGGTTAACCAACTTTATGGTTAGGTTCCAGTATAAAGGTTTTGGTCAGCCAAAAAAGGAACTACAATGGAGACTATAGGTATACTTTAATTGAGGGTTTCCTTCAAGGGATCCATAGAGGGTCCCTTGACGGCGTCATTTCAAGGGATCTACAGGGTGTTATGGGGCATAATAGTAATTTCCGAATATAGAAATCCTACATTCTACCATGTAGGCCATGTAGGTACTTAGGAACCCTTAAAGGAACCTTAAGCACCTCGCAAAACAAAGGTTTAATTCCATGAGGACTAGACGCACTAGACTCGGAGTGTAGCAGGGCTAGGATTCAAGGTGAAATGCTTGGGGTACGGTTCTTTCTTTAAGATATGGGCTGTAGGGTTCTTTCTTTAAGATATGGGCTGTAGGGTTCTTTCTTTAAGATATGGGCTGTAGGGTTCTTTCTTTAAGATATGGGCTCTAGGGTTCTTTCTTTAAGATTTGGGCTGTAGGGTTCTTTCTTTAAGATTTGGGCTGTAGGGCACAGCGTTCATTGCTTATAATCTAATCTCAGGGTCCGGGTTTAGCACCTTGCTTGACATGTAGGGTGTAGTGAATGGGTTTGTGGTTGAGCACAACACGAACTTGGATTGACCCCCCCTACATGCCTTATCAAGACACCGCTCTTCGAAGACATACCTCCTGATGTACGGTCATGTCGCGACTATTCCGACATCACGCTCAATCCGGCAACTTAACCCCAGACCCGAAACCCCAACTCCCAAGCTCATGGAGCGTAAGCCCCAAACCCGAACCCATATCCTTAAATAGTGTTTGCTTTTTTTGCCAGAAACCATATAGAACCTTGGTAGAGCCTTGTTAGGATCCTTTAAATTGAACCCCAAACCTTAAACCCTAAACCCTAATCCTAAAGCCCAAGTCCAACCTTTCGCCCCCTCTATCATCTGAGAAGCTCTTCTTCGCGAGCTCCAGACGCTTCCTTGTCGATATCTTGATTTTTTGGGGAATTTAGAAGTTAGGGTTTAAGATTTCTGGCTTCTGAGCTTGGGGCCTGGGATTTAAACTGAACAGGGATCAAGGTTCAGAAATCAGGTCGAATGTCTCTGAATTTGAGGTTGTATGTTAATTTGTATTGCCGGATCCTGATTCATACCGTCCTCATCTTTATAGGGCCTTCACGTTTGAATCCCCTGTACAGCGCGCATGTTTGTCTTATACCGCTTAGGGATGAGTTCGGCTTGACTTTTAGCATTCGGGTTCCAGCTTCTGATTCTGCGCATAGACGCTTTGGGCTATGACGTTGAGGGCCTCATCAAGCAAACTATAAACCAGACCTGCCAAATCCTAAATGCCCTAAGCCCTGTAAACCCTACAAGCCCTGTTCTGAGCTTTGAGATAATCAAGGAGAGCAAAGTATTGCATGATGTTTCATATGCTTTAGGGAATAGGTACCAAACAGGTACTAGGGTATGGTACCCCAACCCCAAAGCCCTAAACTTTTTATCCCTAAACCCTCTAAACACCAAAACCCACAAAACCGTGGCGTGAAGGTCTTGAGAGCTCGTCAGGACCGCGCGAAGGGGGGAAGGAGCGACTTCAAACGCACCAGCTGCCCTCTAATATGGGTCCTGGTATATACTTTGGCCTTATAATGGAATCCCTATCCACAAAAAAGAAGCCCTTGGCTGCGGCTCCGGATGCAAGCAAATCAAGCAAAGCAGCTCGAGAATCAGCTCTGCAATCTCCTCAGGGCGGGCTCAGGGTGTAAGCAAGGTGGAAGGTGCCCTAAACCCTGTCCAGAGGCTTCAAAATATCTTAATTCAGAAGTAAACCTCAGAAACTACAGCGGGGTCCTTCATGTGATGTAATTAAGGCATATTCCTTCGGTGTTGCAGCCTTGGGCGTCTTGATGTATATTACGCATCATATAATACTCCGATTGACCCCAAATCCTTAACAGTGAATCCAAGTACCCAGAGACTCCAATATCACTGAATTAAGGAATATACCTTAAATTATAATAGGATCCCTAATATGATTTAAGGAATATTCCCTAATTAAGGGATATTGGAGTCTTTGCGTAGAGGGTTCAGCTCGAGAGGCCGACCGCACTCTCATATGGGTGGTTGTCAAAATTAGGGTCCCCTTTTGGCTCATTATTAGAGATACGGCACCTAGTACTTAGGGTGCCCAAAAAGGGATCCTAATTTTGACAACTACCCATATAGCCTCTACCCAGAATTCCGGGAGGATCTAGCAAGTAGATCTCCTAATTTGGGGCCCCACACTACTTAGGGTACTTTATAGGAACCCCCCTATTAAATAAGGGATCTACTTTTTGGATCCTTTTGGGGGTCTGGGAAGAAAATGCCTCGCATTGTAACGAGCCACTGCGGCTCTTGGACACTCAAAGCAAGTATTTCGAAAGACCAACTTGTGCGTTTACCACTGAGCACTACTGTGGATGACAATAGAAACGTTCTATACACCTATATCCAGATACATAGGTTTCGAAACTACTTTCAAACATGAATGCCTGCAGGTATTCCATGCTTTATATTGCTTTTTGGAGACACCCTAAACCCTAAACACTCTAAACCCAACCCTATGAAACCTAGGAGGAACCTTGAGCCCAAAGCTCAGCAGTCACGGCTGCAACCAGAGCAATGCAGGAGCTTGATGGCGAACTCACCCTGACCTCTTGGAATCATGAGAGTAGTTATCAAAATTATGGTCCCGTTTTGGGTCCCTAATATAATGCTGCACCTATTATTTAGGGCATATTGTGAACAACTACCCGCGAGCTTATCATAGGTCACTGGGCTCTTAGACCGCACTTAGCTCCGCTCCCCTATAATTATAATTAAACCCTATTCTACTTATTTAGGCACCTATATTATAGTGCCCTTATGGATCCCTTAGACTGCTGGTCCTCGAAGCCATGCATCGCTGCAAGGTGCAATGCGAAGCGCCCGTCAGCCAAGCGTGCCTGGAAAGAGCAGGCCCGAGGGGCTTAGGGTTTACCCTACTGGTCCAGGTGTCTCCTTAGGAAGCTCCGGAATCCCCTAAAAAGAGTCCTTGGGTCTCTTTGGGGTCTCAGAATCCCTGAATTTTGAGGTTCCCGCAATTAGGGTTTCCTTGGAGGATCATGGGACTTAGTAAGTAAGGTTCTTTAAAGGGTTCCTTAAAGGGATCCTTAAAGGCTTCCTTCTGTAAGGGATGTGTGGGACTTAGTAAGTAAGGTTATATAAAGGGCTCCTTAAAGGGATCTTTAGAGGGATGTATAAGGGTACTATAAGGGATGTATGGGACTTAGTAAGTAAGGCTAGAAGTACCTTAATTGGGGTTATCAGTATAGTTACCCTACTTATAACCCTAGTTACTAAGTCCCATGATCCTCTAAGTAGGGTTTAGGATTCTTTGGGGCTTCCTTGAAAGGCTCTTTAGCTGAAGTAAAGGTATCCTGTGTAACCACATGGTACTAGCTAGTTGAAATCTGCGGTTCTGGCTCATGTTAGTGTAAGTACATGTTAGTGTAAGTAACGCAAGCATCCCTGCATAATATACTGGGCCATTAATGCCTAACGCATAGTTTGGAGGTGTGTATTATGAATTATGCCATACTTGCAATACGGAGCCCTCAGGACGAATAAAGGAAACTATACCTGTATCCCCAAACCCTACAAAATAGCAGGTGATGACGCGGGAGTAACCCCTAAATTCAGTAGGTTTTTGGATCCGCGGGTATAGGGCCTCATATTATACTTTGAGGAACATGGGACTTTGTAACTAGGGTTATAAGTAAGGTAGCTATACGTACAAATACTTGTAACCCCAATTGAGGTACTTATAGCCTTACTTACAGAAACTCATACATCCCGTATAGATCCCTTTTCGGAGGCCTTTAAGGATCCCTTTAAGGAACCCAAGAAACCTTAATCTATACTGAACTTAGAACCATAGCAAAAACAATAATTTTAGCTGTTTCTTAGGGAATAACCAAAAATTATTAAAAAGTATTTCGAAGTACCCCTAAGTACTTACTAAGTCCCATGATCCTGCAAGTGGAGGTGCCAGGAGGCCTTGGGTCTTGGTTTTTGTTTCCGTAACAACGCAGGTGGTATGGGAGTTCAAGTCTGATATCCCCACTCAAAGGGTCCAAAGTACCTGTATTAGTAGAATGTAGGGCTTCTATATCAGGAACTACTATTATTATGAATTGGGGAAGTATCCCCTATGACAATGCCTACAGGACCCTTTGGGCCAGACCTTCCAAAATCCCTTATGCTTTGAATTAGAGTAGGATCAATAATGTGATTAAGGTCTTTTGCCTAATTGGGGGATTTTGGGACATCTGGGTAGAAACTATACATGCGGCGGGAGGGTTGGAACTGGAACAGAACCCAACACACCGTAGCGGAAGGAAACATACCTCTGCTTGAAACAGGAGTAAAGCTGAAGTACCTTTGTTTCACTGCTTGTGATATACAGGGAGAAAGAGGTACACAGACAGAGCTGTCACTGCCCAGGCACCCGGAATCCGAACCTCGAGGCACTTCCTGTAGCAACAAACCCCACGAAATGGTAGGGTATGACCCCCCTAAATCCAGGCTGTAAAAACCCTATAGCATAAACCCTTCTTGAACCCTAGACGGCTTTCGGGTGTAGGGTTGAGGGTAATGAGAAAGGTAAACCGTAAGCCCCAAAGCCTAAAAGCCTCAAACCTTAAACCCCGTGAACCGAACGCATGTGGTACTTGCAGGTTTATAAGGAAAGCCTCCAGCAGTGATGCGCCGGCGGCCGGACTCTGTAGCAGCTCCTTTGCAGCCTGGGGCGAAACTTTGTGTGTTGAGCCTGTAAAAGTACCACCAAGCGGAAGAGTGCGAAAGGTTCGTGACCCAAAAGCCTAACAACTAGAAGGGTCTGAGTCGTAGTGCTGGCTTGCCGATGTGTATGCAGGGCAAAGTACTTTAGCACTTAAGTTGCATCTCTCCCTGTGAAACCCAGGACCCGTGCCCAAAAGCATCTCACATGTTTCGAACACATCTTATACAGTACCAAGCAGGGTTTCTAGAATGCAAACTCATCCAATGGTTGATGCGATTCATGCCCGTAGTGTAGGGGCCTTAATAATTAAAACAGGGTTTTCCGGGTTCCTGAATATAGTTACATGCGGTATGATATACCCCCAGACCCTACTCCAACTATGGAGCCCCCCTATATTACAGGTACTTAGGATCTTTTCCCTAAGCCTTAAACCCTAAAGACTTCAACCGTACTTAAGATCCTTTGGACATAGGGTTTAGGGTTTAAGGTTTAGGGCATAGCCCCAGCGTCGGCAGTGGCATTGGCCAGTGTCGCCACGTGCAGGGGGGAGCGTCCCAGGAAGTCGCGTGCACCTTCTCTTTTCCGAAGGTGAAGGGGGAAAAGGAGGACCCTTAATGGGGACCCCTACCCTATAATGGGCTATATAATGGATATATAATAGCTATATTAAGGGTATATACCTGGGGGTCCTTAAGGGTCCCTCCGTTTTACCCTTGGATTTTCCGAAGGGTCCTAACTACCTACACCGTAGAATGCAAGGTTTAGGGTTTCGGGTACCTGTATGGTAGAGTGTAGGGTGTCTATATTATATGAGAGTTTCCGAAAATAGGGCACCCTAATACGGTACCTTAATTAGTAGGATCCTTGTATAAGGACCCCAAAGTAAGGTACCCCTAATTTTCGGAAACTCCCATATTAGGAATTACGAGTATGATTTGGGGAGGTACCCCCATGCCCATAACGGTACCTGGGACCCTTTGGGTTTGACATTCGGAAGCCTACTTAAAGGATAAGGGGACTTAGTAAGTAAGGTTGTAAGTACCTTAATTGGGGTTAAAAGTAGTTATGAGCATAGCTACCTTACTAATAACTCTAGATACTAAGTCCCCTGATCCTCTGAGTACATGGGGGCTGACGTGAAGCTACCTCACGGGAAGCATCCGGGACATAATCTCCTGGTCCTGAGCATCTTGAAGACCCTTTTTGGGCCACACTTGTTTACAGCTTTGTTGGGATACGGTTGAAGATATAAATCCTGCATGACCCATAATAAGTAACATACCGTAATTCCCCACAGTTTAGGGTCATTGACGTAATGCAGGATTCATATCATCAAGCGTAGTTGGGCTCCTCACCAACACCAAGCTCTCTCTGACCCCAGCTGGTGTGTCTTCAACCCTTCTTGAAACCCCAGAGGATTATAGTAGAAGCCAGAAAGTTGGAACATCATTATCCTCATGCCCTTAAGGTAAAGTATAAGGGATCCCAGCGCTAATCCTCCTAACTCCATGTTCCAACTTTCTGGCTTCTACTATACGTCACTCGTATGGGTCGTAAGGACACCCAGCAGGATTCCGCTTCAGTTCCGACGAGGCTTCACTACTATTTGCTTAAGAACCCCCCAAAAATAAAAAAAAAAATCCCTATATTACCCCCATAAGGAATATATTTTTAATTTTTTTGTGCGTTCTTAAGCAAATAGTAGTTCAGGGTCTAGGGTTAAGAGAACCGATCATATGCTAGTCGTTCCAAGCACCCGTCGTAAACATATCGATAAAGGCCAGGTTCCAATTTAAGCAGGCTTTAGGCTGTGGGGTGTAGGGTTCAGGTATTCCAGGCTCCCTGCTTCAAGAGAACCAGAACAAACCCATGAATGACGGTTTTTGGCATTTGCGGCAGTTCCCCAACATCAGTCTTTACAGTCCAACCTCTAAAGTCCAGAACCTTACGCCCAAAGCCTTATGGCCCATAGCCCTAAAATCCTAGACCCTAAAGCCCCTCCTCCTGGAAAACGAATTTCTTACCTTTGGTAGTAGGGAATGGAAGAATGGTAGTAATGGTATAGTTATAATTGTACCCCATTCCTCCGTTCCCTACTACCCCAAGGTAAGATTTGGGGCTGAAAGTGGCTACTGCGCTTCAGTGTAGAGGGTTCGCAGCGTAGGGCTTTCAGGGCTCTGGGGTTGAGGGTTCGGGGTTGTAGTTGTACCCATAGGCCTAAAGTAGTTCCTTTTTTGGGATGACATTATAGCATTCTAAATATGAACCCCAAACAGGAACTACTTTGGGGCCTTAGGGTGCAGTAGTTTTTGTGTTGGGCCCTTTCCGTCAGCAGCACTCAACAACCAGAAGAAGGTTCATGGGGTGGGCAGTCGATCAGGAGGAGGTTGCGGTACCATAGATGGTGGTTCTTCTTGTTCGAGAATCAAGGTGTCGCTTCTCTTTCTGCGAGGAAATGTAGGGGTTGCTTCTCTTGCGTGAGCTTGGAAGGGTCTGCGGGTGTAGTGCGTTCAGGCTGGACGTCTTGGGGAAACACTGGTGGTCGAGGTGTCTCACGTACTTAACGGATGTAGCGATGCTTCCTGCACCCCTGTAGGGCCGGGAGTCTTACCTCAAAGCCAAAACCCGTCAGATACACAAAAATCTTAAACCTCAAACCACCGCCCTGCAACCCTACACCCTCTTGACTTGAGAGATCAAGCGACATCGGCGGAGGACCCTGGTGTCTGTATCACTGTGTCACGGCCGAAAACAGTACAGTTCCCTAATCCCAAACTCACAGAAACCCCAAACACTTTCTGCTCACTAGGGCTTCATATACCTAGAAAGCAGAGGGCTTTGCTTTTGAATCGCAGTGAAAACCCCTTGAAGCGTCACCGCCCGGTCGACATCATCCTGTGATCGCTTCCGAGGCGCCGAGCATGTCTGAGGCATCGTCGTCCTTCAGGGCCAAGGACTCAGGGCTCTAGGGTTCCGAGAAAGTTTAAAGTCCCCACGATTTGGGAGTTTCCGAAAAAGGGGGTACCTTTTTTGGGGGATCCTTATAGTAAGGATCCTACTATTTAGGGTACTATATTGGGGTCCCCCATTCGGAAACTCCCATTTGGGATTCTTGAGTCGGAGCATCGTCAGAGGTAGGGACGTCTGTCGTGGGTCCCGGTGGTGGGTGGTGGTAGTGGTGGCCGTGGGCACTGGATAGCAGTAGTGGTAGCAGCAGTAGAAGCAGCATCAGCAGCAGGAGCAGCAGCACCAGCAACAGCACCAGCACCAGGAGCAGCAGGAGCAGGAGCAGGAGCAGTCAAAATGCTAAAGGTCTTCTGAAGGAACCACAGTCAGCCTCGAGGGTCACCATAGTCCACTGTCGCTCCTTTAAAGAATTTCTGATCAAACCACGGCAAGTTACACGGGAAAGGAGGCCGAAGCCAAGATGGAGACTATTTATAGGTACCTGGATATACCGAAGACATAAAGGCTCCGTGTTCGACGGCCACGAAAACAGGTCCTGCGACAGCAACTCGCGCAACCCATCTGCATCGTTTGCGGCACATCTCGCAGGAGGGGGAGCTTGCAGTTGGCAAGGTCATGTTCCAGGATTCTAGGCTGTTCAGTAACACACTGGGAAAAAGGTATACACTTGTTTAGGCTTCTTATTATGTTATAATAGGGACCCAGAAACCTGAAAGTAAAAGAGTGCACCATTGAACAGCCTGGTATTACATTGAATTGAGACTTCTCCTTCGATCCTCAGATCTGCTAGCAAGTTCCTTTCTGTAGCTCTCAGGATTTGTTGCCGGCCCTTCGGAGCATTCAGATTCGAAGCTGCAAGTTGGCCCGGCTGCGGGACCTGTCAATACCGCCTGTACTGAATTTGAGGAATATCCCCTCTATGGTCTATCTTACTGGCGCTAACGGATTACCCTAAACCCTAAACCCTAAAACCCTAAATTATTCTTGCCGATTCGGTTTTGCTGGTTGGGGCTTTGGTTCTGTCTGAGGTTGCTCCTCTTCACTCTCCTTCGAACTTCAAAGTGGAAAAGGAGGGACCCTTAATGGGGACCCTTTAAAGGGATCTATAGGGATTCTATACGGATATAGGGTTTAGGGCTTAGGGGTTTGGGGGGGTTTTGGGGGTTTAGGGGAAAAGGAGGGACCCTTAATGGGGACCCCTACCCTACAATGGGCTATATAATGGGTATATAATAGCTATATTAAGGGTATATACCTAAGGGTCCTTACTAGGGTCCCTCCTTTTACCCTTGGAAACTTCGATCGAACAGCCTTGAACCTCAAGCGGAGCCAGTGTCTTTGGAAACAACCGTCCTGAGATCCATACCCAGAAATCGAAGAAGCTAAACCCTCAACCCTAACCCTCAACCCTAAACCCTAAGTCCTAAACCCTAACCCTAGACCCTAAACCCTAAGTCCTAAACCCTAACCCTAAACCCTAAACCCTAAATCCTAAACCCTAAGTCCTTAACCCTAACCCTGAACCCTAAACCCTAAATCCTAAACCCTAAACCCTGAGGCCCTAAGTCCTTAACCCTAACCCTAAACCCTAGACCCTAAATCCTGAAACCGAAAGGTTGATGATAGAAATCCTGCATTACCTTAAAGACCCTAAACTGTGGGAATTATGGTATATTCCTTATTATGGGTCATGCAGGATTTATATCATCAACCGAAGTACCTGAATTGCCGGCTCATGAGTCAGCAGATGCCTCGCGATGACATCTTCCAGGTGCGTGGAGAGGTGCCTCGCATGGCATAGGAGCTTAGGGTCTTAGGGTTTGGGATTTAGGGTTGAGGGTTTTAGGGTTTAGGATGGTTTAGTGTTTAGGGTGTAATGAAAAGAAGATGTTCCCAGAGCCTCCAAAACCCCTGAAATAAGGAATAAACCTTAACTTATATTAGGGATCCTATTATGATTTAAAATATATTTCTGAACTAAGCGGTTTTGGAGGCTCTGGGTGGGGGCTTAGGGTCTAGGGCCCTTCGCCTACAATGCAAGCTTGCTTAGAGGATGTCTGGACTTCGTCAGTAGGGTTATAAGTAAGGTAACTATACCTGAAAAACCCAATGAAGGTACTTATGACCTTACTTGCTAAGTCCCATACATCCCGTATAGTACCCTTATAGATCCCTTTAAGGATCCCTTTAAGGAGCCCTTTGTATAACCTTACTTACTAAGTACCATGATCCTCCAAGTGTGAGGGGAGACCTTGGAGGGCTTCTGGGGATTTGCCTTGAGGTTCCCCGAGAGCCCAATACCCCTTAATTAAGGAATAGAGATAGGGTTCCTTTAAGGGATCTATAGGGTTTAGGGGATTCTAATACCCCTTAATTAAGGAATATACCTTAAACTATAAGGGGGTTCATATTATGATTTAAGCTATATTCCTTAATTAAGGGGTATTGGGCTCTCTGGGTTAGAGGTTTAGAGTTTAAGGTTGATGGGGGTTGTGGGTTCAGAGTTTAGGGTCTGGGGGTTCAAGGCGTAGGGGTTTTGGGGCAGGGTCTAGTCGTTTCCAGTAGGGTTTAGCGTCTGGGGTGCAGGGTATAGGTCTTGGGGTAAAGAAGTATAACTGACTAGGCTTTCAGTGATCTTGATGGATTGGGGCTTGAGGTAGCTTTGGTTAGAGAGCAACGTCCGTCCCAAAAGACTGATGTTGCAGGGGAAGGGGCGCGCCCTCGATCCAATTTCCATCCGTGATCGGATTGAAAGAGCCGATCCTTGGCTGTGGTTTATGGAGCTGCTGCCAAGGTTCCTGTAAACTATAAGTGCTTAGCAAAAAGGTTCTACGATGAAGGCTTTGTGGTTCAGGCCTAGGGCTAAGTGACAGAGCATGTAGCTCTTGAGACTGTGAGGCCTTGGGGCTTTATAGGGTCTATTTTAAGCACAAACGCGAGAATAATGTAGATCCATCTTATGTAACCCCAGCTCCATCTAAACATAAAAACCAAAAATCCCGAACCCTAAACCCTACATCATCCTGACCCCTAAGCCCTTAACCCTAAACTCTATTTCTTTAGTTAATCTTGAAATCTTCAGCGGACTTCTTAGTTAAGGTTAGAAGTACCTTAATTGGGGTTATAAGTAATAATAGTGCCGTATTATGATAATGAGCCGAAAAGGGACCCCAATTTTGACAACCACCCAAGTAGACTCCGAAGGTTTCGGGACATGAGCTTCTTCGGGCCGTGAGATTTCTCTAGACTAGATCCAAGAGTAACCTAGGAATAAAAAAGGGTGCCCTTTTTGGTTTAAAGGTGGTGATAAGGGCACCTAAACCCTAAAAAGGGAATAAGGGCCTACTCTGGGTCCTAGTAGAGGACTCCCTGGAATGTGTGAGGTTCGATGCTCCTTGAAGGGCTACTGTTTAGGGATTAGGGTTTAGGGTTTGTAGCGAGTAGTAGGGTTTAGTCCTATGGCGAAGGGCCTGGGACTTTGGGGTTTAGGCCCAGGCTTTAAGGGCTTGAGTTGCCATTCTCTGTTTCCGTCTCCGGGAAATTAAGAACTGAGGTAAAATTCCTGAAATGTGGATGTTGCAAACTGTTGTCCTTTCGGTATCGTGGAAAGGTAAAACAAGCTCCTGAACCAGAACCCAAGTCAGCCGACAAAGCTCCACCCGCAACCACGAAGCTCAATGCGGGAACATAAACTCCATTCACATGGGTAGTTGTCAAGATCAGGGTCCCTTTTTGGGTACCCGTAAATATCAGGTGCCGTACTATAATTATGACCCCAAAAGGGACCCTAGTTTTGACAACCACCCACATAGGCGTCGACATTGCCGTATTGTAAATTGCAATCCCCTCGAGGGTCCACACCACACCACAGCAACTGCTAGCGATCTTCACTTTCCTTGTAATGAGCCACCATGGAACTCTGGATATTTCAGCTGCTACCACTGCGTTTCTTCCGACTGTCGCTATGAATAAAGGGGTTATAGCTACTCCGAAACGCGGAACCCCTGACTTCTAACACTTTTCTTCGTGGCCTCTCCAGCTGCAATGCTTAGAGTACAAAGGTGCCAGTAACCCAAGCCCTCCATGCCGGGATTTGAGTAAGACTATCCGTCGTGTCAGCACAGAACCAATGTCAACAAGGGGGTTTAGGTCTACAAGCATTCTGCTGTTGTTGGCTTATAAGGTGTTTCAGGACTTTGTCGCTTCAGGGTTTTCAGTTTGTAGTCTTGTGTCCTGGGCAACCATCATATCTGGGTGACTGTGACTTCACCTTTGCGCCGCTCTGTTGCAGCTCGTGTGCAAAATCGACAGGTCTCACGTGATACAAAACGTCTACAATTATAATGGCTCACTAAGCGGTGTAACAGTTGAGCATGCTCAACCAGGATCTGTATCACTGAGGCGCCGAAGTGCGGCCCTGCAGTGCCCTAGATGCGTACCCCCAAGTTTTACACCCCAAGCCGTCAATCCTGAACCCACAGGTTGCTCTCAAGGAGCCCTTCAGAAGACCTAAGAAAGGACCCTTCAGATCGCTCTCTCAGCCCCCAAACGAGCCCTTCAAGAGTTTCTGTACCTATAAAGCCCAAGTTCTGCTGCCTTCCGGGATTGTCCACCTCGGCTCTTCGCCAAAGCCCCAGGCGCAAGTTTGAAGGATGGGTGTAGATGGGTAGTATTATTAGGAAGACCCCTTAAAGGGCCCTTCTGAACCCTACTTCTGGCTCTCTTAAAAGGGGACTTATTGAGAGGGTCTATATCCCCAAGGGTCCCCCTAATCCTAACTCCCAGTGTAGAACAGTTTTAAGGTTTGGGGTTCTAAGGGTCACCTATAGTCTCCTTTGTATTTCCTTATGGGGTTACGTTATAGGATCCTAATTATATAATTGGTTAAACCAAAGAAAGGAACTACAATGCAGGCTATAGGCAGTGTCTGCTTGGGCCGTAAACGCCTTTCAGGGTTCCTTTTGGGCTTCTCCAACTGCGTCTGGGGGACAAGCCAGGCCACGCGCCCACGCACACACTGGGCCAAGGAATCCTCTTCAGCTTCCAGGAATGGAATAGGGTTTTGGGCTATCTTCTGAACCTCCAGGGGGACTCTAAGGACGGAAGAATTTCTCGCAACTCGTAGGTATTTATGCTTCCATATTATTGTTATACATAAACACCGTCATAGCAATTTGCAGGACTGGGCATCCAGCATTCACACCAGTACAATCAAGACAGACAGGTTCCTGGAAATCATGGGGGAACATGCAACCTAACACTAAACCACATACACCCCAAACCAGGCCAGCTGCTCTTCTCTGCATACTCAAACTTGCAACGCAAACCCGCGTGCATTGAAATTCCCGAAACAAAACGCTTTGCCACAACAGTACAAGCTTCGTGCTTTATTATGCAGAGCTTCGGACTTTGGGTTGCATTGAACCCCCCAAAGGAAAGCCCTAAAGCCTAAACCCTACCTAGACCTCCTAACTACCGTCCCATATACCCCCAAAAAAACCCACGATTAATAAGGACCAGAAGGGCTCAACCAAAGGGCCTTTGGGGTCATCAGTGGCCATACGCCCTAGAAAGCCCTAAAGCGCCATCCCTCAAGGCAAAGGAACAGCCGGCAGCCTTGGGGACATCCTCCGGGACTGGCGGATCGTTCGGGAAGGGATCCTCTCAACAGCTGGGCGAACTCCCACTTTGGAGTTTCCGAAACATGGGGCCTCACGTTCCTTCAAAGGGATCCGTTAAGGGTTCCTTTAAGGGTTTTTAGGGAACTCCAAGATAGGAGCTTCCGAAAACTAGGGTACCTTTCAGGGGATCTATGTAAGGGTTCCTCTAAAGGGATCTATGGGGGTTTAGGGTAGCCTATTTTGGTGTCCTTACAATAAGGATCCTACTATTTAGGGATTTTCGGAAACTCTTACATACTCCCACACAACACTTAAGATATCATGCTTTAATGTAATACAACATAATATAACAGAGTGATTACTCAAGTACATTAATGTATATCATATTGAACACAAAACAACATATCACAATACATGTCTTTCAAAGTAATGTCTGTACCTGGACTGCTATGCCCGGCATTGTTTCACACCTTTTCTGTCGTGAGGGGGCATTCGGCCTAATTTGGGCATCCTGGTTTAAAGTAAACCTTGAGCTACCAAAACCTACTTTTTTGTGAGGCCCCTGTAAATTCTATGTTTTGGTTTGTAAGAAGAGCCTACAAGAAAGTAGTTCAAGCTCACCCAGAAACAGTGGGTGTGTGGCATTCAGGCCGGCTGGTTACTACAGGGGCCCTTTCTAATTAGAATAGGGTTTGGGATCCACTACACTATAACTATAGTAAGGAACTCCCAAAATAGTGTAGGTAATTATTCAGGCCCCTATATCCCTAAATCCCCTCTAGTAGCCCTTATAGCATCCCTTTAAAAGGAACCCTTTCGGTAATTATTTAGGCCCCATAGAGTATCAATTGCAGGGCCTGAATGACCTCCTCCATCGTCCCCGCAGCACAGAGGTGCAATCCTGAACTTCGCTTGGCGCTTGTCGGGCTTCCCCGGTCCTCCTACCATGGTTCCTTTAAGGGATCTATAAAGGCTAGTATTAAGGATTCTATATGGGTCTTGGGGATATTTAGAGGATCATGGGACTTAGTAACTAGGGTTATAAGTAAGGTAATTCTACTTGTAACTGTCAAGACCCTTTGGGAAACGGTTTAGGGGTTGCTTTCGTTGCTTCACGCGGTTTGGGGCTTAGGATTACGCGGTCGCTAGGGTTCTAGGCACCTCAAGAGCAGGTGACTTTTCTAGGATACCCAGTAACCTAAGAACAAAAAGGCCTCTCTTTTTGGTATTGGGTAACTTTGTAAGGAACCTAGGACTACAAAAAAGGGAAAAAGGGTACTACTGGGCATCCTAGTTTTATAACCGAGTAGCTTATCATCTAAGTAGCTGGAGCTGGGAATTGGTGACAATGCCTGCTCTGGGTAATTATCTAGGCTGTTCAGTAACCCACTGGGGAAAAGTATATAGTTTTTTAGACTTCTTATTTCATAACTGGAACCCAGAAACCTGTAAGTAAAAAAGCGTACCACTCAGCAGCCTGGTTATTGCAACTCTAAACGCCAAGAAACTGTAAATCCTCCCCGCAATGCATGCCGTGCACCCTTCCCCTACAGCCCATCCTAAAACTTAACCTGAGCTCTCCCAAACCGTCCCGCTTGAACATAGCATAAGGGCCTAAATAATTACCAATACCATTTTTGGGCTTGATGTTTGGATTATTGTACACTTTTACCCCACAACCCCATTTCAATTATCAAGGCCCCGATGCTAGTCCGCGAGCGTCACGTTACAAGCAACTTGGAAACGAGCGCTTTGCATGAGCTCTCTTGCAGCTGCGGATCGATACTTCCGAGTGCACTTGACAACACGGCCACCTGAAATTTAGGGCGTTTTTTCGTTACGGGCCGTTTTCCGTCTGATGCAAAAGATATCGGCTCATTCAAGGCTCATTCGGGTTTAGGATTCAGGCTTAGGGTTTTAGGATGCTACAGGGGTTCAGCTGGGTTTCAGTATCGATCGTGACCGCATGGTGAAATATCGTGAGAAAACAAGTGTGAAACAATGAGTTGTGGACTTCATTCCTCACCAACTTCAAAGATAGATACCACTTATTACTGCTACTATTGCGAAGTGTGACCATATTTGCCTTTGATGTTCAGATTCTCGTGCTGAGCATACGCTTTGATGCGGTGACCAGTGGAACAGTGCTACGGCCAGAGTCGGCGCTTGTTACGGCCACTGTATTAGTACTGCTGGGTCATACCCATCATCAATGTTGTATGTGTGGCTGCAAACAGCAGTTCTGTCTGTAGTACGTGCTATCGATGGTTCGCTATTGGCAAAATTGTCGCTACGTAGGAAGAATGCAATGCTCCCTAACTTTTACGATGCCACTAAACAGCTGTACAACTTTTGGTATTGCTTCCCGAGTGATAGGGTAACGAGATACTGCCTGGTCACATGTTACGGTGCGAAACGGTTTCATGGTTTCTGCAACCCTTGGCCATTAGTCTGACACTCTAGTCTATCTTTGTGTTTTCCCTTTCGGGATAGTAGGAGGTTTAGAGTTGCTGGATCCAAAACTTAATGCTTCAGCACCCCGAAACCATACGTAACCTTATCTCCTAGAACCTTACAGCCGAAGGACCCAATCAACCACCAGATCTTCCGATACCCCATGGTTTAGGGAGATAAGCGGACCCTTGCAGTAAATCCCATAAAGTTGGAAACCGGATTAAGGCCAAATAGTGCTGGGATTCCCTAGACATGACTCTTAAGGATTGAGGCTATTGGGTTTCCAACGTTTGGGCTTCTACTGTAATGTGATTCAAGGATATTACTTAATTAAATGGATTTTGGATGATTTGGGTGCCCATACCGAATCCTCGCGACCAGTTCCACAATCAGCCCTCATTGACACCTAAACCCTCTATATCACCATCTATGAAGGAACCCTGTAAGGCCCAAGTACAGGCTGTATGGGAGTTTCCGAAAATGTGGGATCCTAATGTAGTACCCCAAATAGTAAGATCCTTAGTATAAGGACCCCCAAATAAGGTACCCGTAATTTTCGGAAAATCCCACATTGACAAACCACTCAACCCTGAAGCCTTCAGTCTGGAATCGGGCTCTATGGGATTCCATCCCGGAAGGAAGTTCCCAAGTACATACTATATAGTACTCAAGACCCTTAGACCCTTAGGGAAAGCACCTGGCTTGAACTCGACGGTGTTCAGAACCCGGTCTTTCTTTGCCATAACGGTCCTTTTATGATTCAGCAGTCAGGGCTGCAACAAACTTAGGCTTTTGGGCCGCAGGGTATATTGAGCTCAACTTCGTGTTTGGGGGTATTCATCACCTGAAACCACAACCCTAAACGACCGCCATGGTGCTAGGGAGGTTACGGGATCGAAGTCGACCCCTGCGTTTTGCATATTTTAGGAATATGCTGAAAATTGTGTGTGTGTGTGTGTATGTGCGCGGTATCAATCTTACTATCTATATAGTTTAACTATATCAGCTCTGTCATCAACATTAACATCTATATAATTTCTGTAATACTTGTCACATTATGCAATCATTAGGTTGATGTTAAGCTACATAACCAACATATAACTAGATCAGTTAGGACTACATCATCTATTGCATTAATAGTTCTACCAATTTTAACAGGTGCGATGCTTCACTAATTAAGGTTATTAACAGATATGCACTTAATACAATAGCATTTGGTTCATATTTGGAGGTGATGCTATGTTCTATCAATGTTTGGTTCAGTTCTTTGGGAATCCAGAAGTCTACCCTTCCAGCATTTGATAATCAATAGTTTAACAATAGCTGGCTTATTGCATGTTTAGTGTCTTTGGTTAACTTGTCTATAATCGGATAACCTGAGCTATGAGGCTATGAGTTGTCTTTGTCTATTAGGATAAACTAGTTTGGACACATCATATGTTTACAACTAGTATGCAACAGTGATACAAGAGCTAACTTTACAGGTTAATACATTGGTTAAATGATCATTACCAACTTGTTCGTTACGATCATGTAGTTGGTATTCTACATCCCTGGACAAGTAATGCATGTCTACTGATACTATTTCAGAACTAATGTTAACTGTTACAATATCTTTCATATAGTCTATTTACAATAGGTGGTTCAACCGGTATTATACTTGGTAATTAGTGCTGCTATTGATATAGATTTCCATGACTCTTATTATGTTGTTGCACTTTTTCATTATGTCTTACCATTAAGTACAATCAATGCTGCACCATTAGGACCATTATATGTATTGTCTTGTCCTGTATTAAAATGACTTACTAACACTAGATGAACTGCTATAGGTAGTGGCATTGGCATGAATGGTCTAGGTTAGCTGTGTGTAGAGGTTAATACAAATCAAGTTGTCTAAGTTTTTCATGTGTGTTCTAGTGATTTTATGTGAAGGCTTACATCATTACATCTCAGTGGTTCTAATGTTTAAGCCTAGTAGAGTACAAGACTAAAGAGATTACTTAATATAGTGGTTGGAATGATACTAGTTCAGTTGGTGAGAGGTTGCACGTTAGTTTCATTTTGTATCACTACAGTCCTTTCCAACCAAGATAGTTTAATAAGTATTGAGGAGGCCACCGGAAGCTTGTCGTGAATCGCGACTGCTGTGCAGATATGAGTCACCGGAAAATAGAACTAGGTTATACTAGGCTTGAGTACGGAACACTGCGAATCACAAACTGTATACGGCATGAGTGAGACTAGTAGAGTACAAGACTAAAGAGATTACTTAATATAGTGGTTGGAATGATACTAGTTCAGTTGGTGAGAGGTTGCACGTTAGTTTCATTTTGTATCACTACAGTCCTTTCCAACCAAGATAGTTTAATAAGTATTGAGGAGGCCACCGGAAGCTTGTCGTGAATCGCGACTGCTGTGCAGATATGAGTCACCGGAAAATAGAACTAGGTTATACTAGGCTTGAGTACGGAACACTGCGAATCACAAACTGTATACGGCATGAGTGAGACTAGTAGAGTACAAGACTAAAGAGATTACTTAATATAGTGGTTGGAATGATACTAGTTCAGTTGGTGAGAGGTTGCACGTTAGTTTCATTTTGTATCACTACAGTCCTTTCCAACCAAGATAGTTTAATAAGTATTGAGGACGCCACCGGAAGTTTGTCGTGAATCGCGACTGCTGTGCAGATATGAGTCACCGGAAAATAGAACTAGGTTATACTAGGCTTGAGTACGGAACACCGCGAATCACAAACTGTATACGGCATGAGTGAGACGAGTGATGCATGAGCGATATATGTGATGCAGCACACGGCTGACACGCATCGGCTTCTTTTGGAACGCGCAGCGATTCATTGAACTGTCTGTCACGTAGCCAATGTGTCTCAAAGCGTCGAAAGCAAAAAAAACAAAACCAAAAAAAACAAAAAAAAAAAACATTCTTTCAGAACTCTCCCATTCGTGTATATTTCTAATGTTATTCTGGAAGAGCGCTGAAATAATGTTTTTTTTGATTTTTTTGTTTTTGTTTGGTTTTGTTTTTTTTGGTTTTGTTTTTTTTGTTTTTTTTGGTTTTGGTTTTTTGGATTGGATTTTATAGATTTGTTAAAGGAAAGGGGCTGGTGTTTCTCAGGGTTCGAATTACGACAACGCCCCTAAGCGCCAGAGTTCATCGTGATGTCGTGGAGGCGGCGGACCTGAAATATGCAAAACGCAGGGGTCGAGTTCGGCCCCCGAACCTGCTAGGGATTAGGGCGTACTTGGAGGATCATGGGACTGCGTAAGTAAGGTTATAAGTACCTTAATTGGGGTTATACGTGATTATAAGTATAACTACCTTACTTATAACCCTAGTTACTAAGTCCCATGATCCTCCAAGTAGGGTTTTGGAGAGCATGGGCCTAGGGTTTTGGGAGGGTTTGTGGCTTCGGCTTTGCTGTTCTGGAGGGCCTGGGCATGGGGTTGAGGATTCTGGGACCATGCAATTCCCAGGGGCCCCAAAGTAGTTCCTTTTTGGGTGTGTCCTCTTTTTTGATTCGGGACTCTACTATGCTACCCAAAAAGGAACTACTTTGGGGCCCCAAGGTTGGTCAACCAGAAAACCAACTACAATGGAGAATGCAGGTACTGTCGGACAAGAAGCACACAAGCCCCCAAGGTTCTGTGGTTAAGACACCATGTCCAAACGCTGACTAAACTCGTGAGCATTGGAAAGCATGGGGAGGCTCTTCCTCCCGACCCTTGCTTCAGGTCTATGGCTAAGTATAACCTTAAAACCTAGACCCTAAATTCCAACTGCTGCAATCCCACAAGCCGGAAACCCTAAGCCCCAAGCCCCGCTCTGCGCCAAAAAACCTGGACTCTTACTTGGAGGATCATGGGACTTAGTAAGTAAGGTTATAAGTACCCTCAATTAAGGCTACTAGTAGTAGTTGCTAAGTCGCATGATCCTCTAAGTAGGCCTATAAAGTCCAAAGTTGCAAAGCCTGAAGCTGCGAACTCGACGCCACCGCACCTGATCCTCGATGCTGTCCACTTTGGACCCCAGGGGAGGAAGACGGTCGAGTAGTCACTCAACTCTGCACCTTGAGCATGCACCTGACAGGCTTCAAGCTTTCGAGTTGAGAGTCTTAGCCGAGGCTTTAGGCCGGCCTTGTCCTTTTTCATGGTTCCCCCAAAAGAATAAACAGATCGGCTAGTAGACCTTCTTAAATAATTCCTACTAAGGGATATAGGTATAGGGCTCTGTCTATTACTTCTAAACGGACAAGGGTGGCTTGAGGCTCGGGAGAGGCTGCAAACAAGGCTTTAGGGTCTTGTGATTTGCAAGCTGCTGGGGGCATTGTATCCCTGCCTCCCCATCCAAACAAAAAGCCGGGCTTAGGGTCGCGGGTTTACCAAACCCTAAGTGTGTTCCAAAACCCAGCCATGCGGGTTGCTCCCGCGTGGCACTCTGTTCTCAACTGCCCTCTACCAGAGCCGGATTCCACACTATCCGGGTTTCGAGGGAATCCCTCCTTTAAGGGCAAGGTAAGGCGAGAGCATCCTAGGCCCTAAAACCTAAACCCTGAACCCGGCCCTAAACCCTGAATCCTAAACCCTGAACCCTAAACACACTGAACCAAACCAGGCCTGTTGCGCTTCGTGGCTCGCAAGCTCATGCTTGTCCCGAAGAATCTGGGCTTACGCATCAGTGGGGATCAGGATTCCTTGGCCATAGTCTCCCTGCACCTATATAGGGTCCTTGCAGATTAGAATAGGTTTTTGGGGCAGCCTAAACTATAAATATAATAAGTAAGGAGCGCCCTAAAATAGTTTTGGCAACTTGTTTAGGCCCCCATGGTATATTATGCTTGGGCCTTACCGTACCTATACCAGAACCCCTGCAAGGCCTAAGTACATACCAAAGAGGCTGGTGTATACATACACCACCTCCTATACAAGCTGATGTAGGAACACAACAAAGCACAAAAAAGCCCTCGCAGCACAGATGGCGGCTGTGCCGCGCCCCGGCCAAACGGGCGCAGAAAGAGGAACCCCGGCTAAAGGTGCAGGGAGCCGTAGGGACAGGTTGTAGGGTAGGGTTTCGTAGAAGGGCTGTCAATCTTGCCTATAGTCTCCATTGTAGTTCCAATTATACAATTAGGATCCTATAAAGTAACGCCAAAAATGAATCACAATGGAAACTATAGGTGTAGTGCCCACACATTGCCGAGTTTCACACGCAGATCATTGTTTCACTGCGCTCAGAAAAGCAAACAAACGAACGAACACACAACCCAACCAGTCAACCAGCCAGCCAGCAGGCCAGCCGGCAAGCCAACCAACACATAAACAGCACCCACACACAAGACTGCCGAAAAGTACAATCAGTATAACCCTAGTGGCCCATGCACCCAGATATTCATATCTACATATATACTTTGGCCCTCAGGTATCTGTATAAGGCTTACTTTAGAATGCCTAAGTATACGCCATATGGGTACATGGACGCTTGGGTTAGGCAACGGTCGGGCTTTGACCTCCAAAGGGTTTTTGCTTCAGGGTTTAGGGGTTTTGGGGTTTAGGTTTAGGCTTTAGGGCTGAGTTAGGGTCATGGTATGGAGCCCTTGAGGATTAGGGCAAACAAAAAACTAGCATTTGTACTACATGGGTACTTGGGACCCTCTGGATTGGCAGCCGGGGGAGCTGTGGGTCGGGATATTCGATAGGCCCTCCGCGGGCTTTGGAATGAACATCTATGCTATACCCCCCTTAGAACCAGAACAAACATACTATTGATTATATTCTCTGTGGTTTTAATTTTTTATATGAACAAAAGAATCCCAAGGGGACTATAGTATGCTGCGAGAAGCCTTCTGCAGCTGGCTGCGGATCCGATACCTGAGGCTTGGGTCTATCTGGGCCTTGAAGAAACAAGGACTTATATGGGGTTTCCGTAAATAGGGGACTCGAATACAGTACACTGAATAGTAGGATCCTTGTTGTACGGACCCAAGATAAAGTACCCCTTAATTGCGGAAACTCCCATATCAGGATATCGTAATAAGAGACCGAAGAAGGTAGGTCATTTAGGCTCTGGCTCTGGTAGCATTTAGGGTTAATCTTTATAAGTATTACGGATCGGCTCCTGCGGCTAGGGCTACTTCCAGCCCCAACGGCCCACTTTTGTTGTGGTTTCTTACGGCGATTGGCTTCTGCATCTCCTGAAAGACAGGGTTTTTGGGGTCTAAACCCTAGCCCTAAACCCTATTTTGCTAGGTACAGATGCCTTTTGTAGGGCCCCTTGCCACGTTTTCAAGGTCGGTGGCGACGGGTTTCGGTTGCGGGGTTTGTGAGTCTCCGGCTACGGGCTCTTGTGTTGCAGCTTTGCGGTCTAGAGTTTAGGGATGTTTAGGGGCTGAAGGCGACTGTCACCCACAAAGTTAAAGTCCTAAACGCCAACCAGAAGAACGCAAAGACTCCTGTGATCCAGCCTCAAGACAATGCATGCTTCTCTCAACATCAGCCGATGAGTGGCCAGAGTTGCTTGCTGGGGCTTCTCTGAAGAAGGCAGGTCGACCGTCTTGAAAGTGCCATCTGCTCACTTCTTTCTGCTTCGACGACGGTGTGTGAAAGAGGGCCTCTCGAACTTAGTCACTGCCGAATGAAATCGAAGTGACTCGAGACCAAGCCCACAGCAAATACATGTGCCATCCCGCCATGATTGCAGCTGCATGGCAGAGATGGGTGATCGGTTTAGGGTTTAGGGTTGGCTGAAATGGTGCTGCAAGGGACTGCAATGCACTGCAAACCTGTGCCAAGTTGCCAGTGAGCCCAGATGTGTCTGGCATTTGACAGATTTCCTGCGGCTGTTCAGCATGCACATACAGCTTATGCAACTGGCCGCTTGGATGCACGGATGACCTCAATGGTCAACGTCTTGGCACGTAGGGCTGTAGACCTATTGTTTACCCAGGGGCCCCAAAGTAGTTCCTACTTTGGGGCCCCTGGGTAGTTTCGACAGAGCTTCAACAGTAGGTCCTCCAGAAAACGTCGCGGAACTCAATCAGGGAGACTCGCGAACCCCATATTTATGCACGTACCCTGCATATGATCTAGGCCTCGGCCCTGTTCCTCAGAACATGCTGCAAAGAAAACCATAAAACCCGCCGCTAGCAGCTCAAACCCTATAAGCCGTTGGCCCTCAACCCCAAACTTTCGTCTAAGGGGCTTTGGGGCCTTCCGGGCATGAAGCCCTGAACCCTAAACCCCTAAACTCCTAAACTCTAAGCCCCTAAACGCCTAAACTCTAAACCCCTAAACTCCTAAACTCCTACGCCCCTAAACTCCTAAACTCCAAACCCCTAAATCCCTTAGATAAATCCGAAACCAATCTCTGGCTCCCCCCAGATTGCAGCACCAAGGGGCTGCTGATGCTTCATCGTTACCTCCGGCTCGGTTTACTTAAAGGATCATGGGACTTAGTAAGTAGGTTATAATTGGGATTATAAGCCCCGTAAGTGGGGTTACCGTAATTATAGCCTACTTATAACCATACTTACTAAGTCCCATGATCCTCCAAGTAGGGCTTCGGATTTTGAGAGTTTGGGATTTCGGACCCTAAGACTCCAATATGCCATAATAAAGGAAAATAAACCGTAAGTTATAGTAGGATCCCAAATATGATTTGCGGAATATTCCTTATTTAAGGGATACTGGAGTTTCTGGGGAGGCCTTCTTCAATCGCTGCTCCATGCGGTACTGGAAGCGTGCTTCCGGTGTCCTGTCGGCGCTGTTCGTGCCCGGTCACTGCTGGACGGACGAGTTGCTATGCCAGGGTTCTACCGTAAAGCTACGTCACCAAGGAAAGGAACCACATTGGAGGTTTGCAGTACAGCGACATTCAGCTCAGCTGGGACTTTGTCGACTCACAGCCGACAAGCGAGAGAGGAAGAACATCAGAGGGACAGGGCTGTGCATCCCTGCAAGGTTTAGAGCTTCAGGGGGTTTCCTGTAGTATGGGCCCTTAAAGCAATCTTGATTGTGCGGACCCCCTCTCGAACGTCGAGGTAGTGTTGAGCCTTAAAGTTCTGTGTTTGCTCAGTCTGTTTCTCTTGGCTTCCTCGCGTGCTTTTCAGTATGACACTCTGGCTTGGTCTTACACTCCGAAACCTAGGCCTAGGCTCCTCAGCAGCCCCTCAATCATGAGGGTACCCTTTGCATACCGTTTTCATAAGGAGACCCTGATGTAAAAAAGGGCACTACTTGGAGGGTCGGGGGACTTAGTAAGTAGATAGTAAGTAGACTTATAAGTACCCTAAAAGGGACCCTAATTGGGGTTATGGTACTTATAAGTCCCTAAAATAACCAGTTACTAAGTCCCCCGACCCTCCAAGTACTGGGAGCATTAGTAGCTCAAGGGCCGAACCTCAACCCCAGACCCATGAACCGTAGATCGAACCCACAAAGCCCCAACGATCCTGAACCCTACAACCCTCTAGGGTTTAGGGTTTAGGGTTTAGGGTTTAAACCCGAATCTTAAGCCCATAAACCCTAAACCTGAACCCTACAACCCTCTCGAAACCCGAATCTTAAGCCCCTAGGCCCTAAACCCTAAATGCTAAACCCGAACTCCTATCCCATGACCGCCCTCGAAGCTTGGTGAGAGCCTTTACATCCAGCCCCGAAGCCAATCAATAACCATCTAGAAACCCTAGCCTAAACCCCCAGATTCCGAAACATCGCAACGATGTGCTTGAAACCGTACCCCAACCCTAGGCCCTAGACCCTAAAACCCTATAGCCGGAACAAGCTGAAGTTACTAATTTACAATGAAACACGACACCTTAAACCTTTCACAATCCTGGGGTCCCCGGAGCGTCATGACTCCAGCCTCCTTTAGACCCCGGGACCTTCAACCCCAAACACCCCAAACAAAAAAACCCTGAAACCCTAAGCCCTAAAACCCCAAACTTTAATTCGAAACCCTAAACCCTAAACCCGAAAACCCAAAACCCTGAACCGAGTGTCCTGAGCCTCTCCAACAGGAGGAGCCTTGCCAGACCCTGCACTTGATCGAAGCCTCAAAGGTCAGACCGGGGTTTCTTCACCAAAAGCAGGGTCTATGACACGTACTTTAAGGTGTTCAAAATCCCTATGACCCTATGAAGATTTTTCGAAATGGGCTATTTTGAGAGAACTTTGCGGGGGCTGGGCTGACACGGCGCCCCTTCTCAGAAGTAATCTTCTATGACCCTGTGACGTGTTTCGAAATGGGCAAAAAAGCCTCGTAGGACTCTGTAGGGTTTCTGAACTTCTGGAACTATAACAAGGGTCCATCAAGGGATATTCGGGGACCCCTCAATTACCTACGTCCCTTCTCGACACCCCAGAGAGCTCCAGGGGCCGAGCGAGGGGTTAAGTATGAAAATTATGTGAACAATTAGATTAGGGTTTTGGGGGTCGTCTTATACCATAATTATGTAATGAGGAACCCCCAAAATGGTTCAATATTAGGGTTTGGGGGGTAGTATTATACCATAATTATCATGAGGAACCCCCAAAATAGTTCACAATATCATGCTAGAGACGCTTCTCGTAGATGAAGGGATCAACTCGGTCCCGCTGCAAGGTCGGGACAAGCACCTGAAGCCACGCGGTTGCTCGAGGGCTTCGGGAGGTTTGGCAGAACCCCCAACTCCCAACACTGTAAAACCACCCTAAGCCCGAAACCCCAACACCAAAAATTTGGGGCATTGCGGGTTGCTTTGGCTTTGAAGGCTTTCGGTTTGAGGGTTTGGGGTCCCGAATCCGACTGGTCTTCTTAGTTGCTGAGTTCAAAAGCCGCAAAAAGTGCACACTTTTAGTTTTATGGTGGGTAATGGTATCCCTAAAACTGTAAAGTGTATCCACTCAGCCTGCCACTAAGTCTTCAGGTTAAGTGGTGGAATCTGGTCAGTGCCATAAATGCAAACCACCCGCCACTTGCCTCGCCTGTGGTTTGGCTGCAACCATGCTTGTGCTGGGCTCTTGTTAAGTAGTTTGGTTTAGATTACCATAATCAGGAAACCACACTCATATGCAAGAAGCCACTTTATTTACGATAGATCCCCATCTTAATAACTTAAAAAGCTCCTTAACAACACAGAGTGATGCCAGGCCGTGCTATTTTGTTCACCCCCCACCTGTGACATCGCATAAAGCATGGATTCCTTTCACGATCAGGGGAGGGACAGGGATCTTTACACCAAAGCCCCATTCAATAGATATGGAGGCCCTAATATTCCCCCAAGACCCTGAACCTGGAGTTCTCTAGCGTCGGGAGTTTACTCAAGGACCCTGAACGCCAAACTCCAAACCCCAAAACCCTAACCCCCAAACCCTAAACCCTGTAGGAACGCCCTGGGATGAGGAGAACACCCCCAGACCTTCCCAGGACACCTTCAAGGAGCTCCCTTTAGAGGTTCCTCTAAGGGGTCCTTTAGGGGCTTTGGGGGTTGTAGGGTTTTAGGGTTTCTAGGGTTTTTGTAGTTTGGGTCTTAGGACCGCCCCAGGGCCCTCTAACACAGCCTTCTGGCCGTGAATCGTGGGCACATGGGGTATATTAGAGGGTAGTTGGGGGGTCTAAGTATAGGACCTCATTAAGGCATAGTAGGGATCTTACTACCAGGACCCTCCTTGTACCCTCAAATAGGGGTATGTGGTCCCAAATAAGGGGCATTTAGTGTCTCATAGAGGGTAGATGGAAGGTCTATAGGGCGATTCATTAGTCAAGGGATTTTGGAAGGTCTGGGCATCTAGCTCGCGCAACAGATCGCCCGCCTCGAAACCCCGCTCGGCATACTTGCTCCTGGACAGCTCTGACATGCTGCTGCTTGTGCTGATGATGCTTCTGCCTGTCATTCTTCTTGTCGCGGTCGCGAATATTAACTGAACGTTGTTGTCGTCAACACACTACTGCAACACCCTCAGCCCCTACAACTATGAGTTGACCACTCCGGGACAGATAGGAGCACTGCTGCTCCTGCAAGGAAACCCTTCTAACAACATGTCTGTCTTGCCTGACCATTGCAGCGAAGTCACAGCAGGTGAGCTTTTGAGCTTCGATCGTTCTCTAAATGCTCGAAAAACTCTTCAAGAACCCATATTCGTCGCCCGTTTTGAAGGAATCTGTAGTGTGGTGTAGGGCACTTTCCGTTGCTTCTGCGAGCGGTCGTGGGCTCGGTTCGTTCGCGTGCCCAGAGCCTCCAAAACCCCTTAATTAAGGAATATACCTTAAATCATAGTAGGATCCCTTATATAGTTTAAGGTATATTCCTTAATTAAGGGGTATTGGAGGCTCTGGGTGCGGCAACTTCCTCACATGGGTAGCTGTCTACATTAGGGTCTCTTCTAGGGTCCTTTTCATACCCGCGTCATTTTCCGGACCTAACAAGGGACCCTTGTTTTGAGCAATAGACTCCGACATCACCCTCAACGCCCAAAAAATATGTGTATGTATATATATATATATATATATATATATATATATATTATGTATATGTATGTCCGTTGGCCTTTAAGCCGTCCCTATGTAGGAACTTCAGGCCCAAAACAAAATGTGCTTCTTGGGCCGCGAGGTTTTAGTCTCTGGGAAGGTACCCGTTCAGAAGAAAAGGCACCCAGAGCCTCCAAAACCCCTTAAGTAAGGAATATACCTTAAATCACAGTAGGATCCCTTATATAGTTTAAGGTATATTCCTTAATTAAGGGGTATTGGAGGCTCTGGGTAACGGCCCGAATAATTAGAATAGGCTCCCCCTTGAGAGGGCCCTGGAACCTAGAACCATAAATCCTAAACCTTAAACCCTAAATTCGAAACCCCAAACCCTAAACTCTAAACCCTATAGATCCCTTATAGTAGGGCCTTAACAGGTAGGTAGAATAAGGCCTTGACGAAAGGTTGTCTTGGGAGTTCAGGGTGTTTTCCCTTGGGGTGCCGCCTTCTCCGGAGCGTGAGGTTCGGCAGCCGGCTCCTTATCGATGACCCTAAGGCTCCATGTACCCAAACAGTATACAGCTTAGGCCTTAAAGGTGACACTTAGAGGATCATGAGATTTAGTAAGTAAGGTTATGAGTACCTTAATTGGGGGTTAGAGGTAGTTATAGGTATAGTTACCTGACTTATAACCCGAGTTACGAAGTCCCATGATCCATCAAGTACATATAGAGAGGTACTTAACGGCCTCAGTATCTACTACAGAGGTACATGGAGCCTTAGGGCGAGCTCCCATTCCTGGTCTCGCGATCTCCTGGAGCACGCTCTTTCACACGTTGCTGGCCAGCTGCTCCATGGCAGAAGCCCGTCGAACCCTAAGACTCCATGTACCTATATAGTAGGTACTTAGGCCTTAAAGAGGTCCTTATATAGGTCTTTAAGGCCTAAGTACCTTAAAGAGGTTCTTATATAGGTACTTTAAGGCCTAAGTACCTACTATATGGGTGCATGGAGCCTTAAGGGAACATGTTCCAGGGCAGCTTCGGCTGAGGTCCCACTCGAGGTACATAGCAGTTGCTGCCCTCGATGGCCACAAGCAAACTGGGCCCATGCCATTTTCGTAGGAGTGGCCGTGGCTTGTTGTAGCCACCTCGCTTGTTGTACTGCTGCTCCCGCCAGTAGTACACCCAATTGTTTCGACGCAGGGTCGATTAGGAAACCATCCCTAGGCCAAGAAACCCTGGTTTGGACTTATACCTGTTCATAGGGTTTGGGGTGTGAACCAATCCAGGACACATCACGACCTGCAGTCCATCAACTGAAAACCAAGGAAACCTTCAACTAATTTCTCCGCAACATGTCGGCTTGTTAGACAATCCCAAAGACTCCAAGTATGCAAATAGTGCGTACTTTAGTGTCTAAGCTCAATAAATGCTTCCTACTTTGGGCTGTTTGAAACCTCAGGGAATAGCTAGACGCTCAAAACCCTCATAAGTAGGATCCTCATTGTAACGGCACCCTGATACCCTGAAGCCCCTAACCTCTGGACCCTAAATCCTAAAAACCCCGCAGCCCTGTGACCCAAACCTCTAAAACCTACAACCCCTTCAAACCGCCCAGAATGATATCCAAGAGTAGTACGGCATCCTGATGAAAAAAGGAGCCTAGAAGAGACCGTAATTTAGCGAACTACCCTAAACCCTGAACCCTAAACCCTAACCCCTACCTTAAGCCGGAATTTCTTATTATGATTTCTTTATATAAGTCCTTGAAAAGGTAGGTTATTCAACTTAAGGTAAACCCCAAAAGCTACCCAGAATGATGTGTCCAAGTTGCAGGCGCATTTCGTAGGAGGGCGATCGGCGGCTCATGTCCTCACTTGGGGCTTGGGCTGAAAGGCCTGGAGACTGCGGTGTAGTATAGGGGGCCTTAATAGTTCGAGTAGGGTTCTTTTAAAGGGTTCAAAGAAAGGGTTGCCATAGGGGTTACTATTCAGTATGGTTTGTGGCACTGGTTTGTGGCACTTGTTTTTTTGTTTTTTTTTTTTCCCCCCCCCCTTTTTTTTGGGTGGTGGCATCCTGCGTAAGGTTGTTAGGGCCTTTCTTAAGGGTTTAAGTTGTAGAGGGCATGCCTAGATCTTTGTACGAGACTGTTGCCGCCTTGCTTGCTATAGAAAGTACAATTATTGAAAATATAGGCATACAGGTGCAAAATGGAAAAGGACCCATGCCACACTAAACCTTGAAACCTGGAACTTCCATCCTAAACCTTGCAATATAGTAGGGCTCACAACGTGGTATGAAGGTGGGTATGTTTAGGAAGGCCTTCTGTAAGGACTCTTATTTCGGGATTGCCCCACCTACCTGAGATCCCACCCTTGGAGCAGAGTTGAGTAAAGTAGGGCTCAGGACTCATAGGGTTTAGGGTTTAGGGTTTAGGGGTTTAGGCGTTTAGGGTTTAGGGACTCATTGCGGCGAAGATTCCACGGTGTTCGCCTGCGCAGCGAAGGCGATGGCCGTGCGCTGGCAGACGAAGACATTCCTGACAGGTGAGTTGGGCTTAGGGTTTACGGCTTAGTGCTTGGGGTTGAAGGGTTCAGGGGTTCAGGGTTTAGGGCTTGGGGTTTAAGGGTTTAATTAGGGTTGAGGGCTTGGGCTTAGGGTTTAAGGGCTTGGGGCTTGGGGTCGAAGGGTTCAGGGGCTAGGGGTTACCTGACAATCCAAAAACCTACTGTCTTTATGGTCATAATTACCCCTTAAGGGGTCATCGCCTACCATTTTGAAGGGTTTGGGGATACACGGAGGCTTACAATGTTCAAGCTTTGGGACCTTATGTCGTGCACCGATAGGAACAAGTTCGCACGTAAGGTCCGAGCCCCTTTCCCTACCCAGGGGCCCCAAAGTAGTTCCTTTTTTGGGTGTGTCCTCTTTTTTGATTAGGGACTCTAATATACTACCCAAAAACGAACTACTTTGGGGCCCCTGGGTAGTCTTCATTTGGAGAGAAAAAGTGGGAAACCCATAAAATAAAGGGGGGGAATGGCACTACTGGGGGACCCATACTGACACTTCTCCCACTTTCCGGAACCTCCTTGATTCGAAGCCCTACCCTAAACTCCAACCCCAAACCTAAAGCCCGACCTTTGGCCACAACCTCACAACCTCAAACAATCAAACTGGCCCGGCAAACCAGTGTATTCGGAATGTCGACATCAGTAGATGCAATCGCATTGATAAGGGCAGATAGGATAGGTGGGACAGAAAGATAGAAAGACAGAACGATGGATAGAAAGGAAATTCTGGGGCTTGATGGGGATAAACAGGACTAGGGTAAGATAGGTTAGATAGATAGACAGACAAAGATGTGTCTGTAGGTATGTATGCATGCATGTCCCTAGTTGGCTAGCTGCGAGTTGCTGCATTGCTTGCGTAGAAAGAGAGAAACAGAGAGAGATTGAGAGAGAGACATAAAGAGAGAAAACAAGACTTGAACACCAGGTGCAGCACGAGGGTCTGCCCGTCGTAGCCACATGCGCAGGAGTCTACATCGAATCCCATCAGCACCTGAGGACACAGGGGCATATACATAACAAATAAACAATCGAGTATATGCATATACATATACATATATATTTGTATATAGGTATGCTAAGAAATGCAGGCCCCCGAATGCTTGATCTTTCTGACACCGGCCCTACTGCTAAGGCTCTTCAGGAAAGCGGGTTGATGAAACAGGGTTTTTTTCTACAGCAGCCATTGTAAGAGTTCCTAGATGTTCCTAGCAGGCACCCTACTTCACACTATGTAGGTATAGCAGGTCGTTTGTTACAGGGAACTAGTCTATGAGCTTGATTAATTAATTCACAATATGTTTCCCGAGGGTTTCTTACGTTGTATTCTGTATCCCACCCAAAGCCCTACTCTTATTAGGGCCCCTATTTTCCACAGTAAGCCAGGCTTTGGAGGTTTGGAGGATTTCATTTTGCGTGCCGAGGTCTTGGGAAATCTGACACACAAGGTTTGGGGAAGGCTCTTGATCTCGGGGGGTTGAGTGGGGTTGAGGCTCAGGTCAGGCTGATTACGGAGTTTAGAGTTCACCTTGAGCAGATTGTCTCCCGTAAACTGTACAGTGAGCCCCAAACCCTAAACCCTAAACCTTAAGCCCCAACCCTCAACCCTAAACCCTAAGCCCAAACCCTTACCCCTAAACCCTAAATCCCAAACCCTAAACCCTAGACCCTAAACCGTATTATCCTACGTTCAACACAAATCCCCAGAAGGCTCTCACACACCAAGGCCCGGCAAATTCAGGAAGGCCTGGAACTTGAGAAAAAAAAAAAAGGGTTTAGGGTTTAGGGTTGAGGGTTTAGGGTTTAGGGTTATGAGGACAAGCTCCAGAAGCCCCCTGAGCCCAGAAACATTGAGTCTATCCAAACCCTAAACCCTCAAACCTGTAAACCCTAGCCCAAAACCTAGACCCAAGAGTACCCTAGGAATAAAAAGGGTGCCCTTTTTGGTTCAAAGGGGCTTGTAAAGGAACCTGAACCCTTAAAAAGGGAAAAAGGGCCTACTCTAGGTCCTAGAAACCCGAACTCCAGACCCCCGGAGGTCCACAATCTTCTTCACAGCCGGAAAGCCTCTGCTGGGCTGTTGTAGAGACGCAGAACAATTTGAATGTGCCGGAAGGGGTACTGCGAAACCAGCCTGTAAAAGAGAGTTTAGGGCTTAGGGTTCAAGGATTTTGGGTTTAGGGTTTGAGGTTGCGAATTGAAACCAACCTCTGAAAAGAGGGTATTATGTGAAGGGTTTGGGGTGTTCAGGGCTGCGTGTTCAGTATATGGTGCTTTTCGTCCCATGATGGTCGTTGGTTCGTGTTACGGACATCGCTGCTACTTCTCTGGAAGTCTCTGGAAAATTCATCGCTTCATGTAACACTTAGAGTCCAGTGAACAGAAGCCCAAGGCCCGAGTTTGTACAAAAGTCTTGCTCCCGGCAAGCTTCAGGTTTGGGTGCAATCCGGGATGAAGAATCAGCTTGCTTTCGATATGCGGAGCTTATAGCTAGGAAGCCTGGTAACCGTCGTAACAGAGGCTCAACACAAATAGCATGGGGCTAGGGATCTAGATGATTCTTCCGCGGGGTCTTAGGGCCTTCTTAACCCCAAACCGGTATAATCCACAGTCAAGGAATTGCAGCTTTACCCAGAAGCCCTAAAGCCAACGACCCCAAATAGCTTAAAGCGCTTAACCCCGACATTTGCCGGAAGCCCAAGACCCTAAACCCTAAGACCCTGAACCAAAAGACCCAAAAGTGCCTTAACGACCTGAAATCCGTAAACTGTAAGATCCAGTTTACCCTAAACCCCAAAGCTTAAGATCCAAATGTACCTTCATGGCCCTACCCTTAACCCTAACTAACCCCTGAACCCTAAACCCTGAACCCTACACCGTTGCAGCAGCGGAGCGTCACGGCATAGGCGGAGCGGAAGCTGATGACTGGGTAAGGATTGGCCGCCTGGGACACGGGTTTAGGGCTTAGGGTTTATAGAAGGTTTATATAGGGTTTATATAGGGTCTTTATAGGGTTTATATAGGGCTTATATAGGGTTTATGTACGGTTTAGGGTTTAGGAAGGCAAGGAATTCTTGACATCAAGAGCCTCGGTTGCCCAGTAGCCCTTGATAACAAGGGCGCCCCTTTTGCCTACGACTCGGTTTTAATCACGAGGCTTCCGAAAAGAGGGCAGAAAGGCAGTGCTGGGTGACACCAAGAAACCAATAGTAGTAGTTATCGGTTTAGGGCTTAGGGTGTGGGGGGAATGGTCGTTGTTGGCTTTCAGGGTTTAGTGGGAATAGTAGTTATAGGGTTTGGCGGGCGTGGTATTTGTAATGATACCCCTGATCATAGTCTCATAGTGTCAGGCTTCCAGGGGTAAGCAAGGTTAGCCGTAGTCGTCGCATTGTTGAGTTGATATCAGCAGTCAAGATATGGAGTCGCCAAGATCTCACTCGTAAGAATCGCCACCACATCATCAAACGCAAGCGTCATCATGATAAGCATGAAAATAATGGCAACAATAACCCGGACCCCCGCCCAACTACCCTCTATCACACCCTCCAAGGTAAAGGGAGGGACCCTTAATAAGGACCCCTAGGTATATACCCTTAATATAGCGACTATATTCCCATGATATAGCCCCATTATAGGGTAGGGGTCCCCATTAAAAGTCCCTCCTTTTCCCCTTTGACACCCCAAAATACCCACGATTAATGACCAAAAGGCCTCTATGAAGGGGCCCTTTTGTGGGTCCTGGAAGCTAGAACCATAAAGCCTAAACCATTAACCCCAAACTCTAGACCTCACTGCCCCAAAACCCAAGGAAACAAAAGCTGAAACTTTCAGAATCGACTACCTTAGAAGGTATAAGAACCCCAAAAGTTGAAAAGTTGAGTTTACAGCCAATAAGAAACCTTCTCGTTCCCTTATCGAACCCTGATGGAATAGTAGGTGCGGGAGGCTTCCCCCTTTGCTTCTTTAGGGTTTCAGGGCTTCCGGCTTTCATAAGCGTAAGTTTAGTGCTTTCGGGCGATGGGTTCTCAGGGTTTAGGGTTTCGGGTTGGGCTTTATAGGTTGCAGGAGCTCAAACTTTGCATCAGAAATGGCTGGTGCTGAGACCGCTTGCTGTCTAAGATAGCCAGTACAGCACAGAAGCAGTGCATCTACTTCATCCCAGGGCTGAAAATTAAGGGGGTTAAGGGGGTTTAGGGGGGTTAAGGAGGTTTAGGGGTTTAGGGATTATGGGGTTTAGGGGGTTTCGGGGTTAGGGGCCTCAAAAGTTGCAAGAGAACTTTGGGCTACAGATACAAAACATCATTGTAATATGGGGGGGCCATGGCTCGGGGATACTGTTCTAACTACTCCTCGCATTATATAGTTGCTTGAGAGATACCGGTGTTCATTCCTTTTCTTGATACAACGTGGCAAAATTCCTGTGGACCTTGCAGAATTCTGCCAGCAACTGCAAGCAAAGATGTGTGAACAAATTGAATGCCTCAAACCCTAAACCAAAAACCCGAAACCGTACACACCAGCCAAAAAAGCATGCAATAATCATGCACACAGCCCCGAACCAAAAACCCCAAATCGCATCAAGCCCTACACCCAAAGCCTTAACTCCTATGAAACCATGGGCCCTCAACCCAAACAGCAGATCTTATCAAACCCTAGGCCCCACACCCCATACCCGTTTCCGACAATGGGGGGGGAGCCCTAATTTTGTGCTTGAATTAGTAGGATTCTTATTATACGGAGCCCCAAAAATAAGCTACCCCCAATTTCGGAAACTGCCATAAACCCTAAACCCTATAGATCCCATAAGGAGCCCCAAATACCCAGAATAAGGTGCTCCCTAATTTTTGGAAACTCCCATTTCGCGTGAAGCCCGGAGCTCCTCCTCAGAGCGGAATCCCGGTTTAGGGTTTGGGGTTTAGGGTTTGGGGGTTTAGGGTTTGGGGTTTAGGGGTTTAGGGGTTTAGGGTTTGGGGTTTAGGGTTTAGGGGCCTGCACAGCTTCGAAGATCTCCACCAACTTGGCTTCAGCCTCCTTCGCCCCAAGGCCATAGAGGAATAGGTCAACGTCGGATCCTGCTGGTTTAGGGTTTACCCTAAGGCCCCAAAGTAGTTCCTTTTAGGGGTTCATATTTAGAATCCTATAATGTAATCCCAAAAAGGAACTACTTTGGGGCCTATGGGTACAGTATCGAAGTGAAGGTTGCAGGTTAAGGGTGTTGATTTTAGGGTTTGGGTCTGGTTTGGGTTTTAGGCTTCAGGGTTGGGTTAAGGGTTTGGTACCACCACGACGACGACGACGACGACGACTACTACTACTACTACTACTACTACTGCTACTGCTACTGCTACTGCTACTGCTACTGCTACTGCTACTGCTACTGCTACGACGACTACCACTGCGGCTACTTCTGCTACTGTTACGACGACGATGACGAGTACTACTGCTCCTGCGAGGGCAACAACAACTACTACTACAACTGCTGCTACAACAACACCAACTGCTACTACTACTGCTGCTTCTACTTCAACTGCAACTTCAACAACGAAAACAACAACTAAGACAACGACAAGAAAAACAACAAAAGCTACTACTACTACTACTACTACTACTACTACTACTACTACTACTACTGCTACTGCTACTACTGCTACTACTGCTACTACTACTACGACAACAACAACAACTACTACTACTACTACTACTGCTACTACTACTACTACTACTACTACTACTACTACTACTACTACTGGTACTACTACTACCACTGCTACGACTGCTACTACGACTCCGACTGCTACGCCTATACTATGACTACGACGACTACTAGTACGACTGCTACGACTCAGACTACGATGGCGACTACTACTTCTATTGCTGCTGCTGCTGCTACTGCTACTGCTACGACGACTACAAATAATCGCAGCAAGTAAGAACAAGATTCAAGCAACTTGAACAGCGACAACAGCAGTAACAGTACTAATGGCAACAGCAACAACAACAAAAACAGTACTACTGGCAACAACGGTAGCAGTAACGGTAGTAAGTAATAACTATCATGGCAAACATAAATATCACGATAGTGCGGATAGCAGCAGTAAACACAAGCAACAAACTTACTTGCAAGATAGGAAAGATAGTAATACTACCAGAATAACCGCGATGATAGTAATAGTAACACTAATAGCAAACATATCAACTATTGGGAAAATAGCAATGTAGCTATGTAGCAGTAATTGTGCAAATGACACCAGCACTGATGACAATAGCAATTATAGCAACAGTCACAGTATGTGTAATAGTGACCGTCATCATTATGGTAGCAATCGCCGGAAAGCCAGGTCGCACCTGGAAAGGCTTCATCATGGAAGTACTTGCGCCGCTTGCTTCGCCCCTCGGCCCAGTTGCTGCTCTGAACCTCGAAGGTTCGGGGATCAGTGCACCAAGTAAGTGAGAAGTATCGTTACCCATAGGCCCCAAAGTAGTTCTTTTTTGGGATTACATTATAGGATTCTAAATATGAACGCCAAAAAGGAACTACTTTGGGGCCTTAGGGTAATCGTTGTAAACACAAACCTTGGGGTCAGGGATTTACATTTCACAGCGCCGCAGAGACCGAACAAGCAAAAACTTCTCCATGTAGCAGCACATGCAACTACACTATGCTGCACTACACAACCTGGCAGGCCGCTCTTCACAAGCGGAGTATGTCGGGCGTGCCAGGGCTCGATGCTGTAAACATCTGTAAACTGTCTGTTGTCAGCAAGCGCCTCACAGGAACCCAAATCCGGAGCATACACATCTATGTGTACATATCGAGGATGCTCCATTGGCGGGCTGTGAGACGATGACCCGTATGTACAAGGAGCAGCAG
Organism: Symbiodinium sp. CCMP2592; assembly: GCA_905221615.1. Taxonomy (NCBI): domain Eukaryota; class Dinophyceae; order Suessiales; family Symbiodiniaceae; genus Symbiodinium; species Symbiodinium sp. CCMP2592. The sequence goes on along the minus strand of CAJNDT010000502.1, from coordinate 720,266 downwards.
AAGTAGCAGCTCAAGTTCCGGCAGGAGCAAATGCAGCATGCACAGGAGCACATGAACACCGCGAATCACGTATGTTGCAACCGTGATATGTGCATGCGATCGGGCCGTAACATAACTGGTGGACAACAACACCATCAACGCTAAAGCGATCGATCGTAGTAACCATCGTCACCACCGCAGTTGCAGCACTACGATCGCTGATCACTGCCGTCATCAGCTCCCAACCATCACCAGGCCCAGCCTCCCCTTTCAAGCATCACCATATTCATCACTTCCCTCATCCTCGCCCTCATTCCTGAGCTCTCCTACACAGAGTTTCGGGGTATATTCACCCAAAGCCCTGTTTTAATTAGTAAGGTCCATGAATCCGGCCTTTTCCGGCAAGGCTTGCAAACATCCAGACACAGCGCCGCCGGCTGCAAAAACGTTGTTCCTCAGCTGGGCTTAAAGATTTCTGGCCAAAAGAGTGCTTCGATTTTGCACGGAATCTGGGTTCTTCGGTTGATAAGGCTGACAGGTCAATCGGAACTGGAATTGTCGAAAAGAACAACCTTGACAACAAGGACCGCATAAGCATGACACTGATGATGATGGTAGGTATAACATTCACCTGAATGTTCAATGCAACGACCAGAATCACACGCAAGACACAACGGGGTGAACTTTTGTCAGTGGAAGCTGTCCCTCCTTTCGGAATGTAGAGCGCGTGAAGACACTTGAGTTCTAAGTAGCATGTTGCAACTTCAGAAAACATGGGGTCCCTAATCATAATTGGACCCCTGAAAACAAGAACCTCTAGGTAAACTACACACCCTACGAAGAATATTCCATTAACCCCATGTCTATCCAAATTAAAGCTTCTTGCAAGATGCCAGTTCAAGAAGCGAAGTTGCGACTCAGTGAAGCAGTCCTGAGAGCAGCTGAATTTATACACAACAAGCAGAACCTGGGACGAACATAGTAACATCTGCATATTCTGCGTGGTATGCCCAATCCGCAATGCTGCTTTGCTATGATCCGAAACCCTAAATCCTAAAACAAACTGGCACCATGAGCATGGCAGCCTACATCTTCCACACGAAAACCCACCGCTCCTAGCACTTCCACGGCTTGGGTTCCCAACTGAAACGTTCGGCTTCAGTCCCCAGTGAACTTCTGAAGCATCGAGCCCTTTACGCTTAAACAATGCTCCTTTTCGCATGGAACTGATTGTCCGAGGTGGTTGAAAGCGTTTCACACTCACATGCGGCCGAAAAGGCACGGACCCAACGGAACACATGACTCCCATGAGTTCGAAATGCGAACAGGTCGGTGTACGAATAAAACTGAATTGTCATTGCTATGTTCGATTTAGCAACATACATAGCAGTATTCATAATCGCAATGACAATCATGACCACAATCGTGGGCATGTCCATGACAAAAACCCTAGTTATCATCATCCTCATAACATTATAATTTATAATGAAATAAACACGAAATGAAATCACAAGAAACACAACAATGCTAGTAATAATGACAACAAAGCGACACTAAAAATGAGAAAAACCAACGACAGGAGTAACACTAATACCAACAATAACCATCATAGCCATCATTGAAAATGTTGGCTGAGCACCTTACTGGTTTGATGATGTAATAACGACAATACACCGAATACTGATAATGGTAATTAACAGCAGTAACAACAATAACGGTTGGCTTCGGGGCTCGGGCTGGGATGACGCTTCTAATGAACTGTTGCAAGAAGTACTCACAAAGCCTGAGCAATGCAGTAAGCTGCACTCGTGGAGTTGACATCTTCGTGCCAGCACATTGCAAAAGTAATGTTGGAAACTGGCCCCGTGATCCCTTTGAGTCTCTGTATATTGCCCAGTCTATGCGTTGAACGCGGCTTACATGCTAAAGCCTCTCAAGTGCTGATGAGCGTTGAAGCGCGCCATGTTACCGAAGAGTGGTTTTCGTGCCGTCGGCCTTTGCATTTCTTGGGTCACCATTCGGCTTAGTATTGACGAATGTACTAACCGAACTACTATTTGCTTAAGAACCCCCAAAAAATAAAAATAATAATCCCTATATCACCCCCATAAGGAATATATTTTTAATTTTTGGGGGTTCTTAAGCAAATAGTAGCAAATCCCTAAGCCCTAAACCGACGCTGCAATCACCGCCTGCAAGCGGGCTCGTTGTTTGTGCTCCGGATCCGGCATCAAGCGCTTAAAGGGAACTCCAGAAAGTTGGAATATGGTTTCAGGGTAGGATACCCGATAATTTACCATAAAGGGTTTAGGATAATCATATTCCAACTTTCTGGCTTTTACTTTATGAACTCTTCTTGCAGAGTCTGCGGCAACTCGCAGGGCTGACGGTTTCCAGTGGGTCCTTATTATAGACTACAATTGTGGGAGTAGGTCCGTCCCCAAAACCATAATACGGATCCATACTGCTGTATACATATACATATATACATATATACACACATATGGACCCTCCTGGGGTTTAGGTCTGGGATAAACCCGACGCGCGAACCTTGGCATTAGGGAATGGAGCCAAACAGTACTTAAGCCCCAAGGATAGCAGCATAGGCCGCAACCATTATTGAAGCGAACACTAGGTCCTAAACCATGGGAAAAACATGCCCAAGCGTTTCCCACACCGCATCTGCCAAAGAATGTGTCTCTTCTCGTCCCTGGCATACACGGAACATGCCAAAACCTCCAATTAAGGGCCTTAGTAAGTAGAATAGGGTTTGGGGGTCCAATATACCACATTTCTGATCAGGAACCCCCAGAATAGTATTATATAGTATAGTATATAGTATATATATATATATACCAGAATAGTATTGGTAATTATTTAGGCCCTTACAGTAAACGGTGAACCGGGGCCCCGACCCCAAACCGTAAATCCTGAACCCTACAAGCCCAAAACCGGGTTTAGGGTTTAGGGTTTAAGGGTTTAAGGGCTTAAGGGTTTAAGGGTTTAGGGTTGGAGTGTTAGAGAAAGCACAACAGGCCGAAAGCTCTAATTACTTTGCCCAGCTGCCCAAGAAGATTCGAATTCTCGAAGACTTGGTGCAACCTGCTACACTTCAGGGCTTTAGGAGTCGGGTTTCAGGGTGTAGGCCTTACTCTCTCTTCTTCAACAACCGGGCCCCAAGACATTCAGTTCTCCCCCGCGCTGCCTTAATACAGGTTTTGGTCTTTTGGGGATGTTAGGGCTCAGGGCTTCAGGGTTCAGGGTTTAGGGAATTGGGTTTAGGGTTTAGGGTTTAGGGTTTAGGAGTCGCTACTTCGAGGCTGGCCCCCGCACTCTCTTCGCAAGCCATTGCCTTGATGAGGCTCTCAAGACTCGTATATTAAGGCTTTTAGGCCCAAAGACCATACTATGCCAGGGTTTTGGGCTGTTTTGAGCCTGAGGGTTAAAGGTTTAGGGATTGGAACTTGAGGAATCTCGGATGCCCAGCAACCTAAGAATGAAAAGGGCTCGCTGTTTGGTATTGGGTAACTTTATAAGGAATCGCTGTTTGGTATTGGGTAACTTTATAAGGAACCTAAGACTACAAAAAGGGAATAAGGGTACTACTGGGCATCCTAGGACTTAGTTTAAGGGGTTTAGAGCAATTTAGGGTAGGGTGATTGCAAGGCGCTGAGGGGGTCTCAGGTGTAGTCCAGGATCCCCTGCTTATCTCAGCTTACCAAAACCTACCAAAACTGTCCCTAGAAATTCCATAGTAAGGCTCAGAATAAGAACCCAAAACCTGTTTTTTGTAAGGCCCCTAGACATTCCATAATATCCCTATACCAGGACCCCATGGAACCCTTATGGTCCTTAATAGTGGGTATTTGGGGTATATTTGAGGGTAGTTGGGGGGTCGAGGTAAATTCGATAATATAGGGTTTATGATAAGAACCAACAAAAAACAGCAGCGTTTGGTAGTTTCAGCTAATGCTTCAGAAATTACGCAAACTTCTGTGTGACTTAATTACGGAGATCTGCATCGAAGCGGTTGGGAAGCTTGGCTTTTGAGGTTTTAGGTTTTACGGTTTACCCATAGGCCCCAAAGTAGTTCCTTTTTGGGATTACATTATAGGCTTCTAAAAAAGGAACTACTTTGGGGCCTTAGCGGTGCCGGCACTTAGCAAAGACTTTGCAGCTGAAAAGCTTCGGATGTGAAGTAGCCTTTTCGTCGCTTACTTCAAGTGGACTTTACTACGGTTGATGGTATAAATCCTGCATGACTCATAATGAGGTATATACCATAATTCCCATAGTTTAGGTTCATTAAGGTAATGCAGGATTTAATATCATCAACCATACGCACTAGGCCTCGCGGTAATCTCACCCCCCCCCCCCCGAAGGTATCTTCTCCATCGAAACCTTCACCGCTAGCTCTGAAACCGCGAACGCTAACTACTCGCGACTGTTCGCCGAGATAACCCTAAACCCTAAACCCCTAAACCCTAAACCCCTAAACCCTAAACCCCTAAACCCTAACCCCTAAACCCTAACCCCTAAACCCTAAACCGTCGACTCCTGAAGCACCAACCCCGAAACCTCAAGCACCGGAGGACTTCCATCCCCTCCGCCGCTCCACGTGCAACTCCCTGCCACATATGGGAACTTCCGAAAATAGGGGACCCTAGTATAGTACCCTGAATAGTAGGATCCTTATTATAAGGAGCCCCAAAAATAAGGTACCCCCAATTTCGGAAACTGCCATAAACCCTAAACCCTATAGATCCCATAAGGAGCCCCAAATAAGGTACCCCCACTTTTCGGAAACTCTAAACCCTAAACCCTTAATAGAACCCTCATAGATCCCTTTAAGGAACCCTTATAGGATCCCCAAATAACGCACCCCCACAACTCCCATAGAAGCCCACGCGCCACTCTAAGCCCCTTTTTGGGGTTCCTTATTGTGGTTTCTATAATATATATATATGTATATATATGTACAGATCATTATAGTTCCTGAAAAAGGTAAGTCGTTTTGGCTACAGGTGATCCTTAAAACCTCAGTCCTACACCCTAAAACCTAGGTGGGCAGGCCCGAAACCTCAGCAGAAACCCCAATCCTAAAGCCACACACAAACCCTATTGAACCCTGAACCCTAAATCCTTACCCTAATCCAGGTATCTCCTTAGGAGGGTCCTGAATCTCCTAGGGAGAGTCCTTGGGTCTCTTTGGGGTCTCAGAAAACCTCAATTTTGAGCTACCCCAATTTGTTAGGACCCTTAGGGTAGCCATAAGCCCCGAGCCCTCTAAACCCGAAAATCCCACAACCTTAAACTCTGAGACAGTAGCCGCCCTAAAATCCTAAACCTTGAACCCTCAACCCCAAGCTCTAAACCTTGAGCCCATAAACCCTAAAATCCTAAAGCCTTAAACCTTGAACCCTCAACCTTAAACCCCTAACCCGGAGCCCATAAACCTTGAACCATCAACCTTGGACCTTAAACGCTGCGCCCTAGAAACCCTAATTTCCTAAACCTTAAACCCTGAGCCCAAAGCTTGAACCATCAACCTTAAACCTTAAACCCTCAACCTTGAACCCTCAAGCTTAAACCCTCAACCCTCCATGGAAGCCATAGAGTCCCAGTGGCGGAGAGGAAGCCAGCCGGCTTCCGCTGGCTTCCCAAATCGAAGATCCGGGGGACGGAATCCTGCTTGAAGCTTTGGGCTTCAGAGTCTTAGAGCTTTAGGGTTTAGGGTTCAGGGTTTGGGGTTTAGGGTTTAGGGTTTGGGCTTAGGGCAGTTTAATGCTTTGGGCTTCAGGGTTTTAGAGCTGCAGGGTTTAGGGTTTTTTTTTTTTCCGGGTGTGGCTTGAGTCATCACACGCGCTCATGAATTCAAGAAAGGGGCTTAGGGCTTAGGGCTTTAGTGCAGTTTAAAGCTTTGGGCGTGGGGATTTCGAGCTCAGGGCTTGAGGGTTTAGGACTTAAAGGGCTTAGAGTTTAGTGCAGTTTAGGGTTTAGGGTTTAGGGTTTTGAACCGACCCAAAACACAAAGGCTTCAGGGTGTTATTGAGGGATTGCCCAGGCTCGTTAAGCGCAAGGGCTTCTAGGTCTTGTTGGTTTGGGATCGAAAAGACTCAAGACAGGGGGCCTGAAAGGAATGGTGAATAGTTTAGGAGTAAAGATGTGGGGCTTAGAGTTTCGGGCTTGGGATTTGCACTGACGGGTTTGGGGTTGACGGATTAGGCACCAGGGGAAAGTTGACTAGCTACTTTGCTTTCTTGGGGTAATGTAACTTCAACCGCGGTGAGAGCAATGCTGTAGGAACCGGAGTAAGGGAAACCAGGAGTTAAAACTTGTAAACCCTAGACGGCCTCACCCCTCAACCCTAAATTTCAAACTCTGGGTTCTTGATTACGGAGCTCTGTACCTAGATTAAATTTATGTTGGTGAGTTTGACGTGCTGGGGTGCTAGGGCCCTCGGTAGCTGGACTGGGGGGGGTGGTATATCAGAGAGTTGCAGATGAACTATACTGGATACTATTCCTAACTATTCCGGCTTCTGTTCTTGCAACCCAGCTTCTCTTTTCAACAACCGTCACTAAACGAATATGTGTTAAATTATACCAGTATCCCTAAGAAGAATCTAAAATGTATATTCCTCAATTCAAGGAATTTGGAAGGTCTGGGGGCCCTAAACCCTAAACCCTTATGGAGCCCTTATAGATATCCCTTAAGGGAGCCCTACATTATTATTAGCATATACTCCTGGGAAGGTCTGAAAATCTGGGCCCCTTGAAGAGTACGGGCTGACGATAGAAATCCTGCATCACCTTAAGGACCCTAGGCTATGGGAATTCTGGTATATTCCTTACTAAAGATAATGTGCAGGATATATATACATATTATCATATTATCACCAGAAATATGTCAGAGGTGTGCGAAGGACACGTCCTGATTCCTTCCTGGGGACCGGAAGGCACTGTCGTGTCGGTGATTCGGGCTTAGGGCTTAGGGCTTCGAGGGTCTAGGATTTAGGGTTTAGGGTATAGGGCTTGGGGTTTACAGGAACATTGACTTCGCAGTGCTCTTCTCGAAGGCGTGACTGCGCGGCCTTGAAGAAGCTCTGTTCCCCGAGCCCTGCTGTTGGTCTGGTTCCTGATTTTCATCATCTGGGCTAGTGGGACCTCCTGCACCTGTCCGATGTAATTTGAGGAGGCACCCGTCCATTCAGGTGGCATTGCGCCAGAATGTTGACGGCCCACCGACGCGCCTGCCCTGCTTCTTCGGCGCCATGACTGTAAAACGCCCTGAATCTGAAGTTAAGAGTTGCCTCCCTGTCTCGACCCAGAGACTCCAATATTCCGTAATTAAGGAATATTCCTTAAATTATAGTAGGATCCCTAATATGATTTAAGGAATATTCCTTAACTTTAACTAAGGGATATTGGAGTCTCTGGGGATCCCAGGCTGGCTCGAGGCTTGCTCATCAGACATGTCTACCCCGAAATCCGATAACCAACGTTTAGGGTTTAGGGGGGTTTAGGGGTTTAGGGTTTAGGCCAAAACCCTAAACCCTAAATCCTAAACCAGCATCCTCATTTGTTTCTGCAGCCCCAACGACCTACGTTTTTGTTGGCTTCCTTGTTATCAAGCCGCTGTTTAATCCTACTTGTCGGGTATCATGGGGAACTAAAGTTTAACCTTTTTGGGTATATAGGGACTCTATAGGGACTATACTACTTAAAACAGGCTAGAGGTTCCCTACTCTACTAATTTGAATCCTTCAGAAGGAGGCAGATGTTTTTGGGTTACAACCGTGGAGTCCCAAGATCTTATCCAGGCTCAGTGCGGGCTTTCCGTGCATGAGGATTCTCTGGTTGAGACTTTCTGGCTTCTACTTTACTATGGACCAACACTGAACCCTAAACCCCTAAACTCAAATCCACAACTCTATTCCCTAAACCCTGAACTCCAAACCCCTAAACTCTAAACCCTAAACCTTGAACCACAGACCGTCAACTGCGAAACCTACCCGGTAGCACGTGCTGCAGCACTCCTCTGTGTACCGCGGTAAGCAGCGCAACGCCTGCCAAAAGCGTTGCGGCTATACTGGACATAAGGTTTACCAGTAAGGTTTACCTTAGCACTTGAGAGCCCATGCCAATGATGTTAAGAAACCAAACGAGGAATCCCTTAACAAAAACCTTCAGTTTTGGGTGGTTCAGGTAAGGTTTGGGGTTCTTGTTTCTTGTACATTCCTCTAAAAGGGTTCAACGTTTAGATGCCAAGTAGGGACACATAGTGAATACGTGGCGAATTCGATGATTTCCCTTATAGGGGTCTGAAGAATTAAAAGGAACATGCCCTACTGTTGCTGTACAGGTATCATAGTATACCGCAAAACCCAGTTCTACCTACTAGAGGGCCACTATTCTAACTCCTGATACCAACCGCCTGTTTAAGAACCGTTTAATGCCCTAGCGCCCACTTATGGGCACAATAGAATGTAAACCGAAACCCTGTTCCACCTATTCGGAACCCTTACAATCACCCCGAAAAAGGAGCCCTTTAAAGAAGCTCTGCTCTGATGCTAGGGCCCCTGTAGAAACGAGAGCCCAATCTTGCGAAACTCCGTAGCCCGGTTGACATGTCAAGCCAAGAATTACCCAGAGAGCCCAATACCCCTTAATTAAGGAATATAGCTTAAATCATATTATGAACCCCCTTATCATTTAAGGTATATTCCTTTATTGAGGGGTATTGGGCTCTCAGGGTAGGGAACTCGTGAGAGGGTCGTTTAGGGCCAGGGTTTAGGGCTTAGGGCGTGGGGTGCGGGATGTGCAGGCTACCTAAAGGAGGTCGAAGGCATCTAATTTGGGGCCGTTACTTCTAGCCTAAGGTTACGAACCCTAAGCAGTAGTATTGGTAATTACTCCGGCTCCTACATTAAATAGTCGTAAACGCAGATTCCGGAACAGCAAGCTCCTGGCCTCACTGTTCAAGTAGACGTCCTGAATCGGCTTTGGAACAACATGTATTGCAAAGTTTCCGAATCACTTGGGCTCGGACCTCTGCGTCAAAGAGTTGGGGATGTCATGTAGGCTTCTCGCAAGTTAATAATTTAGTAATTCTGTTCCTTAAGAGTCCTTATTGTCGTGAAGTAGACCTCTCAAAATGTTACTATGCCGGCTCCCATATTCCTACTTGTCGGGCATCATGGGGAACTAAAGGTTAACCTGTTTTGGTTATATAGGGATTATATAGCGACTATACACCTATAAATTCCATATTAGGGTGTATACGAGCAACCTGCAAAAAAGTAGGATCTGGTAGGCTAAGGTACTTAAAGGGTCATGGGACTTAGTAACTAGGGTTATAAGTAAGGTAACTATACTTATGACCCCAATTAAGGTACTTATAACCTTACTTACTAAGTCCCACGATCCTCCGAGTAAGTGCCCAAAACACAAAACCGTCGAATATAGAAGCCGGGTCACTTGATTACCAGCTTCTGCCATTTGTTCCGGTGTTTAGATTAATTACTGCGAAGTAGGATCTGGTAGGTTCCCAAAGACTCCAGTATCCCTTAATTGGGGAATATTCCTTAAATCATATTAGGGATCCTACTATAATCTAATTTAAGGTATATTCCTTAATAAGGGATATTGGAATCTCTGGGTTGCGGTAGAGCCTTAGGTCTCCTTGCTATAGTTGTCGGAGGCAGTCGGCTTCGTTTGCGGCGCAGCGACGTGACCCCAAGCATGAGGTACGGTTGATGATATAAACCCTGGGCCACCCAGAATACAGACTATGTCATAATTCCGATAGTCTAGAGTCTAGGGTCATAATGGCAATGCAAGATTTACACCATAGCCCTAAACCCTAAACCCTATAGACTATAGATCCCTTCAAGGGGCCCTAATGGTAATGTAGGATCTATATCATCAACCGTATCAAGCGAAGTCTGAGCTTCCTGAGCGCTTCGGCAGAAAAACGGAGCACATTGCCCAGAGACTCCAGTACCCCTGAATTAAGGAATATACTTTAAATTATAATAGGATCCCAAATATGATTTAAGGAATGTTCCTTAACTAAGGGATATTGGAGTCTCTGGGTGCTAGCCATTCCCCAAAACCCTAAGCCCTGAACCCAATAGTCAACAGCGAATCCGGTAGCGGGCCGAGCATCGCCCAAGACCCTAAACCAGGGTCGAGGGTCAAACAAAGACCCATAATGTGCCTGAATGCAGTCCTGGGGCTCATTATACTTCATTGATACCCTAAACATCCCTAAATGAAAACCCTGTAAACCCTCTAAACTCTAAACCCCCAAAGCCCAGCATTCTTGTTCGGGGAAGCGGGCTAAAGTGAGATGCAAGATGCAAGAAGCACTACACCCTAAAATTAACCAGGAACTATGGAATGGCCCCCCCGCGCGGGCCACACGCTCAAGCCCTTCTCTGCGGCTCCATGTGCCCATATAGTATGGTTCCTACATATGGGTAGCATGATGAGGGAGACCCCTTAAAGGGTACCCCTTCCGAACCCTACTTCTGGCTCTCTTAAAAGGGACCTTATTGAAAGGGTCTGTATCCCGGAGGGTCCCCCTAATCCTAACTCCCAACATAGCTGCGTTAATGCCTAAGTATAGACTACATGGGCACAGGGAGCCTTAGGACAAATCGCCCGGCGTCTTTCATCGGAAAGGATATCAGCTGCTTCAAGTAAGTATGTAGGTATGTAGGTAAGTAGGAATGTGTGCAGGTATGTGTGTGTACACCATAGCGGAGAGGAGCGTGGACAGACCCATGCTACCAATCCTTCGCCCACCAACCTTTTAGCAACATCCCTAGCATCCAAGCCCAAAAAAAAACAAAATCAAACACCAACAACCCCAACACAAACTACACCACAACCCTTAACCCTAAACCCTAAACCCTCACAAACCCAAAAAAATAAAACACCACGCCAGGGCACTAAGGCCTGAACCCTGAGCCGCAAACTCTAAGCCTGAGGCTTGGGGTTTAGGGTTTGGGGACTCTAAACCCTAAACCGTTGGTTTGGGGTTTAGGGTTTAGGGTTTGGGGACTCTAAACCCTAAACCTTAGGTTTGGGGTTTAGGGTTTAGGGTTTGGGGACTCTAAACCCTGAGCTGCCGCAGAGAGGCGATGAGCCCGAGATGGGGGTCGTCGACTTCGGGGATCTTCGCGTTGAGAAGATGTTGGGGTTTCGTTTGGGGGCCGAAAAAACCTAGCAATAGGGGGTCCTTTAAGGGGTTCCTTTAAGGGATACTATAAGGATACTTGAAGGGATTTAAGGATATAGGGGCCTAGATAATTACCAATACTATTTGGGTGGGTTCCTTACTTGAGGTTTATAGTATAATGGGCCTCAAAACCCTATTCTAATTAATAAGGCCCCTCCAGTAAGGCTTAAGGTTTGGGGCGTGCGGGCTGGAACTAGGGTTTAAGGTTGCCGTTGAGGGTTCCTCCCAGCATCCTTTCAGGTTCCCCTGCAGGGTTTCAGCAGGTTTTATGAGTTTTGAAGGGGTTACTTGGACGATCATGGGACTTCGTAAGTAAGGTTATAAGTACCTTAATTGGGGGTTATAGGGTAGTTACAAGTATAGCTACCTGACTTATAACCGTAGTTACTAAGTCCCATGATCCTGAAAGTCAGGTCCAAACTCATGAGGATTCAAAAGAGTTTGGAGGGTTGCAGCATGTAGGGTTTTAGGGGAAGGGGCTTTCAAAGCTTAAGGGACCGGTGTGTCGCTTAGGGTTTATGGATACACAAGACCGGTTCAGCGGAAGGGCATCAGTGACGTTCACGGGCTGGCTCGGATAACTTCACCGAGGAATGGTTTGCTTATGTCTTTGTACATGATTGTAGTATGCAGGACTGTTAGCACGTACGGATGTAGGAACGTATGCAGTAGACAGGTACAGCTGGACAGGCAGAAACATAGAGTCGGAGTCAGACAGAGCGGGACAGACAGAGAGAGAGAGAGAGAGATGCAACAAAATCATTATCTACTCTGCATGTGGGGTGGGTAGCACTACGACTAGACTGGAAATACGGCTACCTTGACTTCCACCCCGAACCGTCGCCCGAAAACTCTAAACCCTAAACCCCTTGGCCGTTGAATCCTAAATTTCAACACAGAATCCTGAATCTCTCACTTGAACACTCAACCCTGGCAAAAGCCGTAAAACTGTAACTCTACACAACAAACCCCCAAATCTTTAGCCCGTAGAATGAGGCTACGCAATACATAAGACCGTCCTTCCCGAAGACTCCAGCAGCCCTTTAACAATGCTACAGTATCTCTACTACTACTACTATTACTACTACTACTACTACTACTACTACTACTACTACTACTACTACTACTACTACTACTACTACTACTACTACTAGTGCTACTACCACTAGCGCTATCCCAAATCCCGCCCTAGATGACCTAAGGTATACGACATAACTTAGGGGTTTTGGGAGTCGCTGGCTTTGGGGGAGAGCCTCCCAAGATTCACGATGGCGGGCGAAAAGCCCGCGGTACAGGTTCTCCTGGGTTGCTTCGGCTTACCTTTGGTTAGTAGGGAGTGGAAGAATGGTAGTAATAGTAGTTATAATTGTACCCCATTCCTCCATTCCTTACTAATTAACCGAAAGTAAGTGGGATGCTAGGTGCTTCGAGTTCTTGGTCTAGTTGTGTTGGGCTTCCTAAACCGTAAGCCTCCACCCTCAACACTTCATTTCGGAAGTCGCGGCAACAGGTATTCTGTGCGTTCGGTTCGGGACCTGGGCTTTGGTGAATGAATAGCCGGACTCAAGTGTTTGGATATGACGCAAGGCTTGCTTCACTACATAGAAGATCATGGGACTTAGTAGGCCATAAGTGCATTAATTAATTGGGTGGTAAGTACTGCAATTAAAAGTATAGTTACCTTACTTATAACTTGGGTACGGCCCCCACTCAGTAATTAATAGCTGAATAATACTCACAATATAGAGATATTAGGACCTTAATTGTAGCCTCATTATAGACGCCTACTGTAAGGGGGCAGTACCTAACTTATAGCCCCAGTTACTAAGTCCGATGCTCCTCGAAGTACGAAACATCTCAACCCCAAGACTTCTCCGGATCAGGAGTCGCGATGGAGAGAGCCGTCGCCACTCCCTAATATAGGGGCCTTAACAAGTAGACTAGGGCTCCTTTAAAGGGGTCCTTCAAGGGCTACTATAGGGGTTACTATAAGGGCACTACAACATAGGGGCCTGAACAATTAGAATAGGGTGTTGGGGCCCATTGTACTGTAAGTATAATAAGGAACCCCCCAAAATAGTATCGGGAATTATGTAGGCCCCTATGATATTCCAAGCTTGTGCTCATGTCTAATGAGTCGTCGATGTGAACACGAGCCTGCCACTGCTACGGCTGATGATATAAATCCTGCATTACGTTAATGGCCCTCGACTATGGGAATTATATTATATTTCTTATTGTGGGTCATGCAAGATTTCTATCATCAACCGTAGCACTTGCAAATGCTAGACTTTCCTGGCGCTCTTTCCACCCCCGAGCTCTGTTTTTCTCTCCACTACCTCCAGACCTTTTGCCACCTCCTTCATCCATGCATCACGAAAGCAGCCAGGAGATTGATCACGTGGTCCAGACGGTCAGCCGGAAGGAGACAGAGCAGCGGGACAAATGGAGCAGTGCAAAACCTTGTGAGCCAGAACAACACGGTGCTGATAAGCACGAAAGCCCTAGCCAACACAGCGCACACGAGCTAAAACGTTCTTCCTCTGGGAGTTTCCGAAAATATGGGAGCCTGTTTTACCCTAGATAGTAGGATCCTTAATATAAGAACCCCCAAAATACGGTACCCCGAATTTTCGGAAACTCCCAAATAACTATCCGTTTCACTGCGTGAAGCGCTCGGAGATCCTGCCGTCTATTGTTTCCCAAAGGCTCCGTGTGCCCATATAGTAGATACTTATAGGCCTGTAAGTACCTGTATAGGGACTCCTTTAAGGCCTAATGTGGCGGTGCGTTTAATTGACGGGCCCCGCCCCCGACCAAAAATTTTTGGTTTGATTAATTTGGAACCGGTGACCCCGGACAGGGGTCAGGGGTCTGAGTGGCAGGGAAATGGGAGGGTGCCGGGGTTTGGGGCTGGCTTGGGCGCAGGGTCTGCGGTTAATGCGCGGTCGGAGGGGTCTGGGGATCACCAAATGCTGGAAACCAAGCCCCGATCACTCCAAGATAACTACCAAGACTAAAAGCCCTTCATTTTGAACACTTCTGCCTCCAACCTACACTCCCACACTCCCACCCACAATCGACCACGTCTGAAGCTTGGTGCGGTACAATAATGGTACAGTTGTACGATAGCAGTACAACAGTAGTACAGTAGAAACAACACAGTGGTAGTACAGTAGTAGTAAAGTAGTAGTACAATAGTAGTACAATAATAGTGCAATAGTACAATAGTATTACAACAGTAGTACAGTAGTAGTCCAGTAGTGATACCGTAGTAGTACAGTAGTAGTAGTACAATAATAGTACAGTAGTACAGTAGTAGCACAGTAGTACTACAGTAGTAGTACAGTAGCAGTACGATAATAGTACCGTGGTACAATATTAGTACAGTAGTAGTACAATGGTAGTACAATAATAGTGCAGTAGTACAATAGTAGTACAACAGTAGTACAGTAGTAGTACAATGGTAGTGCAGTAGTACAGTAGTAGTACAGTACTAGTACAAGAATAGTACAGTAGTACAATAGTAGTACAGTAGTAGTACAGTCGTAGTACAATAGTAGTACAGTAGTAGAACTGTAGTAGTACAGTAGTAGTACTGCAGTAATACAGTAGTAGTACAGTAGTATAGTACAATAGTAGTACAGTATACAGTAATAGTACAGTAGTCGTACAGCAGTAGTAGTACAGTAATAGTACAGAAAGAGTACCAATAAGCAAAGCATAAAGCCAGTGAGCACATTCCCCCAATAAGCAAAGCATAAAGCCAGCGCCTGAAACCCTAAACCCTAAACCCTGACAACCGTTAAACCCTGAAACCCTAAACCCTAACGAATCCTAAACTCCTAAACCCTAACAAACCCTAAACCCTAAACCATTCCCAAAGGGGGGTCAGTCCAGATTCGACCCAAAACTGCATCCTTTATACAAGCTTTATTACTGGAGAGGCCTCTTTTGAGCAAGGGTTCAATTCCCGATTCGGCGGTTCACCCTAGCAGACCCCCCCCCAATAAGCAAGGCATACAGTAGGAGTACAATGGTACAATAGTAGTACAGTAGTAGTACCGTAGTAGTACAGATTTCATTCCTGACGCCCCAATAAGGGAAACAATTCTGCAAGAGATTTTCGGGCTTCAGGGCCAGGGTTTTAGGGTTAGGGTGGGGGTTTAGGTCGTGGCTGTCTTAAGATTGACCATCAGCAGACAGCACAGCCACACCCCGAAAAATTCCCCCAGCCAAACAAAAACGCATTAATTAGATCGCCCAAATTTTTGGGTGCCGGTCTGAACTAGCACCGGAAAAACCGCATTAAACACGCCCATATTCCTAAACACGCCGGCACATTAAGTACCTACGATATGGGTACATGGAGCCTTTGGGTTTCTTACTCTTCCGACCCGCAACTTGGAGGGTCGGGGGACTTAGCAAGTACGTGTTTTATCCCAAAGGGCCCAAAGTACCAACATAGGGTTCCTTTAAGGGTTTAGGGCTGAGGATTTCGTTAAGGGTTCCTAAGTACCTGTATAGTAGAATGTAGGGTTTCTATATTAGGAAAAGTTAATATGATTTGAGGAAGTATTCCCCATAACAGTACCTAGGACCCTTTGGGCATAGAGTTACAAGTAACCTCTCTCCAATTAGGGTCCTTTGACGGACTTGAGGGTGCTTTTAAGTCTACATATCATCCACTTTCTAAGTTCCCCGACCCTCCGAGCCAAATATTGCTTGGTCCTGACGGTGGGAGTTGCGTGGGAGCTCCAGAGAGCCGTTGCTTCATTTCTGAGAAGAAGCCCAAATGTGCCATTGAAGGTTTAGGTTAGGTACTGCCCCCATACAGTAAGAGCCTACAATAGGGCTACTGCTGAGGTCCTAGTCCTAGTATATATCTATATTAAGAGCATTATTCAACTCAATGTTTAGGCTTGAGATAGGGCTTGGGGCTCAGGGTTCAGGGCTAAGGAATTCGGGTGGAAGAGTTCAGGGAGCTCAGGGTATAGAATAGAACACCATAGTGTCGCAAGCTTCAACATCGAGACCTCTTTACAACGGCTGATCCGGAATACATTTTGCCGCTTACACGGTATAGGGCTCGGGGTTTTCAACTGTGACTTGGCTTGAAACTCTCTTCTCTAATAACCAGGCCCAAACAAAGTTCAAACTTTTTAAGCTAGACCAAATATGTAAAGACAAAAAGTTTAAAGTTCTCCAATAGGCTAAGTAAGGAAACCCCTCATAAGTCCCGTATAGAACCCCAAACCCTAAACCCGAACAAACAGAAACCTTCAAAGGGAGGGTATGCAAGCCAGCGGCCGTCTCAATGGCATCCGCCAGCAGCTTTTCCTGCGGCGCCACCCTAAAAGCCCACAGGTTCGCTTGCTGGTGCGTTTTGACCCCATCGTTTGTAGGGTTTGATAGGCATCGTTTTGGTTTCGTGGTGGGTATGTATATTAGATCGCCTATAGGACTCTGTATCTATCAAGTGATATCGCGGGCTTCTGGGTTATGGGTACTACAGCGGCAATATGAAGAACAGGTGATGACGGCTACAATCAGGATGCTGGCGATGGTTACTAGCAGCAGTGATCGCTGGTCGAAGGGTAAAGATCGGTGCTCTGATGGGTGACAAAAAAAAGATTAAACCCACAGAGTCTGTAGTTTTGTGGCCTGGGGTAGAAAGGGGCGTTTCCGAACCTAGGGGACCCTAAGCCTTATAATATAGTACCCAAATAGCAGGATCCTTAGAAACTCCCTTAAACCCTAAACCTAAACCCTTATACCCTAAACTTATGACTTCCATTCCCTGCTAAAGTCAACATGCACAGAATCGGTACTAAATCAGAAATAATTAGAACCAGAAATCAGAAGCATAACCAACCTCAAACAGAAATCAGAAGAAAATCAGAAGCACACTCAACCTGACCCATACTCCCATGTTGCGCTGCCTGACTTTTCCAATGTGTTCTACTGTTTTTTTTTCTAAAATTTTCTAATACGTTTCCAATATATGTATGATTATTTTTTTATATTTTCTGATTGTTTCTATTTTTTCGAATTTCTTCTAATATTTTCTAACATTTTCCAATATTTTCATACAGTTTCTACTATGTTCTAATATTTCCAAATATTTTCAAACATTTTCTAACATTTTCTAGTATTTTCTAATTTTTTCTAATTTTTTCTAATATTTTCTAATATTTTCCAATATTTTCCAATATTTTCCAATATTTTCCAAAAAATTCTACTGATTTCCAATTGCCAATTCGTTCTGATTTACTTCTCATTTCTTTCTGATATTGGCCAGAGCACGATTCTACTTCTGATTTTGATTTCTGATTTGTTCTGATTTATGTCCAATATTGTCCTATAGTCCGGGATCCTTCATTTAACAGACATTGGAAGTCACAACCCTAAACCCTTTTACTGGTACCCCTATGGTTCCCTTAACGGAACCCTATTTAGTAGGTACATGGACCCTAGGGCAAGAATCTTATACTTCTGTGCAGGAGCGCTCCTGATGGGCAGCGGGATGCTGCGGAACAAGTTCAGACGCCAGGCTTCGCAAGGTTTGCTTTTTTAAAACCCTACCTGAAACCATAAAGCCTTAAAGGAACCATTCATAGTTCCCCCAAAAGGAAGCCTTCCAGATCCTCACTATGGTAACTTAACTGAAATTCCTTACCTACTTGTCCTACCATCTCTGTGCCCTTTTTTCTACTTTGGGGGGGATCCTTATTATGATTATAGTATAGTATAATAATGGACCCCCAGAATCGTAGGGTTTCGCGCCTTAGGGATTCCTACTTGTCTATGATGGGGAACTAAAGATTAAGCTTTTTCGGTTATATAGGGATTTTTCAGGAACTATACTACCCAATAAGGTGGTACAAGCGTTTTTGGTGAAACAGGGATGAAAAAGGGACTATACTACCCAACAAAGGTTAAAGGTTATCTACTCTACTACTAGGCCTAAGGATCCATATGCCCATAGTATAGGCTTAGGCCTGCCAATATAGGTTCTTAAAGGCCTAAGTATAAAGTGTATGGGTACATGGAGCCCCCGAAGCAACCCCGAAAGCAACCCTTACAGGAACCTTCTCTAGCAACCGCAGCCCTTACAGCAACCTAAGGATCCATGATAGATCCGTTAACCCAGAGACTCCAATATCCCTTAATTAAGGAATATTCCTTAAATCATAGTAGGATCCTTTATATGATTTAAGGAATATTCCTTAATTGCGGGATATTGGAGTCTCTGGGAAAGGAACCCTTACTTACAGTTGGTTAGTAGGGAATGGAGGAATGGGGTACAATTATAACTACTACTACCATCCTTCCATTCCCTACAAACCAAAGGTAGCGGCCTTAAAGAAGCCCTTGAAGGGCTCCTAGGCCCTTGCACTCGCCTTCTCCTCCCAACTGCTGAGTTTCAGTCGGCGCTGTACAAAGTCCGTGGGCTTCAGCGGAGCCATGGCAATAGGGTTCTATAGCTCAAGGCCGAAATGAACCTTAAAAGGGTTTAAGGTTCATATAACATTATAGGGATTCATAGTATAATATACTAATATGGATATAGGGCCCCTACTTTTAAGGGTCATTCGGTCCTTCAGGTAGGTTCTAGTCTAGGGTTTTGCAAGGGCCCCATGGGTGTTCTATAACAGGAAGACTCCTTTCACCAGAACAGTGGAATATGGATTGACGATGCTAAATGAGGGGATTCCCTATACTTTACCTTAAGGGTATGAGGATGACAATGTTCCAACTTTCCGGCTATACTCCTCTTAGAACCGTAATACACATCATATGCTGAATATTCTCTTGGGTTTAACACTTCCGATGTTCCAATTTTCTGGCTGCGACTTTAAGAGGAGGGCTATCCATAGGCGACATAGTAGTTCCTGTTTGGGGTTCATACTTAGAATCCGATAAGGTAATCCCAAAAAGGAACTACTATGGGGCCTATGGGCTAAAGCTAAAGCGGGCTCAGCTTGGCCTGGGATTTTCCACCCCAGCTTGGACCAAGCTCGGCGTGAACAGTGGCTCTAGTCCGTAGTTGCTTTCTGGGGCGTTTGGGGGTTTAAGCCTGAAAAGGCTATGAGGTTTAGGCTTTCGGGTTCGTTCTAGGGTCTTTGCGGTTTAGGCTTTAGGCCCTTTAGGCATCCTCGGATTAGGCTTTAGGGGAGTCAAAGATCACGCATTAGCCAGCTAGTATGACTCCTCTCTCTCTCTCTCCTACAGTCTCTCTTCCTTTACAGTCTCTCTCGCTGCTGCTACTGATGCCACCTGCATCGGGTGCATCTCAAGGCGCTGGAGTTGCTGCTTTTAATGTTGTCACCTCTTTCCTCCGATTGAAACGGCTGCAAGTGTTGCTACGGTTGATGATATAAATCCTGCATGACCCATAATAAGGAATATACCGTATTTCCCATCGGTCATCAAGGTAATGCAGGATTCATATCATCAACCGTAGTCCCTAAACCCTAAACCCTAAAACCCTAAACCCCTAAACCCTAAACCCCTAAACCCAAAACCTCCAAACTTTAAACCCCTAAACCCTAAACCCTAAAGCAGATTCGAGGCTTCTGCTTCTTGTAGGAGGGTTTCTGCTGTGTGTTGCCTGTTGTTTTCGGCATTTGGACACCTTAGGGTTTAGGGTTTGGGCTCTTCATTCCGTCTCCACCGCCTGAACGAAGCTGTAAGCCTCTGAGAACCTCATGTCCCCCCACAGCACCTGAAAGATTATGATTACTCAGTCGAACTCAAGCTAGGACGAAATGATCACCCAACCAAGGCTTTGACTAACCCCCTCCAACCCAAACCTACTGTGGGGGTCTTAATAATTTGAATAGCGTTTTGGGGCCCATTATACTATAATTGTAATAAGGAGCCCCACAAAACAGTATTGGTAACTAGTTTATTCAAGCCCCTATAGTAATTAACACCCTTTACTGCAACCCAATCCTTTTCTGAAATTCTTGAACTAACTTCAAAGTCTGTCTTCCCCCCCACGACAATGGCGGACTGTTGTCTTTTCGCCTTCAGCCCACCGTGCAACTGAAACCGCCCAAGTGAAACCTGCCAAAGTCCAAAGAAGTTCAGGCTCTCTACGACTCTACATGGACCCCAAAGTATGCAGAATCATGGCCTTTCAAAGGCACTGGGCATTCTACAAACTTTTGGGAGGTTTGGGTACTTGAGGTTTTACAAAGAGGAGGCATCGGGTGTGGCTTGGACCCCTACTTCCGATCACATGATCGGAGGACTATGTGACTATGCCACCTTCTCACCGGTTTTTCCTATGCAAACACCACTCCCACCGTCATCTTCGTCTTCGTCGCTGTTGCCCGCGGAAATCGACATGGTTATTGCTCCAAGAAGCCATCGTCAAGATCATCCTTAAACCCTAAACCCCCCCAGCCTGCTTCTGGGATGCCCAAAAACCAAGGTATAAAAAGGGCCGGGTAACGGAATAAGGAACCTACGACTACAAAAAGGGAATACGGGCACTACTGTGCATCCTAGGCTTTGTATACCTGACGAATGATCGTGATTTCGACGGCCATCATCAGCACAAAAGCGATCCCAAATTCAACACCTCTGCCATCCACAACGGAAGCAGCCATCACAGTCATTGCCATGATGATCGGTCACCGTTCTCATCACATGATTAATCCCAGGTGGGGTATGGTCCAGAAAGAATCGTCTCAACATCTACCACCTGCACAGATCTTTACTCTTACCCAAGAGCCTCACAGTTCAAGCTGAATCAGCCCAGACTATCGGTGAAGCTTCGGTGGGACTAAACGGCGCACTCAGAACCCAAAGAGCTTCGACACGGCACCAATGTCACCGGCCAGGAGGCGAGACATGGGTCTGGCAGAGGTCGGGTTTAGGGTTTGGGGCTTAGAGTTTAGGGTTCGAGGTTTAGGATTTAGGGTTTAGGGCTTGCTAAGAAGTAGTACAGTTACTGCAAGCATTGCTTCTGCAGCTACGACGACGACTGCGACTGCTACTGCTATTTCTGCTGCTACTGCTACTACAAGTACTGGGCTAGGCGTGTGGGCTTTGTGACTCCTGTAGCGTTGACCTTGTTGCACTCCAGAAAGCACGTGGGACCCGAAACCTTAAACCCGAAAAGCCCGGCAGAGCTCTGTCAACCTCGATGTTCGGTGGTAACCCTTCTCGTAACCCTTTCCGGAACCCGCAGTCGGAGCTCGTATTCACTTGCTTCATTAAGATACGTAGGGCCTTTCGTCGTTAGAATTGGGTTTTGGGGGGCTTATCATAGTATAGAGCAAAATTATAACAAGAACCCTTATGACAATGACACCAGCCCCTAAATCCTTGACCAAATTTGTCAAGGTGTATTGCGATAATCAAACCCGTATTACAAACATGGACACGTCCCACGCTATGTTACTATAATCATCCATACTAAACTATAGTTCAACATTAGAATAAGTGGCCTTGAGGATATATTACACACATGCAGGAACCCTTCTAGGAATTAATCCATATAAGAAACTTCATAAACCCTTAAAAGAAAGCCTTGCAGGACCCCTAAACCCTCTAAAGCCTTCTTCCCCCAAAACTCTCGACTCCCCTGAACCCTAAACCCCCTAAACCCTAATACCCCTTAAACTTCCTAAACGCTAACTTTCCCTAAACATCCCTAAACCCTAAATCCCATAAGCATCCCTAAATCCCCTGAACCCCTTGAATCCCGTAAACCCTTACCCAGACCCGCTTTGGAGGATCCAAAAAGTAGATCCCTCAATGGGGGTTCGTATAAAGTACCCTTAGTAGTATAGGGCCCAAAATTAGGGGATCTACTTTCTAGACCCTAAACCCTAAACCCTAAATCCTAAGCCCCTGAACCCTTAAATCCTAAACCCCTAAACCCTAAATCCTAAGCCCCTGAACCCTGAAATCATAAACCCCTAAACCCTAAATCCTAAACCCCTAAACCCTCAGATCCCTTTAAAGGATCCTCCAAAGGGGGGTCTGGGTAAAGGAGCCCTTGGGCTGCTTCGGATCTTCGCCCTCTCTTCCGCCTCCCCTAAGACTCCAAAATGTGCCCTAATTAGGGGTTTAGGGTTTAGGGGCTTAGGGTTTATGTAGGGTTTAGGGATGAGGGGCTTAGGGTTTGTATAGGGTTTCGGGATTGGGGTTTAAGGGTTTCGGGTTTAGGGTTTAGAGGGTTTCGGGCTAAGACTCCAACCCTAGGGATCTAACGGTTGATGATATAAATCCTGCATTACCTTAAGGACCCTGAACTATGGGAACTATGGTATATTCCTATTATGGGTCATGCAGGATTTATATCATCAACCGAAGGACTCTTATATCAAGGCTTTTGGGCCCAAAGACCATACTAAATACGGCTTTGGGGCGGTTTTGATCCCTAGGGCAATATGCCTCAATTACGGCATATATTCAACATCATAGTAGGATTCCTAATATGCTTTAAGGAGTATTCCTTAATTAAGGAATACAGAATTATAATTACAGTAGGATCCCTCATATGCTTGAAGGAATATTCCAAAATTAAGGGATCTTCGCCTCTCTTCCGGCTCCTCCGGGGTCAAGGCCGAAGAACGGGCCTCTGCGTCGTAGCTCTTTCTTGGGTTTTTGATTTATGGGTTTAGGGGGTTAGGAGTTTAGGGTTAAGGGGTTTAGGATTTTCGGGTTTAGGGGTTTAGGGTTTGGGGGTTCAGGGGTTTAAGGGTTCAGGGGTCTTTTTCTACGGTCTTTCATAGGGCTTTATAAGCGGCCTTAGCTTCAGAAGGGTTTTCATGGGCCTTGTTGAGGTTTTTCACAGTTTAAGAGGCTTTCATGGGCTTTATAACGCCTTTCTTGGGTTTTATATAATAAGGGCCTATAATAAGGGTCCTCTTTCATGCGATGCACTCTCAGCATCTCCTCTTCTCCCTCTCCTGCATCTGGCGTTGGGGTTTCATGGGGTTTTGTGAGGGGCTTCCAATGGACGTTATCAAGGGTTTCAGCTTTTCAAGGCTTTCATGAGTTGTATACAAGGGCTTCAAGGGTTTATGATGCGTTTAGAAGGTTTTACAAGGGCTTTGGTACGGCTTTATAGAGTTTCGTGGGCTCTGTATGACCCGTATAAGCTTTATGCGGTTTTCAGAGGGTTCTACCAGGGTTTTCATAAGGATTACCGTTTTTTTTCTATTTTGAGCTAGAATTGTTTGTCAATACAAGCTGCTACGCATGCCTTCATACAGTGTTTCATTGGCTTTCATTTGGCTTTTGCAGGGTTTTATAAGAACCTTCATAGTGTTGATAAAGGGTTTTCAAGCGGATTTTGAGCAGGGCTTTAGAGGACTTTTATAGGGGTGTTTACAATCGAGGTCATGCGCTGGACCTGTGGGTGTTGGGTTTAGGGGAAATGGCTCCCAACTCCGGCCAAGCAGCGCCAGTCGTCTCCCCCGCGCGGCTCAAATAGATACCGTCCTTCTTAGTTGTGAGGGTGGACCTTTGGGGGTTGATGGTTATGTGCTTGCTTGTTGAATAGGATGAAGGCTTCTTTGTAGAATTTTGGAATTTCCTGGATTCTTTGACGACGGAAGTATCTTGAGTCTTGAGCCGCCAGTGAAGCTTCAGGGTAAGGATTTAGCGATACTATACTCTTTTTAGAACCATGATACAAAAAATAGTTTTAATACTCATCCTTCTTAAACCAATTTTGGATTTTTTACACGGGCAGTAAACTGCGAGGTGTTGCCCGCGTCAAAGCAGTCAAGATTGGGTCGGGGGCCACGGCCTCCTGTCTGTGAAGTGCCTCCTTTTGGGCTCTGTCGAAGTAGTTCTGTTTGTCGCTGAAGTACGATCACATCAGTGTATACAATGCCTAAAACTCTCTTCTCTAATAACCAGGCCCAAACAAAGTTCAAACTTTTTAAGCTAGACCAAATATGTAAAGCCAAAAAGTTTAAAGTTCTCCAATAGGCTAAGTAAGAAACTTTTGCCGTTTAGAACCTAGCCCCAAACCCTGAAGCTCAGCCTCTCCCAAACCAGAGACATGTATAATCCTCGACCCTCAACCTAACAAGGCCCCAAACTACAACAAAACCCCAGACCCTAAAACCCACAAGGCTAAGCCACAAGCCTGATGTAGTACTTGGAGGGTCGGGGGACTTAGTAAGTAGGTAGTAAGTAGACTTATAAGTACCCTAAAAGGGGCCCTGATTGGGGTTATGGTACTTATAAGTCCCTAAAATAACCAGTTACTAAGTCCCCCGACCCTCCAAGTAGCCTGAACAAAAGCCAAGGCTACTCCTAATTAAGGCTCTACCTCTCTAACAAACATTCTGACTGTCGAGGTCCCCATGTGGGAGTTTCCAAAAACCATGGGTACCTTACTTCGGGATCCTTTTCATACGGATCCTACTTTGTAGGGTACTATATTAGAGTCCCCTATCTTCGGAAACCACCATATGTAATCACCCCATAGTATATACACCTTCTGGAATCCTTTATAACAACCCTTCGCAAGGAACCCTATTCTGATGATGAAGGGCCATGCAGTATAGTTATAAGTCCCTTTTGAATCCTATAGCAGACAACGGCGACGCACCCTAAACCCTGCTCCCTAAATTGTAAACCCTCAAATAAACCCTTACACCCTTAACACTAAGCCTGCAACAAATCATGATTAAGGCTACGGTGGACAACGACACCGAAGCATCCCTCAACGGCTCGGAAGTCCTCAGGAGCCTGGCCACCTAGCGTGACAGCGAAAGGCCATGTTAAATGGGGTCCGTAACATTACAGTAGAAGCCAGAAAGTTGGAACATCATTATCCTCAGTCATTCCCGGTCGGTGTAAAGTAGTGGGAATCCTAGCACTAATCCTCCTAAACTCATGTTCCAACATTCTGGGGTTCACTATAAGGATCCCTGTAGCGGGCTCTGTAGAAGGATGACTATCATGGTAAAAGAAGGGACATACAGGGTTTTGGGGCATGACGGGAATTCAGTAAAGGGGGACTTCATAACGAGAATAGGCTGTGGGGATATGCTATAGTAAAGCGATAATCAGAAGTTCTCATTAAGCTTCTATGCTCAAGGTCTCGCATGGTTCTCTAGGGTTTATTAATGGCTTTGCTGGATTTTGCCAGGTTTGTTGTTTGGTCGGTGGCTTGTTGCAATTGAGATTTATGATTCTGATGCTTCCATACATGTTTGGAGGGTTGGTGGAAGGTTGGATGGGGCTACAGGCAGGCTGCAAACGGCTACTGTGCCGGTTTTCTAAGCGGCTTTTCGGAGGGTCGCTAAGGGCTTTATATGGGCATTGTAAAGGTGGGTTTGGATCTTTTGCAACAAAAGCGCGTTACTACTTGGGTTTGGATGTATCACAGTATAGTTGCCCACGGGATTTTATAGGAACTTATCACGCCTCATTACAGCTCTTGCTGTGTTGGGTATTGGTGTTTTAGGGGCGGCTTACACCCTACGGTTGATCTTATAAATCCTGCATGACCGACCATAAGGAATATACCATAATTCCCATAGTTTAGGGTCATTAGGGTAATGCCGGATTTATATCCTAACCCCTAAACCCCCTATAGATCCCTTAAAGGAACCCCTTAAAGGTACCCCTTTATAGATCCCTTTAAAGGGAACCCTAGGATTAGGGGCGGCTTACACCCTAAGACTGGGGATCTGGAAGTTTAGTGTTGTTGGATGCGAGTTAAGGCTTCTTCGTTTCAGGGTCTCCGCTCTTTATGTGCATATGTCGGAATATGTATGGGTTTGTTAAAGCACCTGAAAGGCTGGGTGCACTGCCTGATTTTCGGAGCTGGGATTTGGGGTTTAAGGACTTTTCGGATGTTTTTTGTGGAATTCACCCACGTCCACATCCCTAAACCCAAGCATCAAGCACTCAGGTCGAACACAAACAAGGGATCCTGGACAAGTCTAATTACAATCACCTCCAAGATCGGAAGCTCAACCTCATCAGTGACAAAATCTGAGTCAGCAACAATACCAACAACACCATCAGCAATGATACTACTGATAATGATGGTAATCGCCATAAATGATGATAGGGCCCCCAAAAAAGCGCATAAGCCAATAAGGTAGGGATATCCCTATAAAATGCTTATGCTTACGTCCTTTTTGGGTCCCGAAAATGACAACAATAAGACTGTAAACGCCTTTCCCCGGACCCCTGAAGTCCTGAGATCCAAGCCCCAATAACGTTTCGGCACAGATCCCAAGTCCGCCAATGCGCACTACGGTGCTTCTCCCAAAGGGTCCTAGGTACCGCTTGTGGGGAAGACTTTCCCAAAGCATAAAAGTAGTTCCTTCGAAGCCCTACAGTCTACTATCTAGGAGGCTGCCTCATCTGCTTTGCACTTCCAAAAGATGCCTAAATCCCGAGGCCGAAACTACAACACGCCCACAACCCGCAAAAGACAACTTCAGCCTCAGTTGATCCCTAAGGCTCGAAATGGCCCAAGAGCCTGATAGAATATGGTCTTTAGGCCCAAAGGCCTTAAAATACGAGTCCTTCGGTTAATTAAATCCTGCATGACCCATAATATACCATAATTCCCATAGTCTAGGGTCCTTAAGGTAATGCAGGATTTATATCATCAACCGTTTTAGCCTCCGGGAATCTAAACCTTGAGGCCCGAGGCCCTATGAGCTCCTGTCGGAGGCCCGAGCTCCAATCCGCCCTAGACTCGCAACCCTATCACAACCCCCCAAATCCCATCATCATCCTATGATCACCCAATTCTATACAACCCTATGATAATCCTATCAAAAACCTACTAAAAATTAAAATAAATTCTAAAAAAAAGCGTACTAAATTTAACATACTTTCTAAAAAAACGCCTACTAAATTCAATATAATTATAAGTTCTGACCCTAAACCCCGCAAAACTTTAAACTCTTCTGAGCCTCTGAAGCTCCCGACCAAATGCAGCCCGGGGGCGCTTGACGAAGGGGCCTTCGAAGGCGGACGTGAAGCTGTTGCCTCCGCTTCTACAAAGAGGGTTATAGGGTCAGGGTCTTTTCTTAGTTACTAGGGCTCCCTTAAAGGGCTCCTTTAAGGGATCTATATTAAGGGTTCTATATATGGGCTTTGAGGGCCAAGGGTCCAAAGGACCCAATAATTAGGTACTCGGTTTCAGGATAGTAGTTATGTAGGTTAGGATTTGGGAGAGTATATGATTATTGGGTACTTGGACCCTTGGGGAGAGGGTTATGCTTGAAGGATCATGGGACTTAGTGACTAGAATGATAAGTAAAGTAACTATACTTTTGACCCCAATTAAGGTACTCATAACCTTACTTACCAAGTCCCATGATCCTCCACGTAGGGTCAGGGTTTGGGGTTGAGGGCTTTTCAATAGTGTCTTTACAGCCTAAGAGGGCTTAGGGTTTAGGGTTTCGCGCCAAGAGCTTAGGGCATTGGGCTTGGGGTTCAGAGTTCGGGGTTTAGGGTCGCAATAGCCGGGCCGTGAGTGATGTTACAGTCTATGGGGAAACGTATGCTAGTATAGTTTGAGACAGATTTATAAGGCGACACAGTTGTCCAATTGTTCAAACCTCCACCTGTCCATTATGTATATGTGGGTCTTGAATGAATTGCGGCTTTCAAGGTTCGTCTAGTGCTTGAGGGTTTACGTGGACCCTAATTTCGAGAACTTACCATACGTGGGTCTTGAATGGGTTGAGGCGTTGAAGGTTGGTATTGGGGGTCTCAGGCTGGTTTTACAGTAGAAGCCCAAAAGTTGGAAACCCCATGATGCCATAGCCTCGATCCTCAGGAGTAATGTAGAGGGAATCCCAGCACTATTTGGCCTCAATCCGGTTTCCAAGCTTATGGGGTTTTCTGTAGAGTGCTCGAGGCTTGACAAGACAGGTTTCCGACTCTATAACGGTTCTGTATTCTGGGGGTTAAGGTTGTAGGGTTTGCGGGTTTTCAGGGTCATGGGGTTTCAAGGTTTAGGGGTGCCTTGGGTGTTTTACCCGGCAATGGGTGCTAGTTTAAGGCAGTGTACGGGTTTATACACGCTTCGACGGGGTTTAGCAGGATCCCGAACATTCCTGAACTAAGAAATATACGCTAAGTTTCAGTAGGATACCGAATATTCTTAACTAAGGAAGATACCGTAAATCTCAGGAGACCCCAGAGCGAAACCCCAAAGCAGCGAAAAGCCGAACCTGAAGGAGTGCACCGTGCATCCATTCATCCACCAAAAATGGCACGGGGCATGGCTCCAAGACGGGAGCACGTGGCGGGGTGCCAACAAACACAGCCAGGTGGCGCCGATTGCGATCTGAGCGGGGCAACATAGTGTTGCCAGCTCTTCCAACAGCATACACATCGCACATGGACTCATCGGAAGGGGTTGGGAGCACAGGGCCGGTGCTCAGGACCGGGCGCCCCTAGTGAAAGCCATGCACATGGAGTTGAACAGCCTGCACGGACCCGAGAAGGCCAGGAAGGGCCGTACCAACCGCGGCTGAGAGACAAAGAGTGGCGTCGTCGGCACAAAGATAAAGAAGGAACCAAGCCAGGCCCCTAGTTCCTTAATCAAGGAAAGTACCCCAAACTTTAAGTAGGATCCCTAGTAGTCTTAATTAAGAATATACCTTGAAGTTCAACAGGATCCCCAATGGCCAAGATTCCTGAATTAAGGAATGCACCGTAAATTATAACAGGATCCCTAGTATTCCTTACTTACGGAAGATACCTCAAACCATAACAGGATCCCCGAATATTCTTAGTTAAGGAAGATACCTCATCATAAAAGGACCCCCTAATATTCCTTACTTCAGCGCTTTTTTTTGTTGGAAGATCTGGGTTTCCCTGTCTTCCACTGCCGCAACGCCTGTGCGAGGCGCCTCTTCTGGTGCTGAAACCTGCCAGAGTCAGGGCTTAAAGAGGGTTTAGGGTTAAAAAGTACCCCATAAAGTTGGCAACCGAATTAAGCCCTATTACATTACTGAGGATTGAGGCCATGGGGTTTCCAACTGTTTTAGCTTCTACCATATTGTAGCTACAGTCGAGGCCAGAAAGTTGGAACATCAGTATCCTCGTGCCCTTCAGGTAATGTTCCAACTTTCTGGCTTCTACTGTAGGGCCAGAGAGCCCAATAACAAACCAATACATAGATCCCTACAAAAAGCCCTGAAAAGAGCAGTTTACAAGTTCACAGCCCCATGAAACCCCTATAAGCCCTGATCGACCCACTAATCACTAATCTCTAAATTGAATCATAATATGAAGATATGAAGCCCCTTATATAGGCATTATGTTAAGGAAGATACCTTCAACTTTTCATGCTATGGTTAAACTATATTTCCGTAAATCAGGGGCATTGGGGTTCTGGGTTCATCAGGGCTTATTCGGCATATCATGGCGCTGTAAAAGGCTTCAGTAGGGCTGTGTAGGGCTGTAAGGGGGTGTTACTTGGATTTAGAGAGAGCTTTCTGGCTTTTAGAGTGTATATAGCGGGGATTCAACTGGATGGATGAGTTTTTTGGAGTTTTTGATGCTTGGGGCTTCTAGCCAGGGCTCTATAGTGCTGTATCGGGTCTCACAAAGGTCTTATGGCATTTTATAGGGGTTGACCGGGCTTCCAAAGAACTCGAAACATATACATCAAGGGTGGGTTTAGGGTTTAGGGTGGGGTGTGTAGGATTTAGAGGGTTGGGTCCAAGGGGATATGGGGAGCTTTGGGTAGAGAATGCTTGTCTGGCATGCTATGTTGATCCACATGGGAACTGAAAGTGCTCTCTGTTTTGGAACGAAAGACACTGAAGGTCTCTCAAGATTCTCAGTGGCTTCAGCAAAAAGCTGCACCTTCTTTGGTCCAGCTGACAGGCGGATTGCTATTTTGTGGCTACTACTGCCGATAGACAAAACACTGCGTCACCTTATATACGCACTAAAGCAATGAAATATGTTACCTGGAGATGTAGGCAGTGGCTCCTCTGAAAGCTGATGCAGCGATGCAGGATCTTCAAATTGCAGAAGGTGAACGCTGGCTTGTGTTGCTCATTGCTTAGCGTGGGGAGTCGGGTAAATGGATCACGAACGCCACACCTCGAACTCCGGGAAGCAGGAGTTGGGAACTTTGTTTTTCATGCCATGTGCAAATAAGGTACTCATGCTGCGAACTAGGAGAAAACAACCTGTTCCACTTCTGATGCTTCCGCTACGATTTCTGTAAACACCAAAACAATGAGTCCCTCCTCCAAACTCTAAACTGGCAGTCGTGTCTGGTGGCGGCCAGCCATGTTTAGAATCTGGAAACTGGCAACCGGCCTTCAAAATCCATCCGGGGCCTGTGGGAACTCTACGTTTCAGAGGCCCAAGTGTTGAGGAGTTTCGGGTTTACGGCCATACTGCTTGGGCATCTTGCTTCTCCGGTCGTCATCCCCGTCTCGTCCGCTGTCACGCTCTGACCTTCTCACTCTCTACATATAACTCCTCTCTCTGTCGCTCTCGCCCTCGCCCTCGCCCGTGCCCTCTCTCTCTCTCTCTCTCTTTCTCTGTCTCTCTCTCTCTCTCTCTCTGACTCTTTCTCTCTGTCTGTGACTTTCTCTTCTTCCACACAGCCAAAGGAAGGCAGGACTCTCCCTCTCTCTCTCTCCCCCTGTCAGCCAACCCGTCCCTGATGCGGCGCCTGCACGCCAGTTTTTTGCCAGAGAAGGGTCTCCTGCGGCACAGGATCGCCAGAGCCCTACTTGAGTAAGGTTATAAGTACCTTAATTGGGGTTATAAGTAGTTAGAAGCATAGTTATCTTACTTATATAAATCTAGTTACGAAGTCCCATGCTGCTCTAAGTATAATGTTCTACGGACGGGGTCGGGGACCGTTACTCGGGTGTATTGTGGTTTCCAGGGTTGTGGGTTTCAATGATGTATGCTAGCCTGGACTCAGTTCAGCTTCGACTCATCCTTGCTGGCTGCAAATGCGAGCATCAAACGGGTCCTGAACGCAACACCTCAACATAAGAGTAGGGCATACCCTCAACAAGCAACAGCCGCCATCACCACGGCGACAATACCTTCAAACGTGCAGTAATCGCAACTCCAAACCGCACTTGTCTCGGTTTTGGGTTTGGGGTTCTTCTTGAAAGTTTATCGAACGCAATAAACCCGGGTGCACAGGCCTTCTAGCATATCTCAATCGTAATTAAACCCTAGCCCCCCCTAACCCAAACTCGGAATCCTAGGCCCTCACACTTGCAGCCTAAACTTTAGATGCTGTGACTCTTAAAGCTTTATAGTAAAACCCATAAAGTTGGAAACCGGATTAATTCAGGCCCAACAGTGCTGGGATTCCTTATACATTACTCTTAAGGGATGAGGCTATTGGGTTTCCAGCTTTTGGGCCTCTACTGTAAACTTTAAAGGCCTTGACTCTTAAAGCTTTAACCCCAATCTCGCACCTGAAACTCTAAAACCTCAAGTCCTAAACACCACAAACTCAACCCGAATACTCGAACTAGCCCAAGCGCCTTCCGTAGGATGGTCTCAGTGCCGAAAGCCCATTTAAGGTTTAGGGGTTTAGGGCTTAGAGCTTAAGACTGGTAGAGCAGGAAAAAGGAAGGCAAGCTGAACTCCTCAATTCTTACTTCTGAGCCGCGGGCCAACAGGGCCACTCTTCGTGTGAGGTCCTCATTTTCGACCGGGTTCGTAGGTGCTTATAGGGTTGCAAAGCAATTGCTGGGGCTGTATGATGTTGATCTGAAGCTCCCACATTGGCATCAGGTTTTTCCCCGTGACTCTCGCAGGCTCAGACACAAGACTTCGATTTCAGCCGTTTACTCCTAGCCTGTGTCCAACCTTCGAAGAGTCACACAGACATGAAACCCTGAGCTTTTCTAGAGTTTCTTCAGCATCTGCACGAAGCTCTAAGCAGCATGCAGCGATGCAAGAGTGGGGAGAGTTAGAAGGCTGTGCTTCTGATGACACAAACAGACAAAACAAGAAACTACTATGGGGACTACAGGTACGGTATAGTGCTTCAACCCTCATTCTGTAATCCTTCGACCTTAAGTACCACAGTCACCACGCCTAATACAGGAGCCTGAAATATTAGAATAAGGTTTTGGTGCCCAGTATGCTATAATAATTACAATATGGAACCCCCAAAACCAGTACAGGTAAGTATTTAAACCCCTATACTAAACCCCCACAATACCCCTTATAGTAATCCCAGGAGACCCGCTTGAAAGGAACTTTTAAAAGGAACCCTAAAACCTAAGTATCGTGTTTAATCGAAAGAACCAGTTCAGGGTTGCCGCGATCCCTAAAATGTAGCACTACCCTTAGATGAACTTAGCCGCCACTAGAACCAGAATAATGCAGCAATATTCATCACAATCTCCTTAAAACTGTTAAAATATCAAAAAACATAAGAGCCCGTCCTGCTCTTGGCCCCTCCACTGGCCTTCCTCGATAGCCTCACTCGCTTTGTCTTGGGCCCAGTAGGGTTTCAGGTTTAGGGGGCTGAGGATCTAGAGTTTCGGGTTTTAAGAGTTTAGGGTTGAGTGGTTTAAGGGTTTAGGGTTGAGGGTTTTAAGGGTTTGGGGGTTTAAGGGTTTAGGGTTTAAAGGGTTAGAGATATTCCGCGGGTTAGGGGTTTAAGCCGTTCGGACAGCGTCGATTCCGTGGGCTTAGTGAGTTTGGTCAGGGGGTTGGCATGGTTTCTGTGGCGTTCCAAGGATCCAAGGGTAAAAGGAGGGACCCTTAATAAGGACATTTAGGTATATACCCTTAATATAGCAATTATATACCCATTATATAGCCCCATTAAAGGGTTTTTAGGGGTCCCCATTAAGGGTCCCTCCTTTTCCCCTTTGCGGGGAGGCCATGGAGCTCTTCGTAAGGGTTCTCGGGCTTTTCTGGACTGGTGCTTGCTACAGTCCCAGAGGGTCCAAGTACTCCCTATTTTAGGACTTTAGGCCCTTTCTAGGTACCAAAAACCATGAATAGGAACTACTTGGACCCTTACGGAGTACCACCTGAACCCCAAAGAACCTACAAAAAAGAATCTACCCCTTTTAGGGACTTGTCGCTGTAACGAAACCATAATGAGGAACTCTAGACACTAGTAACATGGCTACCTTAATCTCCGGGTAGCCTAAAGACTGAAATCCTCATCTCCGAAGCCACCATCCTCCTCCCCGCCGGCACCCGCCTGCTCACGCTGGTCCAGGCCGCATTTGGCAAGATCCTCCATCTAAGGTCTCATAAGTCATGTTCTTAGGCACTCGGGCTCTAGGAATGCTGTTTCACTATTTATTTCATAACAAGCTTTCCACCGGGGCTAGATTACTCACGTTCTGGAACGCTATTATACGGGCCTTGTAACACTCTAGCCCCCCTAACGTCGTGCGCTCTGTTCATCGCTTTGAGATGTAAGCCTAAACCTTCCTGCAAAACGGTTGTAAGGGCGTGGGATCTGAGTCTTGAACTTTGGAGTATGGGGCCTACCTATAGTCTCCCTTACGGTTCCTGCTTTTGTCTCTATCATAGGTAGCCCAATGAAGGAACTAGAATGACTAGCACAGGTAGGGCTTCGGCTTACGGCGGCGAGAATCCAGGGGGCTTCCCGAGTCGGTTCGAGGTACCGGGGGTGTCTCGACATGTCTGGGTTTGGGGCTTTAGGGTTTAGGATCAACTGAGTTGTTCATGGGTCCTGAAAATCCCTACAACCCCTAAATCCTTCTTGGCTGGTGGGCTTCCTCCTTCTTAAAACTGAGGCTGGGGCCCTCAAACGGTTCACTACGGAGCTTTCCGGAGAGTTAACAGATCAGAGTGCAGGCGACAAGGTTTCCCGAACTCGATACGCCAAACCCTAGGCCCCGAAACCCCGAATGTCAGCCAGATCAAAGCCGCCCTCTCGACATAAGCCCTACCTTAACCCTGAAGAACCTACCTTTTTAGGGTTCCTTATTATGATTTTCTTATATAAGTCCTTAAAAATGTATGTTATTTGGGGTTAAGGTATAGTCTCTGGACTCTAAACCCCTAAACCCCAAACCCTAAACCCCGAAATCCTAAACTCTAACTAAACCCTGAACCCTTATGCCCCGCACTCTTGACCGTTTCAGAGCCCGCTCCAGAGATTGGATGGATGGCTTCCAAGCCATAGCGCTCAAAGGGACTTCGAGTGACGTCGAAACCTTTTCATTGCGGGCTTTTATACGGTTTACATGTGTAGGGTATCATCAGGTTTCATGCGGATTAAGCATGCCCTATTGCCCAAATAAGGGACACCGAATTTTTGAGCAACGCCCCATGTAGGTTTCTCAAGCTGTCGAGGCAGTTTAGGGTTTATGTATAGGGTTCGGTTTAGGACCGAAGGGTTAGAACTTGTAAGGGCTTGCGGGCTTCGGGCCTAGAAGCTGAAGTACCGTGAGAAGATCTGGGGTTTCGGGTTTAGGGGATGTGGGGTTTAGGATATTAGGGCCTAAACTCTGGGTTTAGAGTTTAGAGAGGGTTTGCAGCTTCATTAGGGCCTAAACTCTGGGCGCAGGGTTGGCTTCTGTCTCCACTGGGCGGTGTGCTATCGCACCTTGCAAGGTTCACGAGATGGCTGCGGGGACTTTCCTGCGGCCGGTTGCTCTGTACTTGGAGGATCATGGGACTTAGTAAGTACGGTTATAAGCACCTTAATTGGGGCTATAAGTAATTATAAGTATAATTACCGTACTTCTAGCCCAAGTTACTAAGTCCCATGATCCTCCAAGTATTCACGTCCCCTAAGACTCCAATTCCTTGAATTATAGTACTAGTAGGATCCCTAACATGATTTAAGGTGTATTCCTGAATTAGCCTCAATTAAGGCATGTTGGAGTCTCTGCATTTCCGCCATCGCTCACAACATGTGTTAGACCGGAGCAGGCGATGCAATACTCCCCGCGTGTAGCTTGGAAGCCACTTTAGATAGCATAACAGTCATAACAGGGTTTAGGTTTAGAGTTTAGGGTGAAATATGGACGTAGGTGTACTGGATTCAGCATGTCGCAGTACGACACCACACTGCCGAACTGCATAATCACCAAATTGGAAGGAGGTGTTCCAGGCCAGTTGGCCTCTGTATGCCCATATGGGTAGTTGTCAAAATTGTTGGGTACCCAAAATAATAGGTGCCGCATTATAATAGGGACCCGAAAAGGGACCATGATTTCGACAACCACCCATTTTTATGTTTGCAGGGGTTGCAGTGTTGTTGGCGCTCGTGGTACTTGCTTTTGACGGCTGTGTTTCGCCCATGTTCTCCTCCCTCATCCCACCTTACTGTGCCAACGACTCTCTCTACCTCGTGCGGCCGTGAAGAACCCTGCTAGCCTTCGCACTTTTGCACATAGCGCGCTTGTCGGATGCCGAGCATCAGGCACCTCTCATCCCGAGCCCTCTTCCATTCATTCCCAAAACCCTGAACCCTAACTTTGAAGCTTTCTGAACCCTGAGCCCCTAAACCCCTAAACCCAAAGACCCTAAACCCCCTAAACCCTGAGCCCCTAATGTAGGGGCCTCTATATGATAGAACCCTTATGGTAGCCCCGATAGTAACCCTTATAGAACCCGTGTAAAGGAACCCCTTTAAAGGAACCCTTTTCTATTTACTAAGGCCCCCAAACCCTGAACCCGAAAACCCCTAAACCCTTAAACCCAAAGACCCCCAAGATCACTATAGTCCCCTTATAGATCCCTTATAGACCCCTTTTCTTTTCACGAAGGCCCCTAAACCCATCCACCGGAGCTTCACTGGCGCCATGGTCTCAGCGGGATTTCCCCGGAGGTTGCTCGGTGTAGCACTTCAGTCGCCGATCCCAGCCTGAAGAGGACCCCACTATACATATATATATATATATATATATATATAGATGTACAGAAAATGACACACCACATACATACATATATATATATATATATATATGATATGTAGTTGTATCTATATACATACATATATGGATGTATATCTGTATATATATGCATATATTATATATGTGTGTATATATATCTATATGTGTATATATATATATATATATGTATATATATATATATATATACACACTATACTACATATACATAATGGATGGATTGTTCTCACGCCGGATCTCAGTGCGGTAGAAGCCTTTGTTATAGCTCTGACCGTCAACAGAACAACTCCAATATGCAGACATGCGAGGGTGACCAAGGCTCACGGTTCGTCTCCATCAAATCCCATTAACAGATCTCGCAACTTGTGGTCCACGACCCCAAATCCAACGCCTAAAACAGAGCCCTAAACCCCGTTAGGCCTCTAAAGGCTTCAGGGTTTCGACCAAATCCATCAGCAAAGCGTAGCCTTCAAGGCCTGACATCTACTTGTTAAGTACCCTGATTCTTCAAGCAGGGGCTCTTGGATGTTCAAGAGTAAGTATTGAAAGGTTGGGGATAAAGACGTAAGGAACGCCTAGACTATCCAACCTCCCTTCTTGATGCAGAATACACATCATAACATAGCGCTCGAAAACAAAAAGCACAACCATAACACACAACAAATATACATAACAAACAACATAACTACTTGAAGAAACATAGCAACATGTGCATCCATACGCATATATATATATATATATATATATATATATGTATATATATATATATATATATATAATATATATATATATATATGAGGACATAAACAAACGGAGCCATACAAATCGATGCTCGGGGGGGGGCACAGGTAGGGTCTGGAATGCTCCTTCTTCGTTCATGTATGGTGGTCTTCCGGGCTTTCCTTTGGGAGGTCAGGCTGCCTTCCACGCGTCGGTTGTCCAGCTTCTGGAGTACCTTTCAGCGGGCATGAACATGAAATGGATTTGCTGCGGAGATGTCGTTTCGGGCGCTTGCGCAGATTTGGATGATTGCACAGGCGCGTCATTGTGGCATACGCGTGCCACTGATGATAAGGTTTACATAAGTGTAGTGGCAAATCAAGTTCATAGATGGTTTGTCCAGGCTATTCTTCGCAGTCCTTTCGTCACTTAGAACTTTTAGGAGTGTGCCTGACTAATATTAATGCTATATACAAGTTCGAGAATTGTGTCCAAGGGCTGCCTAGGTTTGGGCCACTTGGTTAGACCCAGACCTTCCGAACTCCCGGAAATTACGGCAATAAGATTTCAGGCATATTCGTTGTGGAAGGTCTGGGTAATAGGGTTTTCGGGCCCATTATACTGTTCTTACTAGAGGGAGCCCCCAGAATAGTGTAGGTAATTATTTTGGCCCTTATACTATAGTACCCTTATACAACCCTGATAGTAGCCACTATATACCCGCTTTAACGGAACTATTTAATGGAACCCTGCCAGTCGGATCTTCCAGCCCATCTTAAACTAGGCAACTGCAGCCCAAGGGCTTCAGCGCAGTGCACGCGTCAGATGCCGAGAGCTTCAAAGTTCGGAACAGCACGCAACTGTAGAGATCTATACACTGCTGACACCGCTCATCTTGCACGATTGTGTTTTTGCAAATTCGCCGAACGAGCCCGATGCACTTACGTCTGGTACTGGAGAACGAGAGGGGGCATCGCGTCTACGACACCATCGACTGCAAGTGGTGCTCTGCAATTCGCGTGCAGTTTCGTTTGAGACTACCGTTTTTGTCACCTGGACACATCCCTAAAAAAAATACCCTAAATAGCAGCAGATTTTTGATGACCCCGAAATTATTAGGTACCCCCAATTTCGGAAACTCCCATGTTGCTGCGTGTCCTGAAGAAACCTCGCATGCGGCCGGGAAGCTGCGATTTTAGGTGCTTTGGGTGGTTCTAGGATCGGAAATTATGGTACACTCCATTCGGGTTTAGGGTCAATACGTAAGCATCTACAAGATTAAGATTATGGAACGGTTATTATGTTGCGAGGCGGGGTTTGAGGACAAACACCCGTTGTATAACCTTGAAGATGCAGGCGCACGCGGGCGACGTCTGTGCCTTCCTCGAAGGTAACGTGGCCTCAACGTCAGATTCTTCCAGCTGTCAACCCTTCCGCCTAGATAGTTTAAGTCGGGTTGTAAGGCCTTTTCTGTAACTGTAATTTAAGGCCGCATCCGGGAGCACTGAGGAATAATTTTGCTACTCATGCAGGCCTGTAGGTTGAACCACAAGCCAAAAAACATGCAAATCTGTTTTCG
Organism: Symbiodinium sp. CCMP2592; assembly: GCA_905221615.1. Lineage (NCBI taxonomy): Eukaryota > Dinophyceae > Suessiales > Symbiodiniaceae > Symbiodinium > Symbiodinium sp. CCMP2592. Next base: position 681,863 of record CAJNDT010000502.1, on the reverse strand, counting down.
AAGCTTAGACCGAACCTGCAGCTCGAAATTGCTCGGTCTTTCGCAACGACAAGGACCCGCTGTGTGGCCGGATTGAAGAAAAAGGTTGCAGCCGGCTCCCGTCGCCACACAGTAACGCCCATCGCTCCGCCATGTTACACAACTGTGCCACACATTTCTTGGGCCCGCGAAGCAGAGATGTGCTCACCACCGCGCCAAGAATGCGTCCGTGTGCATCTTTGCAGCCTTTTCACAACTACACACCTCATCCGAATCTGGCTGCTTTTTCCTCATGACATGCGCCTCTGCATCTCGCGACTTGGCACGCCACTCCCAATGGCAAAGCCCATCTTCTCCGCTGCAATGTCGCCGATTGATTGCTAGCACTTGCAAGCAAGGGCTGGGGCCGGGAGTTTACTTACCTTTTGTTAGTAAGGAATAGAAGAATGGTAGTAATAGTAGGTATAATTGTATCCCATTCCTCCATTCCCTACTAACCAAAGGTAAGCTATAGGATTACTAAAGCCCTCATATTATAGTACCCTTATAGACCCCTTATAGTAACCCTTATAGACGCCTTTATAAGGACCTCCATTCCCTACTAACCGAAGGTAAGTTTAGGGCTCAGAGACATGCTTGGAACAACCTGAGCCCTTCCAGATTTCCGGAACCCTCCCTTGAACCCAGCTCCCAAAGCCTGACGACAGCCAAAAACAAGCAACAAGGAACATCAACGGACCAGAGCGACAAAACTCCGAACCCCCTGCAACGCTAAACCCTAAACTCTGAACCCCCTACAACCCAACCGCCTGAAAAAAAAAAACTAAACACCGGTTTAAGGAATCCTTTCGGTTTGAGGGGCCTTGGAATTTAGGGGGTGTGAAGATTTTGGGAACCTCCTTACAGCAAAACTAATTTCACTGGTTTGAGGTTATGGGGCATTATAGGGACATAAATGGGTGGTTGTCAATATTAGGGCCCCTTTTGGGGGTCCTCAGTATAATACGGCACCTAATATTTAGGGTACCCAAATAGGGACCCTAATTTTGACAACCACCCAAATAGATGCTCCCGAACGTTTAGGAAGCCCAAAGCTCGTTAAGATTTAGGATTTAGTTTCGCTGGATAATACTGTTGATGATATAAATCCTGCAGTACCTTAATGACCCCAGACTATGGGAACTATGGTATATTCCTGCTTATGGGTCATGCAGGACTTATATCATCAACCGTAGGGTTTTTGGGGTGGGGTTGGAGGCTTGGCCACGCTCTTGAAGCTGATGGAACCGAGAACCACTGCCATAACCACCCTAATTTAACGATCGGAATGGTGCATCAGTAAGGATTCTTTCCCACCCAACGCCTAGAATTCCAGGAATTGTTCCGAAACGGAACCTCTATCCCTCAAACTACGAACCTGTAAAATGCCAAAAACAGGCTCAGAAGTCTCCAAAAAGCACAGATCAGCAATCCTGCATTGGCAACCAACAACCCCATATGGGTAGTTCTCTAAATTAGCGGCCCGTGTATGATCCTTGTTTAGAAGGGTGCCCTATTACTTTAAGACATAAAAAAGGGGCCTTAATTTAGAGAACTACCCAGATCAAGAACTCTACCTACAGTCCTACAGTCTCCATTGTAGTTCCTTTTGAGTGAATTCTTTTTTTGTGGGTTACCATATAGGATCCCAAATATAGAAATGGCTACTTAAACCAACAACATCCAGTGCAACGGAGTCTGCATCGTAGGTCCTTTTCAAGTTTTTGCGGGTTACCTTATAGGATCCTAAACGGGATAAACCAACGCAAGAGTTCCACAATAGTACTTTGGCAACACCTCCAAACCCTTTGAACGTCCCACCTGTTTTGGAGCCGTCGGACATCTTCCAGAGCTTCAGCTCGCTTACCTGCGAACTTAGGGCTTTTGTTGAGGGGTTCTGAAGTTAACGTTTTTGGGGCTTTTGGGTTTCGTGTTGAGCTCGTGGGGTTACTACTATTTGCTTAAGAACCCCCAAAACATAAAAATAATAATCCCTATATTACCCCCATAATGAATATATTTTTTATTTTTTTGGGGGGTTCTTAAGCAAATAGTAGGTTAAGAAACTGAAAGTTAAGAGGGATCTACGGCTTGAGGGTCCTCATACTCCCAGGCTTTCCGGGTTTGGGGCGTTCCGGGAACTGCAGTACTTCAAGGATCATGGGACTTAGTAACTAGGGGTTATAATTAAGGTAACTATACTTATAACCCCAATTAAGGTACTTATGACCTTACTTACCCATGGTCCTCCAAGTATTGGGCTTTCGGGATGAAGGCAGTAGAGTCTCGGCTCGAACACCCAAAGTGTCAGCAACTGATGCCCGCAGCTCTACCTTTGGATCCCAAAACCCACTGGTCTAAGAGAGATAGGTCGCTCGGCCCCTTTTATAACTACGGAAAAATGAAACTGAAATATGACCCTCTTCGGTAGGGTGTGGGGATACGGATGGCTACAGCTGCTACACATAAATGTGGAAGAACAGGTCTGGCGAGCACGAAATGAGGTCTTAAAACATCATTTGGATTAAGGTGAACCCCAACACACAGAACCCTAAACCCTAAACCGCAAACCCTATAAACTCGGAAGGGATCTTAGGTGCGACGGTCAAACGTTTGGATTCCTCCAAGGTAGGACAATAGAAAGACTTGTGAGAGTTTCTGCAAAATAGGGGCACCATATTCTGGAGTCCTTAAAAACAGGATCCTACAATTCAAGGTGCTATATGAGGGTCCCCCGATTTTCGGAAACTCACATGTGCGCGGCCTCGCCGAAGTCCAAGGCAGTGTTCTTCAGCCTCGATTTTGCAACTCCAAGGGGTCCCAGGGAGCGGAACAATAGGGGTTGGACAAGGGCTCTTTCATGGATTATGTAGGGTCTTATAAGGCTTTGATTTTTGTGGGGTTGTATTCGGCTTTTTAAAGGCCCAAAAGGATCAATGACCAGGTGCTCAAGTACGGGTTTTGTAGTATCATGAGGCAGAAAGTCGCTAGAGCTGCAAGAAGCCCCAAAGTTCGATGTACCAAAGCCTATAGAACCCTTTGAAAGACTTGACTATGTCATCCTTCATGGAAGGTCTTGGCCCCTAACCACATTAAAACAACAAACGATGGAAGCCTTCCTTCGGCTCTGTTGGTCCCTAAGCCCCAGAACAATTATGGAAGCTACAGCCTACACCCTAAACTCCAGAAAAGTCATTGGACCAAAGCTCGCACTGACCCCTAAACTCAAAGCCTTCCTTAAGTCCTGTTAGTCCCGAAACCACAGAAAGAATTTTTGAAGAACCTAAACCCTAAACCCCCAAAACGTCCCTAGACCCCAAAGACCCGAAAAGGAACCCTAAACCAAATAACCTCCACACGTCCCTGCACCCAAAAGCCTTCCTTCAGCTCCCTTGGTCCGTCTCTTCCCCAAGTATGGAACCTTGAACCCTAAACTCCAAAAAAGATTATGGAATCCAAAGCCCCAAGCCCCAAAAGCCTTCCTTTGAAGCCGTAATCTCCCAAAGCCCTAAGCCCTAAAATCCCTGAAGCTGGGAAGAAGAAGCGCAGATCCGCCAGGAAGCTCTGAGAGCGTCATGTCGGAGGGGAGATTCTCAACCCTATCAGGGCAAGGAGCTTTGGGCTCTAGGGTTTATAGGTTTTAAGAGTTTTGGGGTTTAGGGTTATAGGGGGTTATAGGGGTTGGGGTTTGGGGTTTGGGTTTAGGGTTTAGTGTTTAGGGGTTCGGGGTTCGGGGTTTAGGGGTTAGGGGTCTAGGGGTTTCGGGTTACAGGGGTTAGGGGTTTAGGGGTTTTGGGTTATTGGCACAGGGGTTGGGGGTTTAGGGTCCCTATCAGGGATTTATGGGTTCTTTAGGGTTTAGGAGCTTTGGGTTTAGGGGTTTCGGGTCTTTAGGGTTCAGGGGTTCGGGGATTTGGGGGAGTTTCCCAACACCTATCAAGGCTTTAGGGGTTTGGGGTTTAGGGTTTAGGGTCTGAGGTCCCTATCAGGGCGAGAGGCTTTGGGCGCTTTAGGGTTTAGGAGCTTTGGGTTTTGTTAGAAAGTTTAGGAGCTTTGGGATTAGGGGTTTAGGGGTTTCGGGTTTATGCTTTAGGGTTTAAGGGTTTAGGAGCTAAGGGGTTAAGGGTTTATTCGGGGGTTTAGGGGTTTAGGGCTGAGGGCTTTAGGGTGAGGAGGTCAGACGGTTAGGCTTTCGAATAAGAACGTTTGGGGATGTTTGGGGTCTAGGTTTTCAGCTTTCAGGTTTTAGGGTTTAGAGGCCTGCATTTTGCATTTGGGCTCGTATCCGGAATCTACAAACAAGGTTTCGGGATTCTGCAGCTCCTGTCTTTGGAAGGGATTCGTGATGGGTTCGAGGGTTCAGGAAATCGTGGCTGCTGGGTATTTTTGGCAAGAGAGTTCAGGTGCCTGCTACTTGGAGGGTCGGGGGACGTAGTAAGTAGGTAGTAAGTAGACTTATGAGTACCCTAAAAGGGGCCCTAATCGGGATTATGGTGCTTATAAGTCCCTAAGATTACCAGTTACTAAGTCCCCCGACCCTCCAAGTAGTCATCCAGCTTCCAGCATGCTCTGAACCCCCTGTAATGTACGAACCTGATTAAGAAACCCTGGGTCTTTACTATGGTTCCTTATATGGATCCTATTATGTTGGGGTTACAAGGCCAGGGTTTCTTAATCGGGTTCCTGCAGTGCCCTCAAGCCCGCAACCTTTAAAACCGGAAGAAGCTAAAACCACCAACCCGTACAGTATGGACCTCAAACCCTAAAACCCAAAACCCTCAAACCCAAAACCCTGAACCCTAAACGCTTGAAACCTAAAATGAAGCCTAAAGCCTTAAAGCTGCAATAATCCTTAAAAAGCCCAACAACCCGAAACCCCAGGACACCCCAAACCCTGAACCCTACAGCCTGGAACCTAAATCTTCCATTGGGAAGGTATGAAACCTAACATAGGGGCCTTAATAATTCGAATAGGGTTTTGGAGCTCATTATACAATAGTTACAGTAAGGAAGCCCCAATAAATGGTAAAGGTAAAAGGATTATATAGGCCCGCTATATCCACAGCGGCGCCTCACTCGGATGCCCTTCTCTTCTCCCCTCTTCTCCGGTCCTTTCTGCATACTGTGAACTCCAAAAAAGTTGGAAACCTAATTAAGGACAAATCGTGCTGGGATTCCTTATGCTTTGCTCTTAGGGATTGATGCTATCGGGGTTTCCAACTTTTAGGCGTCTGGTGTATGTGGTTCTCAAGGCACGATTTTTGGGAAAGTTGGGGTCCAGGGCTGAGGATGTGTAGGGTTTAGGGTTTAGGGTTTAGGGTTTAGGGTTTAGGGTTTAGGGTTTAGGGTTATGGGGTTTAGGGTTTAGGGTTATGGGGTTTGGGAAAGGTTATAGGGCCTCCGGGGCTGCGAGGCCTAGCCCTCCGAAGGCTCAAAATAGCCCCCAAAAAGCCTTAGATATGGTATGGTCTTCGGGCCCAAAAGCCTTCAAATATGAGTCCTTAGAGCCTATAAGGGTAGGGATCCAGGTCTTTCTATGAATACTTTTTGAGGCTACAGCACCCGGCTCCAGGGTTTATTGTTTATCAGGTTCCCGCATTAGGAATATGGACCCTATAACATTGAGGCCACGCTGACTTCGTATGCTTGTCAGAGTCTTGGGCAATGTTTCTAGCAGAGGGTGCCATGTTTAGCTGTACGAGTTCTGTTTGTTAAGACGGGTTTCTCTTCGAAGCATAGGAGTTAAGGACCATACCTGTACAGGGCCAGCACCACCACTGTTGCAAGTGCTGTCGCGACTGATGATTTCGACTGTGGTACCAAGTGCCGGAATTGAAAGCTTAACAGCGCGTCCCGTAGGTTTGAGACTGAAATAAGGGTTCATGATTTCGGGGCTTGTGAGGTCAGCATCAAAACTGCGATGTGCAGTGTGGATACTTGGAGACTTTGATAACGTGCCAAGAGCAAGGATACATGCTGGGGCCTCTTGGGTACATCCATCCATGCAGTGACCATTTCCACTAGCGTGCTATAGCAAGATGGCTCTCAACGAGATCTAGTTGCAGGAGACCTTGTTGGAGCCGAGACAACAACACGACTCCAATACCCTCAACATGTAACGCCCTCCACCCTCCTAAGCCTTAACCCCAGCACCCTCTTTTCGCCAGTCTGGCTAGGGCTAGGGCATGCTAACTGATTTCAACCCGTCCGTAGCTATCGTATGAGTCTTCTTTGCTCTGTTGTGCACTTCATAGAAAGCAACAAAAAAACAAGGCCCCTGAACTCTGAACCCACATCCCTGAATTCTAAAGATTCGAAGCCTTCGCACTGCTTGAAGGCACGCTGGGTTCTGGGGCCAGTTCTGGGGCTTTGCAGAACCTGAACTAGTCAAGCAGTCCACATAACCTTCTTTGAAGAGGAGCAGCAACGTGTATGGAACCAGATTAAACGGTCGTCTAGCGGTCGTCGCAATTAGAGGAAAAAATTTTCGAATCCGAAGAAAGCAAACAGCACACGGCGACACCCGCTAACAGAAAATACTGCATGGAAACCACAACCTGAACACGCCAAACATGTGAATCCAAATCCTGCGCTACTATGCCCTACAGACTGTCTACAGATGCTGCGCCCAGCCCTAAAAACCATATTCTATGCAAGTTCCAAGACCCAGCCACTGCATGTACACCTTGCAACCCAAACCCAGCCCTGACACTTACCAAGCCTAAGCCGTACCTTAACCCTGAAGAACCTACCTTTTTAGGGTTCCCTATTATGATTTCCTTATATAAATCCTTAAAAAGGTAGGTTATTCCGGCTTAAGGTATACCCTACATGTACCCCCGCTGTTTCGACAATAAACTCGAGAAGCTCGAACTCAGAAGATTGAAGCCCTAAAGCCTTAAGCACCGGACACCTGGAAAACCTTAACCCAACACCCTGAAGCCAAGTCAGCAAAGAAGTGCCCAATGCCCCCAAGAACAAGGATGCTGGTGTTGTAGGATTGTAACAGGCCTACTACTAGTTCCCCTATAATTTACTGCCCAACTCTCTAAACCCGGAAAACCCTAAACCCTAAACCTGCACCGAGTGGCTCTTGCGCTGAAGAGGCGGCTTTCGCGGTGCAGCGTCCTCCGGAGGTTCGGACCTGTGACTGCATCTAGACCTAAGAGTAAAGTAGGAACAAAAAGGGTGCCCTTTTTGGTTTAAAGGGGGTTATAAGGGAACCGAAACCCTCAAAAAGGGAATAAGGCCCTACTCTGGGTCCTAATTAGGCATAAAGGTTGAGGGTTTAGGGGTTTAGGTTTAAGCTTAGTATACGGTATATACACCCTAAAAACTACTACCGCTATCGGAACCCTTCGTGTAACCCACCAAGACTTCCGCAACATCTCATCGAAAATCCCTACAAGACCAAGTAGAAACCCTCAAATGATTCCATGCAGAACCCTGTAAGAACCGTTAAAGCAAGCTTAGGAGATCCTTTCAGGAACCCTAACTTGAACACTAGAAACGAAGTGTATAGTTTAGTTTAGGGTTTCAGGGTTCAGGGGATTAGGGCTTTTGTTTTTATTGAACAAGCTTCCCTCGGAAACCTCAGGGGGCGTGGCTCAAAAGCATTTCCAGCTCCTCATCGGCTACAGTAGCCTTCTGCACACCAGGAATCCGTCAAACAGGAAATACCGTTAGGCAGTTTGATGTAGAGTTATCTATTCCAAGAGGAGGGTGTGCAAGATGTTTCAATACCGGCAATCACCCTCGCGCCAAGACGAGACATTGACCCAGCTGCTTGGCTCCATCCTCTCTCGACAAGGTGGTCCGACACTCGAAAGCAGCTAGGATACCCAGTAACCTAAGAATAAAAAGGCCTCTTTTTTTGGTATTGGGTAACTTTATAAGAAACCTAGGACTACAAAAAGGGAATAAGGGTACTACTGCGCATCCTAGGCAGAGAACACAATCATTTTACAACAAACTCGCCAGTCGGAAGCCGCATGAACCCGAATAAACTCCTACAGTACACCCTGTACAACACTCTTCAAACTCCACGGAACCCCTTTTGGGAATCCCTACAGTACTCCTCTCAGAAACCCTTATCGGAATCTTTGTAGGAGCTGAGTGTTAGGAACCCTTCAAGTCAGGCCCCAAATCCCAAACACTAAACCCCAATCTCAAACCCTAAATCCCAAACCCTAAAGCCCAAATCCCTAACGCCGTAATCCTTTCAACCCCAAAGCAAGTTGAGGTCTCCGCCGTGGTGAGCTCGCCCGCTCGTTGGTGGGGCTCGTTGCCCTGAACTTACGGGGTTCTCGTTGGGGTTGATAAGGGTTTAAGGGTTTAGGGGCTTATACTAGGGTATACAAAGGGTCTGGGGGCTTATAAGGGTTTTCGTTGGGGTTTATATGGGATTGACGAAGGTCTAATTTAGTCAAACTCTTTGATTGAAAGGCTGGGGTTTATGAGGGTTTACAGGGCCTTATCAGAGCTTTGGGATGCTTGATGGCGCGTTGCACGATTTATGAGGATTAATGATAAAGGTTTTGGAGGGTTGTATGTACATGGGGTTCAGGGCTTTCGGAGTGTTGAAATTTAGAACTTCTGTGGTTCGAAGTGAGGTGAGCGTGATGAGTCGTCACTCACATACCCGGGAATGGAGGTGGCATCATCCACACATGGAGCTTCTGCCGCACAAAAAGCACCGCAAACCCTGTAAGCCCCAAAACCTTTCCCTAAACAAAGGATTGATTCGGGGGTCCAAGTATAGTGTAAAACTTGTGGGACCTTGAGAGGACATAGTGCTTACTTATTCCGATGTCTATGTATAGCTAAAAATTTGAACCCTTGAAGTTTAAGCCCTAAGGCCCCAAAAAGCTGTTTAAACAAACTGCTGCGAAGAGCATCCTGTTTAAGTTCCGTGCAGCTGCCAAGCGCCAGAAGCAAGGAAAGCTTCGAACTCAATGATGTCATGCTCCTCATAACTCAACCCGATATGGTCGAGGTATGCCACCTCCGTTGTCTGCAAGGCTCCTAGGCCGCTAGTCTTGCGGCTTTCTTTCCTTGCCTGCTCGTCGGTGAGCTGGTCCCAAAGGCATTTTGCCCCTGCCCTTGCCGCCCTTGAAATAGAATACATGCAGCACCTGCCCCAGCTCGTGCGCTGTGCGCACGTTTTGTTTCCATTGCTCAAACCATTCGCAGCCCCATGGGGCCCTGCCCTGGTTCGCTGCGCAGAGGATTTCTGCATCCTCCACAGCTTGCGTAAGCTCCTGCTCCCACTCCAGCTCCGTCTGATGTTGCTTAACCAGCAATCGCTGGCCCATCGACTCAGCATCTGCTCTTCTGAAGGCAAGCGTCTCTTGACTGCACTGGGACTGAGAAGCACCGATTTCCACTACACTGAGGTAAGTCGATGCTGGAAGCAGGCCATAGATTTGATGGCACCAGCACTTTCCAGGAGTGTCTGGATTGCTTGCATGTCGACCCAGCCCGGATGCAGCGTCTGTCAAGAACACACAAGCAAGTGAGAAAGCATCCTTTTCGGCAACGCTTGAGACAGCTTTGTCCCACGACTCACTGTATTTGCCGGGAAACGACACGACACAGTCCGTGGCGCGATGGCTGATGTGGCCTGGACAAGCAACACGACCTGAGGAACTCAGACTGAACCCTGAGAACTCTGCAAGTTTCTGTAAAGATTCCAGACTCATCGGCACTGTGCCCACCATGCCACTGAGGAGTACCACGTTGCAAACCTGGAATGTCACGTCAAGTGTCAGCAGTGTCACCGGACGAATATCAGGCTTAGAAAACCCAGCGGACCCCAAAAAACTCAACACCGGGCCAAGGAGGACAAGGAAGGCATTTGCGCACAAAAGCCGTGCCGTCCACCACATGAAGTCATCGTCTGTTCCTTGCATCAAGGTCGTACTTGCCGTGCGGCACAGGGCAAGACACTGTATGCACGCGACTAAATAGAAGCACGCAGCAGAAATTGAACAGCAGAAACTTGTCAGGTCGGGCTCCTCTAGACGATATGCTGAATAAATTCCTGCACTAGCCAGCAGAGCCATAAGCGCCATGAGCCGATTGCACCACCAGGCTGTTCGATGCCGAGCAAGAGCTCGTAGCTTAAGGTTGGTCATGTGCATCTGCAAGACATTGCAGAGCACCTCCCACAAAACCGTTACAACCAAGACAGTGTCGTGTGATTTATGTAAGCACGCGAGCAAAGGGGACATGCTCTCGTCGCAACTGGGCAGTGCAAGGCAGCACACGGTAATCAAGCTCCAACAGTGCAACGGATTGTTTCCGGAGAAGCGGTGCATCCTGTCACCAGAGGTCGAAAGATGGCATCACACGGAAGTCATCTCTAGCTGAGGGCATGTGGGCACCGAATGGGTCAGTGCTTTTCGAGAAAAGATTGAGGCTGATGCGTGCCATGGTGTAGAAGGCCAGCGCTACCTTGGCTCTCCAGCGCGTGGCAGGATTCTTTTGTTCCAAACATTGCAGGTCCTCCCGCAGATCCGCAACAGTAGATCTTCTTCTCGTGAGAGCTACGAGAGGCTTGTCCGTCGGGGCCTGCGCCAGCTTCTGTACAGCTTGCTCATTGCCATGTCTCGAAACCAACTCCACACCCTGCAGGCTCTCCGTGGCCAGGAAGGGCATGGCTCAAAGCCGGCCTAGCTGCAGAATTTGCCAGCCTTTCGTTATCAATGCAACCTGAAGGTTTACAGTAAACTCCATAAAGTTGGAAACCTAGTTAAGGCCAAATAGTGCTGGGACTCCCTATACATTAGTCTTAAGGATTGAGGCTATTGGGTTTCCAACCTTTTGGCTTCTACTGCAGGGCGCGAAGTCGCCAATGCAGATTTGTACCCGCCGAATATAAACGAGCTTCCGAGTCATGAAGATACTCATGACGGCCTACTACCGTCCAACTGAGAACGGCTTCTTCTGCAACCTAGCACCCCAAACCTCTTCTGAACCAAACCCGTAGGTAACTTTACAGAAAATAAGACATTACGGGCCCCATATTTACAGCATTACTGTTTTTCATGTTTTTGGTTTGCTTCAGATTTGAAGCAACATCACTCGTGCACACGATATGGTTATCCTCATATGCATATTCTTAAATAGGATACATGTACGTATACCCATACATGTGCACAAACAACAATGGTTATCACATGTCCAAAGTTTTTGTTTCAACTGTCGACATGACTATAGAGCAAGAAGTTTGACTCACTTCTTGGCTGGTTCAGGCCCTAAGGGCGAGAACACTGCTACTAAGGGGATGGCGGGGGGGGGAGAGGGGGGGGGCAAAAAAAAACAAAATATGGAGGGGGGGGCAGCGCAAAAATAAAAAAAACATCGAAAATCAAAAACTCCCCCTCCCCGGGGACAGCAAGCGACAGCCAACGCCATAGTGCGCCATACTGCAGGAGCGGACACCAACCAAGAGCCACATGATTCAATAAACCTGGTGTCCTTAGCCCATGCAAGCCTCACTACAAGTGAGTAGATACTGTATGCCGAATATTAAGATCAATAAGATTACATACTAACCAGATAAACATCTATAGAATCTATAAAAGACCTCAGAGACTTACTGCGTATAGAAAATTAGATATCGGAGATTACAGCTCACAAAGATGACAAACTATTTATGACTGGCACAACATCATATGACGAGGAGACCTTGCATTAACATACATTCGACGGATGCGAACTCACGACACAACCACCTCCTGAGCAATGCCAGGTGGACAACCTGTTGAAGGGTCTGTCGTAGTCAAGCGATAACAACAATGTTTGACGTCGCATATGATGTGGTAGCATATGCGAGGACATATGGTCGGTATATATGTCGGATGTCAGATACATGTATGAGCAGTCTCCTCGATAACATATACAACAAACACTGTCTTCGCCTTTCATTGGCAGGTTGCGATGTAAGGGATCCGAATCCAACTATCTTATAGGTGCATGAAAACGGGAGTTTGAATATTCCACTTGTGCGATGTTCGAGCAACATGGTGGGCTCTGTCGGGGAGTTTACAACTGGAAATCCTTATTGGTTTATGTTCCTGTGATCAGGATCGGCTACTCGCAGGAATCTGAATATCATTATACCAAAACTGGCTAGATATGGAAACAATATATCTCATGAGCACGTCATGGTGAAGTATCAATCTTCACGTGAACCATGCGCATCATAGTATGATATGGCGTAACACACTCATAAACATGTAGCATGAGGTGCTAGGGAGATGCCATACGAGCTTGGCAAGCTCACGGGATGCACAAGGACATCTAAGTCAAATCTCATCTAGAAGATATGTGTCATGAGATGCTGCCTGCATCTTGCGACCTCTTCATACCTAGCTGTGACTGTTGTAACTTCATGCGAGATTGGGTTTATGTGTGAGAATAAGTCTCCGGGCTTTTAGAAAGGTTTACCGAGGGGTTTAACCAATATGTGGTGCAATCCCGCTTGCCCGCGCGGCCGGAAGGCGTAAAGGGGGAAGCCCGAACGATGCGGGCATCTTATAAGGACACCTACTGCGATGATCTATACGGATGGCTCAATATCATAATGATATGTTGAAGAGATTTCCTGGTGCTCTATGTTGATATGGCCATATTCAAACATAACATGCCTTTTACATTGAAGGAATGCGGCGAATATCCTGTTCAACTGCCGATTGGGTGCCTCATTATGACGGCTCCATTACTCTTGCCAAAACTGGCATGCAGCTGCCAATGTAATCTGCCATGTTTACTTCCACCACAAGAGATACTTGACTTCTTGATCATGTCACATATTAGAAAGTTGGTTTTAGGCATAGTATAGTTCTTATACTTTTGCTTGGGTAACAGGATTTAGTTTACGGAGATATCCATAAGACACACGATGAAGTGCGTCATGGGCTTTAACAAGACCATATTAGAATGGTTGCGGCATACAGGTGCATTACCTGCAGCATAGATACAACCAGCGGTATTGTTTACAGCTGATGGCAATCGTATGTGCGTGTCGGTGTATGTTTGTGTGTGCATGTGCAAATAATGTGTTTTCACGGCAGTCGACCTATGACTAGATGGTATGAGCAACAAGACAGCGAAAATGATTAATATTGCAGGTGGATCTCCATGTGTCTGCATGTACAATAATGATAGCAAAGCACCATCTCCTTGGAAAGTATATTAACTAAATTATATCCTTATCCTTTGGGGGCTCATGGGCTTCAGCCGCAATGATCACTAATCTGGATAAGCCAGCATTGTAGCTGTCAGGATGTATTCAGCAACATCCATGCGATGATTGTCTTCGAAGGTCGTAGGTTTTCAGTTTTTTTGGGTTGGCTTCTGTGAGAAGCTGTTGCAATTGAAATACACAATTCCGCACACACAGCTCCAAATACTGGACAAATTACTGGACTGGGAGCTCCGAAACAAGGACAACCAATGCAACAATAATCGTAAACAATAAATACGCCTTTGAAGGAGGTTGCACTAAACAAGCTAGCATTCATACGAAAAACGGTATCGAAACTGAATGTAGCAAAGACATCTATGTACATATATGTATATATGTACACATGCAAATGGATCCGGTAACACGATCCAGTTGATCGCCTGCATGTATACAGCTTGAGACGGTGGGAACTGTTTGAGCAACCTGCCTGTATGATGCCAAACTCAACTTGTCATGCTACAGTATATGCTGGACGTTTATATCCAAAATCATATGTTACCATGCACATGATGGGGCTTGCAAAAACCGGTGGGATATGTAAGCGATTCTTTACGTTGATATGCAAAAGTTATATAGATTGACCGGTCTTGTACATCATTCAAGGGTGGAGAAATGCACGGCTTCACAGACGCATTGTATCTCATTTATCTGCAAGATTATACTATGAGACACAAAGAACAACCACAAGATTGACGTGGCATTGATTTATCGGATAGTCTTCATGAGACTCCACAATGAAAGGTAGTCACAAGTGCATCCCATGCTGATTGGAAAAGTACTTCCCATATCAGGCATCAGGAGCAACAGGGTTAAGTAAGCTTGAAAACCACTAGTATGCAAATTATGACGATTGTAAGTTTTTGTGATGAAAACTCTTAGAAAACAGCATTTTGACTGGAAAATATGGGGCCCGTAATGTCTTACACTCTCTAACTTTACTTTAACTATTAAGGATCAGGGGGCTTGGTAAGCAGGCTCAACGTACGGGTGCAATTGAAGTACCCCCAACTCAGGGATTTGTACCGCTACCTTAAACTCCTTGCTAAGTCCCCTGGTCCTTCAAGTATCTCCCCACAACCCCAACCCCAACCCCTAGACCCTAAACTCCTAAACCCAGAACACCTTGACATACTTTAAGTATCCTGGAATGCTAAATCCTAAGGTTCCTAATCCTTCAAGTACCCTTCACCCCCAACCCCCAATCTGGCCTCATGGGGCTCGCAGCAGTCCTGCTCCTCGACCTGTGCATCCCGAAGTTGAGAAGACTTTCTTGAGAAACGTGTAGTGTAGCAGTAGTGGTAGCACTGCAGGTGGTTGTAGTGGCAGCAGTAGCAGTAGCAGTAGCAGTAGCCGTGGCGGCAGCAGCAGCAGTAGCAGCAGCAGCAGCAGTAGAAGTAGCAGTAGAAGTTAAGTAGTTGGGAGAAGTAGAACTAGAAGTAAAAAAATTAGCAGACGTAGACGTAACATGTAAAAGTAGCAGCAGCAGTAGCTAGTAGTAGTAGAAGAACGCGCCAAGTGTTCGGTTTGCCCGCGCATTGGGTCTGCGGATCCGGGCGAGGCCTCGATTTGCTGGCACGCGCGTGCTATTCGGCTTATGGTCGGAGAACGCCCACCCCAGTTACGCTGACGAGCAACTGGCGTCTATTAATGACAACTCTCTCGGGGATTCTGTGTGCGCGCTGTTTGCATATTTGCTTGTTCCGAACCCTGAACCTTAAAGGAGTGGGTGAGTGGGTGCGAAACCCCAAACCCAAAATGCGAAACCCTGAACCCTGAAAGGAGTGAAACCCTTAAAGGAGTGGGTGGGCGCCAAACCCTCGACCCTAAACGGAGTGAGTGGGTTTGAAACGCCAAACCCTAAATGCGAAACCCCGAACTAAAAAGGAGTGACCGAATGACCCAGGGAGAGTTCTTGGGCGCACCGACCACGTGGGCTCAGTAGTGGTAGCAGTAGTGGTAGTAGCAGTAGTAGTAGTAGTAGTAGTAGTAGTAATAGCAGTAGAAGTAGTTGAAGTAGTTGAAGTAGAAGCAGAAAACGAAGTAGATGTAGACGTAGGAGTAAAAATAGAAGTAGAAGTAGTAGTAGACGTAGAAGTAGTAGCAGACATAGAAGTAGTAATAGTAGTAGTAGTAGAAGTAGTAGTAGTAGTAGTAGTAGCAACTACAGTAGTAGTAGTAGTAGTAGTAGTAGTAGTAGTAGTAGTAGTAGTAGTAGTGGTAGTAGTAGTAGTAGTAGTAGTAGTAGTGGCACTAGTAGCAGTAGTGGTAGCAGTAGTGGTAGCAGTAGTAGTAGTCGTCGTCGCTGTAGTCGTAGTCGTAGTAGTAGTAGTAGCAGCAGTAGTAGTAGTCAGTAGTCGTGGTGGTGGTGTTAGTTGCAGCAGCAGCAGCATCGGTAGCAGTGGCAGTGGAGTAGAGTGGGAGTGGCAGTGGCACTGGCGTTGGCAGTCGCAGTGGCGGTGGCAGTGGAAGTGTCAGTGGCAGTAGTGGTAGTGGTGCTAGTGGTACTCGCAGTAGTAGTAGCCATAGTCGTAGTAGTCGTAGTAGTCGTAGTAGTAGCAGCAGCAACACCTGGTGATGACATGTTGTCGCTACTATTGTTGCTGCCGCTGCTTCTGTCGTTGTTGTTGTGGTTGGTGGTGTTTTTGGTGGTGGTGGTGGTGGTGGTGGTGGTGGTGGTGGTGGTGGTGGTGGTGGTGGTGGTGGTGGTGGTGGTGGTGGTGGTGGTGGTGGTGGTGGTGGTGGTGCTGCTGCTGCTGCTGCTGCTGCTGCTGCTGCTGCTGCTGCTGCTGCTGCTGCTTTCTGGTGTTGCTGTTGTCGGTGTTGGTGGTGTTGTCGATTGTCGGTGGTCTGTTTGTTGGTGGTTTGTTCGCGTTGTTGTTGTTGCTGCTGCTGTTGGTGTTAAGGTTGTTGGTGGTGGTGGCGATGGTGGCGATGGTGGCGATGGTGGCGATGGTGGCGATGATTGCGATGATGGCGGTGGTGGCGGTGGGCGGTGGTGGTGATTTAGCTGTCTTTTTTGTAGCTGGTGTTGTTGTGGTGCTGTTGCTGCTGCTGGTGGTGGTGGTGGTGGTGGTGGTGGTGTTGGTGGTCTTGGTGGTGGTGGTGGTGGTGGTGGTGGTGGTGGTGGTGGTGGTGCTGGTGCTGCTGGTGCTGCTGGTGATGCTGGTGCTGCTGGTGCTGCTGGTGCTGCTGGTGGTGCTGGTGGTGCTGGTGCTGCTGGTGCTGCTGGTGCTGCTTGTGCTGCTGGTGGTGGTGGTGGTGGTGGTGGTCTTGATGTTGTTGCTGTTGCTGTTGCTGCGGCTGTTGTTTTTGTCGTCGTTGTCGTTGTCGTTGTCGTTGTCGTTGTCGTTGTCGTTGTCGTTGTCGTTGTCGTTGTCGTTGTCGTTGTCGTTGTCGTTGTCGTTGTCGTTGTTGTTGTTGTTGTTGTTGTTGTTGTTGTTGTTGTTGTTGTTGTTGTTGTTGTTGTTGTTGTTGTTGTTGTTGTTGTAGGTTGTGGTTGTGATTGTTGTTGCTGCTGCGGTCTTTGCGGTTGTTGCTGATATTGCTCGGTTTGCTGGTTTTGGGCTCTTGCGGTTCTTGGTGTTGTTGTTGTGGTTGTTGTTGTTGTGGTTGTAGATGTTGTTGCTGTTGTTGCTGTTCTTGATCTTGTTCTTGTTACTGTTACTGTTGCTGTTGCACTTACAGTTGCAGTGGCTGCTGCTGTTCTGTTGCTGTTGCTGTTGTTGTTGGTGGTGGTGTGGTTTTTTGTGGTGGTGGTGTGCTTCAGGTGGCGTTGTTGTGGTCGGTGGTGGTGGTAGTGGTGGTAGTGGTAGTAGTGTCGTAGTGGTAGTAGTGGTGGCAGTGGTGGTAGTGGTGGCAGTGGTGGTAGTGGTGGCATTAATGGTGGTGTTTGTGGTTTAGCTGCTGTTGTAGCTGTAGCAGCAGCAGCAGCAGCAGCAGCAACAGCAGCAGCAGCAGCAGCAGCAGCAGCAGGAGTAGCAGTAGTAGTAGTAGTAGTAGTAGTAGTAGTAGTAGTAGTAGTAGTAGCAGTAGCAGTAGCAGTAGCAGTAGCAGTAGTAGTGGTAGGAGCATTAGTAGCACCAGTAGTATTAGTAGCAGCAGCAGTTAGGAGCAGTCCCAGTAGCAATGGCAGCATCTGGAGCAGGGCAGCAGCAGCGTGCCGGAGCAGGAGCAGGAGCAGCAGCAGCAGCAGCAGTAGCAGTAGCAGTAGGTGTAGTCGTCGTCGCAGCAGTAGTAATAGTAGCAGCCGCAGACGTAGGAGTAGCGTCGTCGTAGAAGTGGTGGTAGTAGCAGCGGTCGTAGTCGGAGCCATAGTGATTGTCGTAGTCGTCGTGGTAGTCGTAGCCGTAGTAGGAGCAGCAGTCGTAGTAGTAGTGGCACTGGTAGCAGTA
Organism: Symbiodinium sp. CCMP2592; assembly: GCA_905221615.1. NCBI lineage: Eukaryota > Dinophyceae > Suessiales > Symbiodiniaceae > Symbiodinium > Symbiodinium sp. CCMP2592. Next base: position 664,202 of record CAJNDT010000502.1, on the reverse strand, counting down.
GTGGTAGCAGTAGTAGTAGTCGTCGTCGTCGCTGCAGTCGTAGTCGTAGTCGTAGTAGTAGTAGTAGTAGTAGTAGTAGGAGTAGTAGTAGTAGTAGTAAGTAGTAGTAGTAGTAGTGGTAGCAGTAGTGGTAGTAGTAGTAGTAGTAGTAGCAGTACTTGTTGTTGCTTTCGCTGTTGTTTTCGTCGGTGTCGTCGTCCTCGTGGTCGTGGTCGTGCTGGCCGTCGTCGTTTGTCTTGCTGAGATGATCGGTCCAGACGTTAAGACTTGGGGCCGGCTGTAGGGTTGTTTAGACTATAGCCGCTAGAAAGGATACAAGCTAGCGGCACGGCTACCAAATTGGCCAGAGACTCAACTTGGTCCGACGTAAGGGATTAAACATGGCTCTGCTCACGGGGGTCCTAATTTGATTTACAAGGCTTCCTTGAGCGTTATCATGTTTCGGGCCGTTATATGGGGTGTTAGGCTAGGTCGGCTAGGTGGTCCTATGAAGTTTTGCCGGGTTTTGCAAGGCCAGGGGATTCGCATCCTGTCGCACCCACCCATGGCGGTTTGAAGGTTAACGGTTAACGGTGCGAAGCTCCAAGCAATTTACACGCTTACGGAATAGTCTCCGAGGAGCATCGTTTTCACGGCCGGGCCATTTAATGTTGGAACCCATCAGTCCGCAAATGCCGGAACAGCACCATCATACCTGCGACGTGAATTTTCTTGAGAGCTATATACAGCCACTTTTTGGAACGCTACTTCTCTAGATACCCTGGGACGAAACACTCATCCGAAGCGCCTCCCTCAGTTCGTCTCTAGTTGGTACTAGAGGCAGGTCTAGTCGGACCTTCACTGGGGCATGGGTGGGACCCAGCAGAGTCGACACCCCTCAGCGTGAATTCAGACCTTCATGGCTCCCCTCCGGTGACGGATCCCCGCCGCGGATCTGGCTGCAAAGGGCCATGCGTATGCCTCAAGGTTTGGGATGTCCGGCATGATTTGTGTTGCCGTCGTATGTGGCACAACCCCGTAATCAGTCTCAGCTCTATGCCCGAATCTGAAAATGCTTCGGTGTAGTTAGGGTTCAGGGCCGTTGAGCAACGCCGGCCCTTAAGCTCTAAACTCCCAAAACCCAAGACCTGTAGGAGCAAGACAAAAACCCTGCCTGGACACCACGTGTTTTGGTGGACGTACATAAGGAAATCACAATAAGAAGCCCAAAGCACGTAGTTTATTTGCAGGGGGGGGGGGGGGCGGGTTCAGGTAACCCCCTGAAACACTTAGCCCAAATCCTGAACCCCAATGCTTTCTCCGGAGTGAAGCGCCTCGTCTCGAGGGGCACGGCCTCCTTGTTCTCTGCAGGGAGCCTGGTAGATTTAGTTTTCCGGCTCTATATATATATATATATATATATATATTTATATATATATATATATATATACATACCCCTATATATATATATATAGATAGGTAGATAGTTGTAGAAATTGATTTAATCTCATAGCCTTGACCCTCCTGTCTATGTAGGACTAAACATAGACCAGGCTAGCAACAAGCAAGTGATAAACATTGCGGTTATGCACGGATCGATATCCATGCCCTGAGACTGATTTACATGGGCATCGGAGGATGCAGTTGGCCCATGAGGTTCCATGAGTGGGGTGTAGGAAGTGTAAGACTTGGGGTTATTGGTTAGGGGGTTTGTAGTAGGATAACGGTTTACTCTCTCTTGAAAGCCTTACTGGGTCTGGCAAACACATTCAGACACCACAGAATATCCTAAAGACAAGCTGTCTGTGGTGGGCGGTCAGGAGATCCACGATATAAGGCCTGAATAATTAGAACAGGGCTTTGGGGTACATGGAAGTCTGACAATCGAAGACTGTGTATGTATGTGTATAGAACTGAAGTGACGACAAGAAGATATGACTACTAATGATTCGGACCCCTTCATTGTCAAAGGTGCCTTTTGACAGCTGATAAATGGAATCTCAGGGCTATCCTAAGGGACTGAAGCCAGGAACCTTTCAAAGAAAAAAAGCAGACCCTGAAGTGCGGATAAACCCTCGAATCCCAGATCTCCTGCACCATTCTTGTCCCAGCGACTTTCGGCGTCGCTTCATCCGGCGCTCGGGCTGGCCATCGGCATTGACCTTGGAATCAGGGTATGCTGAAAGGCTCCAGGGGCCTTCGTAAGTAGGCTACTCGTCGGGTTATTAGAGGCTACTCATTCAAACCCTGCTTTAAAGCCTACTTACTTACTGAGTCCTCCAATCCAAGCATCTTAGACGCCTCTAGACCCCAATAGCCTCCGGTGTTTTTGTGACGAGGATTATCCTTCTGTCTACAGCATCCTCCCTGCAGTCCAGGCGCACGTCGGCGCTTTCGCCGCTTCACGACGCCCCTGGCGCCAAGGAGCTTTGCACACAGCAAACCAACCTTAAAGCACTAATCCTACACCCTGGAGACCCTATACCTTTAACTTTAAAGCACCAAACCTACACCCTGGAAACCCAAAACCTTAAACCTTCGACGTCCAAGCGCGACAGATTTTGCACCTGCCGCCAGCATCGTTGGCACCTGAGAGCAGGACAGCTTCCACTACAACGATCTTTGAGTAATGTAGGGGGCCTTCATCACTAGAATAGGCTTAGCGGGCTCCTCATTAGAACAATATAACAATTAGTACAAAGGCGGTGTTAGGTCGGGTCGGTCTCTCCGTGCTCAAGAGGAGCTGCTGATGATAGTCGCCATATAGTTTGGAATATGCGGGGTTCTGTCCATCACAAAGATACAGCTAGTGCGGCTATGGTGTAGTGTCAGGGCATGAAGACTTGTCGATGGAAGGACTTACACTGAAGTTTCGTTTCTCGATGCACCTAGATTGCACAAACAGTCATGATACAGCTTCACTGATGTCACCATAGACCCCTGATGCCCAAGAACTATAACCCCAAACCCCTAAACCCCTAAACACCTAAACCCCAAAATGAAGAACCCGAAACCCTAAAACCCCAAGCGCCAACCCTAAGCCGCAAACCCAAAAGACTCGGGTTTGAGCACAGGATCGAATTCAACCAGCACACACCCCAAACCCACAAGGGCTTGGGGGCTATGGTTTAGGGTTAGGTACTGCCCCCATACAGTAAGAGTCTATAATTATAATAGGGCTACTATTAAGGTCCTAATATATCTGTATTATGAATATTATTCAACTATTACTGAGTGGGGGCCGTACCCAAGTTTAGGGTTTGGTTTAGGGGCTTGCGGCTAGGGTTTATTTACGGGTTTGGGTTGATTTCGGGGTTTGCGGCTCAAGGGTTTGAGGGTGTAGGGCTTAGGGTTCAGGGTTCCGGGGTCTAGGTTACAAGTTTAGGGTGTAAGGTTCACCAAGATCCAATAGAAAACAGCACCTTCAGTTCGAACCATCATTTCAATTTCTACAGCCTCTATACACTGCACGGCCTCAACCTCGAAATTACCAAGACCTCAACCCCAACAGCCCTTGACCCAAAGAGCCGCAACATCGCAGAAGCCCTCACAATCGGTTCAATGCTAGGACCGTACGAAAACCCTAAACCCTAAAACACCCAAACCCGAAAACCTCAAACCCCTAAAACTCCAAACCCCTAAACCCCTAAACCCTAAACCCCTAAACCCTAAACCCCTAAACCCAAAAACCCGAAACCCCCAAAGCCCTAAGACTCCAAACCCTAAGCGTGCGCACCTTCTGCAACGGTGGAAGACGGCGCCTCGACGCCGTGCATGGTTTTTGTCTCTTTGGCACTTATAGGGTTTAAGGTTTTTTAGGGTTTAGGGTTTAGGGTTTAGGGTCTAGGGTTTAGGGTGTAGGGTATGGTATGAGGTTAAGGGCTCAGGGTCCGAGGCTCTGTGTTTCGATGACTGCTTGATCTGACGGTTGCTTGCCTGCTAGTTGGCTTGTGTGATTGTGTATTTGCTGTGTGCTGGTGGTTGTGTATGTGCCTGCATGTGTGGTTGTTTGCTTGTAAGGCCGGATTTTTGTTTGTGTGTGGTCAAAACTCGACACCGGCCATGAAACATTAACCGACAACATAGCAAACGGCTGTTCAAACAACTGGAACCCTGTGTAGTGATGAGGCCAACGTTGCACTTCTACAGCTTCGAAATAAGCAATTTCACAATACTTTACCGAGCGATGCTCCATCGGAGTTGAGGTATACACTACAGGGGCCGCAACAAATAGGATTGCCTTCTCCGGGTGTTGAGTATACTTGTAATAAGGAACCGTACGGAAAACCTACAAATATGTGGGTTTGTATACTACTTCAAGTAAGGGACGTTGGAGTCATTGGACAGAGCCTGATGAAGAGCATTGAAAAGCCGCAATCGCTTCAGCTTGATAGGGATTTGACGGCCGACTTGTGGAAGAAAGTGCAGATCCCCAGGAGCCCAGCTACCTATATACTATATACGGTGGTTTTGTGTTTTAAATGTAAGCCAACATATACCATACGCGGTGGTTCTGTGGTTTGAGCTTACGTAAGTCATCTGCATGTTGGGTTCCTGTTGCGTAAAAAGTTCTATAAAACCCAGATGGTCCGAAAGCTCCCAGGCACGCTGCATCGACAACTGGGCTCCAAGGGGATACTAGAATGCCCAGTAACCGAGGAATAAAGAGGCCTGCCTTTTTGATATTGGGTAACTGCATAAGGAACCATAGGACTACAAACAGGGAACAAGGGTACGTACTACTGGGCAGCCTAGGACAGCGTGCGGAATCGGATACTGGCCGATCTCTGAGAGACAGGCACGGAAAAGAACCGTCGAAGTATCAGAAGGCAACATGAAGCGATGACAAACAAAAGGAGCAACGACCACTAGCGCATGACGGTGATGAAATCGTTGCACAGTATGCAGGTGAAAAAGAATTGCAGCAGATTATCTGCAATGTGCCGTTTTCAGGGCAAACACTCTCTTTGCATGTGGTCACATCTTCAGATGCTAAAAAAGCCAGCAATGCATCAAACCAAGCCGCAGGGAAGCGTGCAGCATTGACCACCAACGACACATCTTTTCGGACACCGAGTTTCTGCTTGCATACCACAGGTTTCCGAGAATATGTTGGTGATAACCATGGAATCCGACACACCCGGTTCAGCACCTACCGTCTCCGCTGTCGTTCCTTACGTCGTTTAGCAACCTTTACCATAAGCTTGGTTGACCTAGGACTTACCTACAATGCAACGACACTGAAGAATAGACGAAAGGCCCTAAACTGCAACCAGCCGACAAACCTTCAAACGCGCGTGGAAGCCCTCGGCCAGTTCAAGCAAGTGAACTTATGTTTTGTACTGCAGTTTAGAGTTTAGGGTTTAGGGTTTATATAGGTGAATACAGCGAGCAGTCAAGCCCCAAAGTCGCACAACTCCGACCTCATCTTCCGCCTCCTGCTGTGGAGCCCTCGCAGGCGTGGCCTGGAGAATCAGGTCATAAAACCCATCCCTAGGGATCCATGTACCCAAATAGGGTCTAGGGGTTAGGGTTCGTTTGGGGGCTTGGGGTGAGGCGTAGTAGGTGCTTAAGACTTTAAGACTGCGGCTTCAGGACAAAGGCCTTGGGGTTGGATTTGAAGTGTCGGCTGCTACTAGCGCCTACAGCCTTTGATCTCCATTGTAGCTCACCGTTCGCCAAGTCTTTGTGTCTAGGACCCCATACTGCGATTGAAGCTTCAGGATTACGCGTTTAGGGTCGCAGATGCATGGAGGGGGGTTCAAAGATTTAGTGGTTCAGAGCGTCGGCTGTTACATGTGCCAGTTTGGGTCACACTTACCAATTACCAAGTCTTATGGATAGGATGCCAACATAAAGCTTTGCTAGCTCAAAAAACGAAACTACAATGGAGTCGGAGGCATTAGGCAGTTCCTTCTGGGCAATACTGCATCAGGAACCCTGTGCACAAACATAGCTGGTAGTTATTCAGTCTTCAAGAACAGCCCTAGGCCTTAAAGAACCCTCATAGAACCCTTGTAGATTCGTTCAAAGGCCCCTTGATTCGGCGGGCTTCTACAATCGACCCTAGACCCTATCAAAACCCTAAACCCGATAATGCCTATAAGCCTCCGAAACCCAATAAACCCTATAAACCCTATAAGCCCTATAAGCCCTATAAACCCTATAAGCCCTATAAACCCTTTAAATCCTATAAACCCCATAAGCCCTACAAACGCTACGAGTCATTTCAGCCCTACCAACCCTATAAATCCTACAAGCCATATACATCCTATGAACCCTAGAAACCCTGTAAATGCTCTCAACCCTATAAACCCTCAACCGCCCTATCAACCTTATATAAACCCTATAAACCCTAAACCGCCCCGCGACTTTCCCCTCTGCCTCTTCAGCGCGCCCTGCAGAGGACCTGCGAAGGCAAAGGCTCTCAAAGTTGTCGGGGGTTGGGGCTTCTGGCTTTAGGGTTTTGAGGTTTTCGGGTTTGAGTTTATAGGGGTTTTCGGGTTTCGGGGTTTAGGGTTTAGAGTGGGTTTCGGAGCTCAGGGTTTAGGGCTTGTAGGGCTTAAGGGGTTTATAGGGTTTAAGGTTTATTATAGGGTTTATAGGGCTCAGGTTGTAGGGTCTTAAGTTGAAGTTTAGGGTCTTCTGGGGCTTTGGGGATGGAGGCTTCTCGGGTTTAGAAGAGGGTTTTGCAGGGGTGCATCGTAGTGGATTTTTCACAAGGAACCCTTAGGACGAACATTGGCAACGGTTTAGGGTTTAGGGTTTAGGGTTAAGGGTTAAGGGTTTAGGGGTTTAGGGGTTTAGGGTTTAGGGTTTAGGGTTTAGGGTAGCTTCTCTCTTGTCGGGTTTGGGGTTTTAGGGTCGATAGGGGCTTCTGGTCTTGGGCTTAGCATGTGGAACCTGAAACCTTGTCGGACTCCCTGGATCAGCCCCAAACCCTAGGGATCAAAGTAGACCGAAAGCCTTGTATAGTATGGTCTTTGGGCCCAAAAGCCTTAATATATGAGTCCTTAGATCCCCAGGGAAATGCAGACTCAGTAGGCTAAGGGCTTGGGGCTTCCGGCTAAGAGCTCACTTGAAGGATTTTGGGACTTTGCAACTAGAGTTATCAACAAGGTAACTATACGTAATACGTACTATTACTTATGTCCCCAAGAAAGGTACTTATAACTGTACTTACTAAGTCCCATACACCCCTTTGTAAAAAAGTTGTGTAGATCCCCGTAGTTTAATTAAGGAACCCTTTCAGGAACCATACTTGCCAAGTCCCAGGATCCTCCAACGCTAAACCCGAAACGCTCAACCACGAAGCCCCTAAACCCTATAATCGAACCATAACCATACGCCACTAAACCCGTAAACCCCTAAACCCTAAAACCCCTATACATCCCTTTCCCAAAGGGTCCAAGTATCATCATGGGACATACTTAAACCCCCAAAATGCCCTATAAGTATACACCAGGATGATACTTGGACCCTTTGGGTTTAAGGAACCCGATATGGAACCCTTTGAGGAACCCTTAAACCCTAAACCCTAAACCCTAAAACCCTAAACCCCTAACCCCTAAACCCCTGAACCCTTATAGATCCCTTTAAGGAACCCGATATGGAACCCTTTAAGGAACCCTGCAGGGAACCTTACGTACAAAGACTAAGATACCCAGTAACCTAAGAAAAAAAGGCCTCTCTTTTTGGTATTGGGTAACTTTATAAGGAACCTAGGACTACAAAAAGGGAATAAGGGTACTACTGGGCATCCTAGAAGAAGTAGGGTTGCAACATGCAGACGGCCTCGTAGGCTTTTCAGGCTCTTCGCCTTCGCCTTGGTGAGCTTTTCTTGGAGTCTTTAGGGTTTGGGGGTCTAGTTTTTTGGGTTATAGGTTTTTTTAAGGTTTAGGGGGCACTTACTGCTAGCTCTGTTTACTATCTGCTCGCACGGCTTGTTGATTCTGCCACAAATGTATGGGATCGGGCTTTGTGCTGAGGCAGCGCTGTCTGTCCCTAGGGTACCTAAGGGGGCAGTGGTGGATGATACGACGGCGCGGAGCGACTTATCCATGGCCCTGACCTCTTGAAGGATCATGGGACGTAGCAAGTAATTAGGTTCTATGTAGGGGTATAAGGCCCTTGATTTGAGCTCACCTGCTTCCTAATGCCCTAAAGCCCCTGATCCTTCAAGCCCTTTCCTTGCAGGCTCGATTTGCGTCTCACTCTAATGTTGTGTACGATTGAAGCCAGCACAGGCTTTAATCCTGAGTCCTACAGCCACTCAACCCTAGACGCTAAAGACCTTGAAACGAGGAAGGTGGCAATCCCCCTAGGCCCTAAACCACTTATCCCTTCAAACTGTGGACAATCCGGTGGATGGCTTGGCAAAAGGCCCTACACCCCGAACCCTTTCGGCCCAACCCCTAAACCCTACAAGCCCTAAACCCTAAACCCCTAAACCCCTAAACCCCTATAAACCCTAAACCTTAGACCCTAAACCCTAAGCCCTTAACCCTAAATCCTACGTCTGCCCTAACGCAACAAGGGAGACTAAACCCTAAACCCCTTCTGCATTGGATATCCTGGGTGTGAGGAGCTCCCTGATTGAACAGAAAAAAGCATAACAAATATCCTAAAGCCCTAAATCCTAAAAACCCTAAAGCTTCAAGAGGAACCCGGAAGAGAACCCTAAACCCTATAAGCCATGCAACCCCAAAACCCTAAAACCAACACCCTTCACCTAATGTGTCCTAAACTCCGAAACTTCCGAACTCCTAAACCCCTAAACTAAACCCTAAAACCAACCCCCTTAACCTAATCCTAAACTTCTAAACTTCCGAACTCTTAAACCCCTAAATCCCCCACTAAGCCCCTTTCCCCCTATTCCCCTGAACCCCAAACCCCTAACGCCTCAACCAACAAACCGCTAAATCCCCAAGCTTACCTTTGGTTAGTAGGGAATGGAAGAATGGTAGTAATAGCAGTTATAATTGTACCCCATTCCTCCATTCCCTACTAACCAAAGGTAAGCTATAGGATTACTAAAGCCCCTATATTATAGTACCCTTATAGATCCCTTATAGTAGCCCTTATAGACCCTCTTAAAGGGACCCCTACCAAGGTAAGCAATGCCACGCTGACCCGACCCTCCGGGCTCAAGGGCTGCTGGAGCTCGAAGCACTCGACTCCCCTTGATCCTCCTGTCAGGATCGAAGCTTGAAGAGTTTAGGCTTTAGGGTTTAAGGGGTTATGGCTTGGGGGTTTAGGGTTTAGGGCTTAAAGGTTTAGAGTTTAGGGTAGGGGTTTAGGGTTTAAGGGTTTGGGGTTTAGGGTTTAGGGTCTAAGGGTTTAGAGTTTAGGGTGGGGGTTTAGGGTTTAGGGTTTGGGGGCTTAGCGTAGGGGTTTACGTGGGTTTCAAGTATTTAAGGTTCGTGTCCTTTCAGGGTCGAGGCTGTGATTTTTCAAGGGTTTATTTAGGGTTAGGGTGGGGGTTCAGGGCCTTTAAGGTTTATAGGTTTTAGGATAAGGGGGTTTGGGGTTTATGGGCTTTAGTAGGGTTTGGGGTGTAGGGCTTTGTTGTTTTAGTATTTAGCGTTCAGAGCTTCGGGGTCTATGGCATTCTATGGTTTAGAGATTCATTTGATCTAGGATCTTCCTTTCATGCTTCAAGGTTGTTGGTCTGGCGTTTAAGAGATAATAGTCTTCTAGGATGTCCCGTAACCCAGAAAAAAAGGGCTCCCGTTTTGGTATTGGGTAACTTTGTAAGAGACCTGGGACTACAAAAAGGGAATAAGGGTACTGCTGGGCATCCTAGGAGATAATGGTTTTATGGCTTGGGGAGTAAAGCGGCTTAGGCTCTTCCGTTCAGCTTTGCTTTGTATGGCCAAAAAGGCCTGGCTCAGGGTTTAAGCTTTGGGATCTCTGGCGGGGATTTAGGGCTTTAGGTTCTTCTTTTTGATTTTTTTAAGTTGGGGTGACGGTCTCTTTGGCTTTAGGTTCAGGGCTTCAGGGTTGAATGGTGCCTCTAGGCTCGCAAGGGCGCTGCTCCTGAGCAAAAACAGAGACACAGACTTCATCTGTGGCCTAAAAGGCTCATGACTGGTTTAGGGTTGAGGGTTTAGGGCATGGCATGATTTTTGGTAGATTGCTTAGAGGGCCCTCGCAGACGCTGCCAGTAGTCGCCAGAGCCAGAGCCAGCATCGGCAGGGCCAGCCTCGCCCTGAAAACATGGGCCAAAGTCGCCCTTACCGCATGGGCCAAAGTCGCCCTTTCCAGAGGCCCTTTCCATAAGGGCCAAAGTCGCCCTTTCCGCAAGGGCCAAAGTAGCCCTTTCCACGGGGCCCGTAGGCTTATAAGAATCTTTGCGGGCTACAGCTGGTCCACCCCAAAACAATTACCAACCCTGATATGCACCATTAACTTTGCATTTTTTTTGCATTTGCTGTTTGCATTTTTTGATGTGTTGCGTTTTTTTTGCATTTGCTGTTTGTGTTTCTTTTGTGTTTGCTGCCCTGTCTGAATTTAGCGTCGCGTTGTTTTTGCATTTTCTTGGGCTGAGGCGGCCGGGGCCCGGCAAAATGCGAAAAGAAGGCACGCCTGAATCCTGAGAACGACCAAAATGCAGCAAAAAATGCAATCCTGGAACCCGCGGCCGGCCAAAATGCAAAAAAAACGCAAACCTGGAAGCAGAGCCCGGCCAAAACGCAAACAAAATGCAAAAAAAACACAAAAACAAATTCAAAAAAAATGCAAAAAAACGCAAACAAAATGCAAAAAAAATGCAAATGCTCCAGGAAACGGCCAATTTTCCGCTTTTTTAATGGTTTCGGCAATGGCCGCAAGCTTTTGCATTTTTTTTGCATTATTTTGTTTGCGTTTTGGCCGGGCTCTGTTTCCAGGTTTGCGTTTTTTTTGCATTTTGGCCGGCCGCGGGTTCCAGGATTGCATTCTTTGCTGCATTTTGGTCGTCCTCAGGATTTAGGCGTGCCTTCTTTTCGCATTTTGCCGGGCCCCGGCCGCCTCAGCCCAAGAAAATGCAAAAACAACGCGACGCTAAATTCAGACAGGGCAGCAAACACAAAAGAAACGCAAACAGCAAATGCAAAAAAAAACGCAACACATCAAAAAATACAAACAGCAAATGCAAAAAAAATGCAAAGTAACTGCAAAACAAAATTCCAAACGCTGACCCAGTCTGTGGCCGTAAGATTCTTATAACCGTAGGCAGCCTCCATATACACTTCCATTATGGAATTAGGCCCTGAAAGACCATCCCCACTATGGTTTTGCGACCTAATTCCATATAATAGTCGTGTATATGGACCCTCTGGGTTACCTTGGATTTTGGTGGGTGTTGGCCCAATCATGTTTCGAAGTGGTGAGTCGTTTGTTACAGATGCGGCCTGGGTTTTTTGACTTGACGGCTGAAGCTGTGGAGGCTTGGGATTACCCATAGTCTCATTTGTAATTACTTCTTTAGTTAAACCCGTTTGGTCGTTTTCAGGACTGGAGCTTATGGGCAGGACCAAAACACCTACTGATACAAGTGGTCGCAAGAGTAGGCTGCGGTCAAGCGGCCGTGTGATCAACCAGGGTTGACATTAGTACATCTTCAGAATTTCGAGTCAGACCTATCATTGAAATCAGAGAAGCCCTACACCCCAGAATACCTAAATCAACCCCTTCAAATTTATAGCCCTAAACACCCCACAAAATAAGTAAAACAAACCCGGATAAAGCACTAAACCCTTAACCCTAAACACCACAAGCTGCCATGAAGACCGAACTTCGGCGGTGCCTCCACCTTGGGCTCTTCCGGTGCCGGAGCTGCGGCGCGAGGTTCCGGCACAACTTCTTGAGCCTCTCCCGAACCCTAAGACTCCAATATCCCTTCATTAAGAAATATATCTTAATTCTAGTAGGATCCCATATATGATTTAAGGAATAATGATTCCGTAACCTAGGGATCTTGGAATCCCTTAAATCCTAAACCCTATAGATCCCTTCAAGGAACCCTAGGTATTAGAGGAATCTACCTTAAATCATCGCAGGATCCTTAATATGATTATTCCATACTTACGGGGCCTCTGCGGAGGAGAAACTAGTTCACTCGGGGAGCCTTGATATGGGTTTAGGGGTGCCTTAAAGGGATCTACATGGGGTTTTAGGGTTTAGGGGCTGGGGTTTAGGGTTTAGGTTTCCTTAAAGGGATCTACATGGGGTTTTAGGGTTTAGGGTTGCTTATATTAAAGGGATCTATATGGGGTGTTACGGTTTAGGGTTCCTTAAAGGGATCTAAATGGGTTTTTGCGAAGCAACGTAGAGAAGAGAGGGTTCAACCAGTCAAGAGGCAGAGCCAGACTGATGACAGAGTGCGCCCGAAGGCGAACACCACTCAACTCAGAAGAAGTCAGACACAACGGACAAGTCCGCCGCTGACACAGATGCAGACAGCACCAGTCGTACGTTGAGGAGCGCAGCGTTCTTCCACACACAGAGTGCAACGGTAGCTAGGATGTGACTCAGAAGAACTCGACGACCCAGTTGTCAAGATGCCCAGCGCACTCAACGAAGCGTGCGAAGCTTGACGAGGAGAAGGTCCGGAACACCGATGCTACCCAGTCCAGGTAGCTGTAAAGGCTTCTCAAAAGCACAGCCAACAACTAGAAGTGCTGTGGGTTTTTTTAGGGTTTAGGGGCTGGGGTTTAGGGTTTAGGGTTACTTAAAGGGACCTTTATGATGGGTTCTAGGGTTTAGGGTTCCTTAAATTGTCTATATGGGTTTTTGGAGGGCGTTTATGCTGTATGGGGTTTAAGGGTCTAGGCTTCAGAGTTCAGGGTTTAAAGCTTAGGGTTCGCGAGTTCACTCTCGGAGCCTTTAATGATTAGAACAGGGTCACTTTGAGTTCCTGGATGTACTTGTCAGTGACGAGAACCACCAGAAAGAGGGGCTTTCAGCTGCCTTAAACCTCCATTGTCCATTTGTCATCATCTGGGTGGTTGTCATAATTATGGTCCCTTTTGGGGTCCTTATTATAATACGCACCTAATATTTAGGGTACCCAAAAAGGGGCCATAGTTTTGACAACTGCCCATCTGGATACCCCCAAAAAGGCCCAGGTCCGACAGAAAACACAACCCGAAGCCTGAGCACCTGAACCCTGAACCCTTAAACCCCTAAACCTTGGGATACTGCCCTTCATACAGTAACCGTCTATAATAGGGCTACTACTAAGGTCCTAAAGTATCTATATTAGGAATACTATCCAACTATTACTGAGTGGGGGCAGTACCCAACCTACACCCTTAATTCCCTATGTCATCTCATTGGATCCCTGTAGTAGACCCTATATAATCCCCGATAATATACTAAGAGCCAGACAGTAATTCCCTAGCTCAAACCCTAAATTACCCTAAACCCCTAAACCCAAACCCCTAAACCCTCAACCCCTAAACCCTAAACCCTAAACCCCTAAACCCTAACCCCTAAACCCCTAAACCCTATAACCCCTAAACCCCTAAACCCTAACCCCTAAACCATAACCCCTAAACCCCTAAACCCTATAACCCCTAAACCCCTCAACCCTAAACCCCTAAACCCTAGAACCCCTAAACCCTAAACCCCTAAAACCTCTAAACCCCTAAACCCTAAACCCCCTGAACCCTTAATTCCCTTTGTCATCTCAGAACCAAAGACCGGATCCACCTCCGACTCCTCGTCGCTATAGCTTTCCTCAAGGGAGCAACTCAGAAGCTTCACAACTAGACCCAAGAGTAACCTAGGAATAAAACGGGTGCCCTTTTGGGGATAAAGGGGGTTATAAGGGAACCTAAACCCTTAAAAAGGGAATAAGGGCCTACTCTGGGTCCTCGACCAACAAAATCTTGAAACCGCCGTAAGAGGCCAGAAATTACGAACATACCTCACATCATGGCAAGAAGCCTAAGAGAAGTAAAAAACAACACGAACCTTAAATCATGGTGATTTAAGCAGCCCTAAATGGCCCAGGACCGGGCATTTTCCTTAGAATCACCGCAAGAATCCAAGTTTTTCAAGTTTTTTCGAACGAATATTATCCTAAAGCCCCAGATGGGCTAAGTATGATATTCCTCAACTCGTGGCAAGTAGCCCTGCGTAACTCCAGGAATATGCTCATTTCACGATGAGATGCACAAAGTTGCTTTCTACATCATGTTAAGCGAGGGAATCTTCCCAAACTCGTGGGGGCGTAGGCCAGCGCGATGATAAGGTTGATGATATAAATCCTGCATGACCCATAACAAGGAATATACCATAATTCCCATGGTTCAGGGTCATTAAGGTAATGCAGGGTTTATCTCAAAAATCGGAGCATTTAATTCCAACCCCGACGTTCATGACGTAGGGTGTAGAGGCCTATACATTTCCTAACCGTGCTACGCCCTGAACCCTGGTGGCAGATTTGTAAGCGCTTGCCGAGCCTGAGACAGGAAACCTAGATGACAATGGTCGTTTTGGGTTCAAAGATAGACCCTGCCAAAACACTTGGAAACTCCCAGAACATGCACAGGGCCCCTCGTTGGGATATTCTGGGGTCCGGGCTCGGGGGTGGTATGCGGTTTCGGGTTTCAGGATCAAGGCTGAGAAGCTTGGGGTTCGACGTTTGGGAAAGGACAACACTCATAAGACGTAAAAGCAACAAACCTAGAGAATCCATATGGGTGGTTGTCAAAATTTTGGTCCCTTTTTGGGTCCCTAGTATAGTACGGCACCTATTATTTAGGGTACCCATAAAGGGACCCCAGTTTTGACAACCGCCCAATATACACTACTATTATGGAATTAGGTCCCCAAAACCATACTGGGGGTGTGCACATGGACCCGCTGGGAAAGGCCCGAAAGCCAAACACAGCATACGCACAAGTGAAAGTTGCTAAACAGGATTACACACAAACGCGCACGCACACGGCTCAACTTGAATCGATGTGACGATCCCCGTTTTAGCTTGAGTTTCAAGCAAACAGCACACACATGACTTGCTAAGGCAGCAGGTTACCCTGTGCAATATAGGGTCCTAAATAGTATTTCAATGCGGATATATCAAGGCGTACTATACGGTACTTTTCAAAAACATATAAGAAACCTTACTGATTGTTTAGACCCCGATGCCGTACTAGATTATACCACAGTTGCAATCAGAATCCCATGAATAGGAAATTTCAGATTCTGTAGACCCCTATACTATGTTTTTTGCAAGCGGCACGATCGCTGTAGGACTTCTCAGACCGATTCGCGCTGGCCTCCTGTGCATCTTAAGGGCTTTGGGCATTTTACTTAGAGGATCATGGGACTTAGTATGTAAGGTTATATGAACCTTAATTGGGGTTATAAGTATAGTTACCTTGCTTATAACCCTAGTTACTAAGTCCCATGATCCTCTAAGTAACCCCAAATAACCTACCTTCTTAGGGACTTATATAAAGAAATCATATGAGGGGGGGCCCTAAAAAGGTAGGTTCCTTAGGGTCCAGGTAGGGATAAAGGGGTTTAAGGGGTTGGTAGAGCTTCATGATTAAGTATAGGGTTTCCCTAAGGGTCCGCGTGCCGAATATGTGTATACTTTGGCCATGATTTAGGTAATATGTTAGGTCCCGAATATATACTATGTGGGAGCAGTGGTCAGCACTGGCTTGCGAGGGCCTGCCACCAGAGTAATATACCTGTAAGTTATTGGGTAAACTGGGTTCCCCGCAATTTGGGCCTAGCGGAACAAGCACGGTGCCAATCTGTTCGAGTTTTCAAAACTTCGGCTACAGACAAAGGGTTTAGGGTTTAGGGATTTAGACTTTACCCAGAGGCCCTATAGTAGTTCCTTATTGGGATTCCCTTATAGGATTCTATATGCGAGCCCCAAAAGGAACTACATTGGGGCCTTAGGGTCGGGTAAACCCTGGAGCCCCAGCACTGAAGCTCTACTCTCATAGGGATCCTTAGGGGTGTAGGGGGAGGGGGGGTAGGGGGCCTTAAGGCCCATAATCAGGACTAATAAGGCCTATTTAAGGAAATATAGTCCCCTACACCCCTCCCCCCTACACCCCGAAGGATCCCTATGATCTAAGGGTCCAGGTGTCTCCTTAGGAGGGTC
This sequence comes from Symbiodinium sp. CCMP2592, assembly GCA_905221615.1. NCBI lineage: Eukaryota > Dinophyceae > Suessiales > Symbiodiniaceae > Symbiodinium > Symbiodinium sp. CCMP2592. The sequence goes on along the minus strand of CAJNDT010000502.1, from coordinate 648,109 downwards.
CGGAATGTCCTAAGGAGAGTCCTTGGGTCTTTTTGTGGTCTCAGAAACCCTCAATTTTGAGGTTCCCAATTTGTTAGGACCCTTAGGGTACTCATGCCTCCACTGCGAAAGCCTGAAACTTTCATTACTCCAACAACCGTTCAAAGGAGCTAAGCAAAGAAGCTGGTATTGATGTTCTTGTTCTTTTTCTTCTTACTGTTGTTATTGGTGCCATGAATACGACATGATTTTTCAATAAGCTTAGACCTCAGCGTCTCAAGACCCGAATGCCAGGCGACTTGCACTACAATACCATCCAACATACCTGTAAACTATAGTCTCCATTGTAGCTATCTTTTGCGGGGTTACCTCATAGGATCCTAAATACAAAACTGGAAAACCAAAGCAAGGAATCCTGAACCCTAAACCCAAAGGTCGGGTCTAGGGGGTCTTGTTGAGCCCTTAGTGAAACACAGAAACACACCGAAACGACCCCCCGAAACTGTAAACCGCTTGACTCCAGACCTCCATTATTAGTATCATGGGCCCCAAGACCCTATTCTATTTATTAAGGCAAGGTCCCTGTAGTAGAACCCTGTCTAGCGCAAATCCGGTTTAGGGTTTACCCTAACGCTCCAAAAGGGGTCATGGGCTTTCTAGGGGAGGGTTTGGGCTTTGGGGGCTAAGGTTTGGGATCTCACTACGAGGGTCCAGGAGCCTTGGGGTAGGGTTTAGAGTTTAGGTTATAGTCTTATCCTTATGGGAGGGGGCTCCAAGGGGGATAGGTAACCTACTAATCCCTAGTTCTCTCCAGTGCTCCCTAAGGCTCCCTTCAGGTTCCCTAAGGATCCCTTGTACCTTCCCCCCTTGAACCACCCTCCCTTAAGGACCCTATAATTAGGGGTCAAACAATACGACGAAACTCGAAACCATTTTTTCAGGGGCTCGAAAGGATCCAATAATTACTACTATAAGGGATCTATAGGGTCTAGGGTTTGGGGTTTCGGGTTTAGTGTTTGGGGTTTCGGGCTTAGGCTTTAGGGAATATGGTTCCACTTACCAGGACCCCGCGCAGAAAAAATAATGCAGCCCTTATGGTCCGTTATTGTGGCGATTTGGTGTATATTAGAGGGTAGTTGGGGGGTCTAGGTAGGTATTTGGGTGTAGGATTAGGTACTTGGACACTTAGGGCCTGGACTCCGAAATCGGCAAGCACGCAAGCATATGTAAACGGATCCCTCAAACTATTTCACGGGTGATTTTTTGTAGTTACGACCACGCACCCCAAGCCCTCGACCCTAAAACCCGGACCTTGACACGCCAGCAAACCCTGTAGAATCCCATGCACAACAAGCCTAAGATGTCATCACACCGTTGGTACAGCCCCATGAAACCTTAAGAACGAACCGCCTACCAAAGCTTTGTAGCAATCCGTGACGTGACGCCATCCAAAAACAACATAAACACACAGAAAGAATCGCCCCTAAACACCCTCTCCCCATCCCCTCTCCTAAACCCCAAACCCAAAATACTGAACCCTAAAACCAAACCCCTAAACTTCCTACCCCAGTAAGCCACAGATTTAAAAGGTTAAACTTTCCCAGTCTTACAAAACTACTAGAACCCAACAAGTCTAAAGGTTGGGTATTGGGGATCTTACTAAACCCATCCCCTTCTCTGCAGTTCCGGTCCTTTGGGGGTCGGTTGAGAAGGGCCCTGGCACATGCGACGCTCCAAGGATGCTTGAACTTTATACATATATATATATATGTGTATATGTATATATGTATATATGTTTAAGTAATACTTATCTATCTATCGGTCTATAGTTACGATCTCAGGTTCTTGTGTTTTGCACTATTCAGGCTTTAGGCGCGCTGTGTGGGGCGTACTTCATTGGCTTTCTTTCTGGTTTCTGCTTCGTTGAATGGTTTTAAAGAAGTATGCCATCAAGCACGTTCTCAGGAGCCTTCTTCGTTCAGCACGTTTTGCTGGGGTTTAGGATTTAGGATTTAGGGTTTAGGGTTTAGGATTTATAGGGTTTAGGGTTTAGGATTTAGGGTTCAGGGTTTAGGGTTTGCCATTCGTTCATCCTCGTGTAAGTGCAGGTGGGAAAACCCTCTTCCTTCAGATTCCGAGCAGACAGATTTGGGAGTTTCCAAAAAGGGGGGACCCTAGGGCTCCTTTTAAAGGGTTCCTTAAAGGGATTTATAAGGGCTCTATACTTCTATAAAGGGTTTAAAGTTTAGGGATTAGGGTCTAGGGGGTTTCCAAAAATAGGGGACCCTAATATGGTACCCTAAATAGTAGGATCCTTATTATAAGGACCCCCAAATAAGGTGCCCCTAGTTTTCGGAAACTCCCATTTGTTGTCTGGGTCTTAGTAGGGAATAGGGGAATGGGTCATGGGGACTATTATTGGGGATTATATGGGGACTACTAAACGGTTCCCCCATTCCCTACCAAAAACCAGGGAGCTGTTGTCCACCAGCCCGCGCAACGCGCACTGGCAGCCTTCATCCAGTTTCAAGTGCGAGGTTTCGCAGACCTCGAATCTCGGATCCTCATCCCGAATCTCCGTCAACCACACGCCCGGCACGAAAACCCGGATCTCCTCCTTCAATGCCTCTTCGCGAACGCAAAATGTTGCCAGCGGGCAGCAATCGACTGAGAAGCCGGCGAGCCTGCCTCCGGAGTGACGAGCATGCAACTCTTGACCGAAGCGAGGCATGCAACGAAGCAACTTCCTTCCCAGGACATCTTCTGCCCTCCTCCGCTCCATCAACAAATGGGGAAGTCGGCCGTCAGATCTTGTCCGATGCTATGCTGCCTAAACCCCAAACACTAAACCCTAAATCCTAACCCCAAATACCCAAATACTCTTCAACCCTGAAGCTTAGGGCTTGAGGGGTTCAGGCTTTCGCTGCTTCGTGGAGCTTGAGGCTTTCGGTTTCAGCCTTCTTTGAGGCTCCGGGCCGGTAAGTCTATAGGGTTCCAATATAGGGGCTGCGGGGCCTTAGGGTTTTCGGGTTTAGGCCTAAGTCCAGCCAGAAGCCCTGATCTCAAAACAACCCAAAAGCCACCCAAAAACCTCGACAAAACCTTACACAGCCCTAAACGAAGCTTGAAACGCTGAAGCCCGAAGCGCGCCAAACTGAAAACTGGTAAGGTTAGAGTTTATAGGACTTTAGGTTTCAAAGTTTAAGACCCTGAACTCCAAAGAACTGGAACCAAACCTATCTTTCCCACAGAATAATCTCGATTGAGCGATAAACGCAATGCTTTCGCCCGAAGCCCCAAGACCCGCCGATCCTCAGCTAAGCCTAAATCCCGATGCCCTGAAACCGCCACAAACACCCGAAAGGACTCTGAACACCCTACCCGAGGACTTGGGTTAAAGAAGAACTTCACAACACCGCAAGGCTCGCCGGATTTTCGAGTGCAGATGTACAGCAGGGAAAAGAACCACTAGTTAAGCCTGACAAACCCACTAACCAGCCAACAAAAACAACCAAAACCAAGAATAACTCCTGCAAGCCCTACAAAACCCAAAAACTAGCACCCCAAGAAAACGCGTACAAACCCGAGACCCTCTTTTGAGTCCAAATCTTTGTAGAATGACAATGAATGTAATCCCTAATCCCTATGAACCCTAAACCTCCAACCGTAAACCCGCGCAGGGCTGCCTGGAGTTCTCGTTGCCAGGCGAGCCTAGGTTCGACTTCATATAATGATTCGTTAGGAGTTCAACTTACCACCCCAAGAAGGCCCCGAAGCTCTGCTTCGAGATTCAAGCGCTTCGCGTGGTAAGACCCGACGCTTTGCTTGGCTTCGTGGATTCAGGGTTTACCTACTACCCCAATAAGCCACAGATATAGAAGGTTAGACCTTCCGATTCCTACTAAACTCCAAGAACCCAAAAAGTTTAAAGGTTGGGTTTTGGGGATCTAAGTAACACATTACGATTAAGGTTAGGATTTAGGATTTAGGGTTTATGGGTTAGGATTTAAGGCTTAGGATTCTGACCATGATCTCTGCGTAGAGGTTAAGGCGTCTAACGTGGGGCGCGGACAAGTATTTAGGGCATGCACAGGATTGTGATATGGGTAGTTATCAAAATCATGGACCCTTTTGGGGTACCCTAATATGAGGTGCTGTATTATATTAGGGACCCAAAAATTGACCATAATTTTGACAACATTCATATGTACATAGTCTCGTGTGCTGTGGATTTCGGGATGCTTAGGGTTCAGGAAATTCAGGGTTTTAGGAAGTATACTGGCTTTAGGACTCCGTGGGGCTAAGAAGGCCCCGAAGCTCTGCTTCGAGATTCGAGGGCTTCGCATGATAAGACCCGACGTTTTGCTCGGTTTCGTGGATTCAGGATTTAATGCAGGGGCCTTAATAATCAGAATGGGCTTTGGGGCTTATTCTATACTATAAATATGATACGGAACCCCCTTAAGCCCCTACAGTAAACCACCCAAAGTCGGTGAATGACTGAGCATTGGCTCCGGTTTCGGTGTGAATGGCCGGGGGCGGGTGCAACCAGACTACGGCGCGGTGTACAACTCGGGATTTCGAAGGTTGTCTGCAGTTCCTCACCGCTTCCTTCTTTCCCACGATGACAAAGCCTTGCAAAGACCCTGGTGATGTAGAGAAATCATTCAAGATCCAGAGTCCTTCCGGGAAAGCCCTGCAAAAAACCCTGCAGAAACCGGAGAGAAGCCATCTTCAAACAACAAAGTTGAGGAACCTTTTCGGGTTCGGGGGTGCTTCTTGGTATCTTCTTGGTATCAGCCTGGGCACGGGTTTGGGGCCTCGCTCGGCTGGCCCCGTAGCTGCGCCTCCCTTGTGAAGGCCTGCCGCAGTCTATAACGTATACTATAACTCTATAAACCCTAAACTTTAAAACCCTATAACCTGACCTACCATGCGCCATAATTAATGGATTCGAGGACTTTAGAATTGGGGTTGAGGGTTTTGGGGTTTGGAGTTGGATGTGCCATCAGGGATGCTATGCTGATTGCGGGCCAAGCCCATGAACAAATCACCCAAAAACAACCTTTTCAGGGCATTCGGGCTTCTGTGGCGCCGATCTGGACCGTAAGGAACCTACCTATGCAAGGACTTTTATACGGAATTCAATTACTCAGGAACCCTAAAATGCACCCCTGCCCCTACCTAACCCCCCCTCCAAAAAATTGAAGGTTACAACACGGCCTCACACCGATAAATCATTCTACATACTGTTGGGGTCCAGGTACAGCTGTAAATGCAGAAATCCTCAACTCCTAAACGCGAACAGCTCTACCAATGGAGCTTTGTAAAGTAGGGTCAAACTGGTGGCTTGGGGTACTTGCTGACTTGCTGACGTACTTGCTAATTTGCTTGCTTGCTTGCTTCCTTGCTTGCTTGCTTGCCTGCTGAGGAACTAACTTACTTACTTACCCGCCTACATGCTTGCTATATCTTGCCAGCTTCCTTGTTTGCTTGCTGAAAAACTACCTGACTTACTTACCCACCTACATACTTGCTATATCTCGCCAGCTTACTCACTCACTCTCTCACTTACTCACTCACTCGGTTTCTGTCTTGACAGTCGTATGTCCTCTTGTCTTTATTTCTTGCTTATAGCCTCACTCGCTTGCCGAGTCTTTATACTCTACAGTATGTGGTCGCTTCAAAAACTGCAAACATTCTTTCTGCTTATGCATGTTACATAGACGCTTAACCATCTTTCCAACGAATGCACAGCAGCAGCAATGCGTATGCAATCATACATATGCGTTTTCACGCAGAATGTGCATGCACATTATGTATGCACGAGTTTGCATGTATGTATATAGGTATATATCCACACACAGAGAGAGAGAGAGAGAGAGAGAGAGAGAGAGAGAGAGAGACAGAGAGAGAGAGAGAGAGAGACTCTGCGTCTGGACTCCCGTTCGCGGTCTTCTTTGAAGTGCAAAATACTCTCCTGGCGACCCAAAAGCGACCCTACATACCGCGTCGGCGATGCCCCCAAACGACTGCAGTAACTAAGGCTCCTTAGTCAAGACCCACGGGGGGCCATGTGTTGTGATCCCTTTTGCCTGTCAGATCTTATGTCCTTCATGAGGCCCGATTGTCCCCAATGGAAGCTCGCTGAATAATCTGTACTTGTACCCCGCAAAGCCTGCATTTCAGGAGCACAAACCCTTGTTAGACTACATCAAGACCAAGCTCTGGGACTAGGAGACTCTTCGAACACCCTCCCATCAAAACATCAGATGCCAGCTCTATCAAACTCTTACTTAAACCCTTCAGAATATAGCTCTGAATCCTAAACCCTAAACTCCTAAACCCTGAAAAAGCAAGAACAATTCATAATGCAAAGCAACCAGTATCACTGGGGAACTGGAGGTTCACCTTTGGGATTATATAGGACCTGCAGTACACCAATAAGGTTAAAAGTTACCTAGTGTTTATAAAGCAGAAGCAAACAATACTTGAGATGGCTTGAGACAAACCTTCTGGAACTGGAGCGACTGCTGCGCCGGCTGCGGCTGCGTCGCCGCCGCCCCTTGGAAGCTTCAGCAGTTGAAAACAAATCCAGGGTTTACGTATCAATAACCTACTGCCTTCCGCGTTGTACTTGGTGTTCTGGGTTTTTGTTTCGAGGGTTTGTTGGTTGAGGGGGCTTTTGGGGCTTAGACGGTTAGGGTGTAGGGACATGTCAGAGAGCCGGAAGGGTGTCGCCAGCGTTGCCGGTATTGTAATGAACGCTTTAAGAGTGAAGGAAGGTGCTAGAGGAACATTATGGCAGCACACAGGAAACCCTCCCTAAGCCACCAGAAGTAGACATTATGGGGTAAAGCTACTGTAGGGGCCTTAATAATTAGAGTAAGGTTTGGGGGTATAGTATACTATAACTATAATAAGAAGCCCCCCATAACCCTAATCCAAGTATGAAGGCCCCTACATTGAGCCGTACGGCTGCCCGATCGTGCGTGTGCTCACAGTTTTGAACTGACCATTCTCCGTGGTAGCCCAGAAGGTCCACATATACTACCATTATTAAATCAGGTCCCGAAAAATCATCCTCATTATGGCTTTGGGCACCTACTTCCAGAATAGTCCAAAAAGATACTCGTGCTAGGGACTGTGTTGGCCCTTTGCAGGAACATAGAGCACTTGAACATCTTAAGAACTTGTATAGATGGAAAAACATGTAACGCACCAACATAGAAGATCCTTTGCAGGCCAGAGAGAAAGATCTAAGCAGCCCTGTGGGTGCTTGTCCCTAAATACCAGGTGCTGTTTTGTACTAAGGACCCAAAAATGGACCTTAATTTTGACAACCACCCATGTAGACAGACAAGCCAATGCCTTAATCCTCCAAAACCTAAACCTGTAAAGCCGATACCCTAAAAGCCCCCAAACCCTAATGTAGGAACCTGATTAAGAAACCCTGGGCCTTTGTTAGGGTTCCTTATATGAGTCTGGCTATTTTAGGGATAATAGGCCCAGGGTTTCTTAATCAGGTTCCCACATTAAACCTTAACGGCACCCGGGCTAAAAACCAAAAAAAGCCTATTACAAATCCTGAAGCCTATAAGCCTATAAACCTCAGCAACCTGCAAACGAGAGAACAAAAAGCAAAGCCCCAAACGTGAACTGCACTAAACCGCAAACCCTCAACGGCCCCTTATAGTAATCTTCACAGAACCCATATGAAAACAGTGTAAAGACCCTTCAAAATAAGTAACGTCTCTCGAACCACAAACCCTAAACCCTACACCCGAAAAAACCCTGAACCCTTACCCGCCCCTAACACAGAAACCTAAACAAGCCTAAACACCCCTCAAAACAAGACCTGTAGAAAGGCCCGCACGTCATCACGAGGAGCGTCGGAGTACTCCACACCTAGGCTCCCAATGCGGCTGTTAGGGTTTGGGGTGTTTCGGGTCTTTCACGTTTTAGGGTTTACGGCTTTCTAGGGGGATACTAACGAGCGCTTACAAGATACGGCGATTGAGAGCTTAAGGCTTTGAGGCACACGGGTCTTCGGAATCAGGTAGGGGTTCGGCCTTCTAATATGAAAACACTGTGTGAGGACTCTAAGGGGAGACCTCTACAGTAGCGAATCTGGGTCGGCCCTGGCGTTGAGCTTATACTTCGAAAAAACTCTGCAGGTAGGGTTTCAGGGTTTAGGGTTTCAGGTTTAGGGAATTAGTGGGAAGGCTTTAGGCGGTTAGGGTGTTTAGGGTTTAGGGGTTTCGGGTTTAGGGTTTCGGGGTGTATGTAGGGTATTGGTGTATCTCGGAGGCTGAAGCAGCAGTACCGCCACTGCCCGTCGCACTGCTGGGCCGCTGGTGAAAACGAGAGCCCAAGGTGAGGTCCAGATGGGACATCGTTTTGCACACGGCAATCTGCAATTGCCGCAGTCTTGATGCGGGTGCACGGCTGCCACCGCTGCCAAGCTTCATGGCCAGGTGAATGATGCGAGCAGCTTGCTCCTCTCTCTTGCAGTTGAGAGTTGGCCACGACGAGAACACTGTGTTCTCAAATAAGCAAAGCTGCAACCTGCTGCGACAGATGGAACAGAATCCTCGTGGCGCCCAGCTCATCACGCAGCTTCGCCTCCTTTTGCGGACCCTCCGTTGCAGTTGATTTTTTCCGCTCAGCCACAAATTATGCCCGGACCTGGGCCGCCAGGACCGGCTGAGGTTCGTGATTAGTGGGATACCTTCTCCATGCAAAGAGAAAGCATTCAATAAACCAGGTTCTGGGTCCGGCGTCCCGGGTCGTCGTCGGCAGTGCGAGCACTCCCCCCCTAGCTCCGGCGCTCCGGCAAGCGGCCGGTCGTCTCGAGTGGCGCTCGCCGTTGCCGTGCACCCAGGAAAGGACTTGGAGGATCATGGGACTTAGTAAGTAAGGTTATAAGTACCTGAATGGGGGCTATAAGTATAGCTGCCTTACTTATAACCCTAGTTACTAAGTCCCATGATCCTTTAAGGACCGATGGAAAGCCAATGCCCCGTGCTAACTCAAAACGAACCGAAGGGAAGCGCCCCTGTCAATACTCCGAACCTCAATACGCACAGAACAGATTAGGATCTCGTTGTTAGAAGTGTGAAACTCAGATGTAAGGTGTATATACTAAAAGGGCGCAGGGATCAAGTGGCTGAGGTCGATGGTTTAGGGTTTAAGGTTTTAGGGGTTGGGGATTCGAGTTCTATCCTCCCAGTGACTACTGTGGAAATTCTGTTGAAGGAGGTCTCACTCTTGGCAAACCATGTACATTTCGGACTCTACATAGAGGATCATGGGACTTACTATATTTTAAACTACTTCTAACCCCAATTAAAGTACTTATACCTTTAGTTACTAAGTCCTCGAATCCTCCAAATAGTTATGCGTGTCTGCTGGTCTACACAACAGGATCCTTCTTTCACCCTGAAGCCTAAACCCTAAGCCACATCTTGTAAGAAAAAACACCGTTTCAGGGACCCCTTCAGCTTGAGGAGTAGATTCCTGAACTAAAGCCTAGCCCGTTGATGGAACCCTAAAGAATTAACAGGGCTTAGGGCTTTTGGTTTAGGGTTCGGGACAACCTTGGGGTTATAGCATAGCAAAAATCAACGGTATCAGGGTTTTGAAGGGGTTTACGGCTAAGAAACTTATACGGTCACTAAACCCAAACACTTTCAGCACGCTGTAGCACCGTAGGTCCCTATAACCTAAACCCTAAACCCCTAAACCCTAAACCAAAAAAACCTAAACCCTGAAACCTAAAACCCGAAACCCTAAACCTATAACCCCCAAACCCCAAAGCCTTAACCCTAAAACCCCAAACCCGCAAAACCCTGACCCCTAACCCTAAGAGTCGGGCTTCGGTGGTAGCTTGACCTGACAGCAGCACAGGTTTAGGGCTCCAGGGACTGGGGCTGCAGAGGGGTTCTGAGGTTCTTACCCAAATAGTAGGGTTTTAGGGCCCAGAATCCATACTCTGAATGGTTTTTGGGCCTTGAAACCCTACTATTTGGGTACTTGGACCCTTAGGGTTGGGATGGTTCATCAGGTGCGATGTATGGGGTAGTTAATTTGGTAAGGTTTAACGTGGGATTTAAGGTTCTTTAGGGTTTGCTTGGGGTCAGTGCTTGTCAGCATAATGTATTGGTTTCATTTAACCAATTTAGCTTATTGTATGAGAACATGTTGCAGGGAATTTCAATATGTTACAGCATAATTCAGACTCTGCAACCGTTTCGGCTTAGGATCTATGGGTTTAAATTTATAGGTTCCGGGATCATGGCGAGTTGAGGACACGAGGGCTCTTCGGTGTAGGACTCGTTAAAGCTCTGCGGGTTGAGGAGTCGGCTCAATGGCTCTACCTAAACCCTACTCGTGATTTCTATCCTAAACCAGCAGCCCTGGACCCTGAACCACTGAACCCCTAAAGCCCCAAACTCCTAAACCTGTCAGGCCCCAAGCGGCTAAACCCTGAGCCCTAAACCCCTAAACCTGTACTACTTAGAGGATCATGGGACTCAGTAACTATAGGGTTATAAGAAAGGTAACTATACCTATAACTACTTATAACCCCAATTAAGGTACTTATAATCTTACTTACTAAGTCCCATGATCCTCCAAGTAGACCCTAAACCCCCAAACTCCGATAGCCTAGACCTAAAACGGTCCAGGGGTCCAACCCTTTCCTCTCGGGCGGCTTGGACAGCGTGACCTGGCGCGGCATTTCACAGAGGAGCTATAAGCCAGCTGTTGATAGGCAGGGTTGTTCAGGGTTTAAGGATACTGGACATCAGGCCTTCCGAGCTTGTGTGCTGTGGGTATTACGGTATCACATGGTATCCCCGTCCACATCCAGGGCACCAATAACCAGCAACAAGCTCCATGCGACTAGCCTGGCATGCATGGAAAACCTGGCTAAGTCCTGCCATTAAAGAAATACGGCATATATGCGGTCGTATGCCTGCATACATGCAAGGACTAAGATACAAGACATACATCCTGGCGCCGTGGCATGTCAGGAGCGCATCAATTCGAGCAGCTACTCCTGTGAGAGAAGGCAGCACGAAACACGGCGGAAACTGCTTCCTCTAGGCAGGGGCATGAGAGGCGCTTCAAGAGCCTCCCTAACCGCGAAGGGTAGGCTACGAGGGTCAGGTCTAAGCGGTGACTGCAGGCTCAGGGCAGGCAGAAGCGTCGTCTCATCCTAGCCTGGTACGACCGGCTCGGCGGAGGCATGGCATAGTGAAGCAGAGGACCACAGCCGTTCACCTCAATCTGTGGCAGAGTTTTCTGCCCGTCGCCGCAGCACCGCTCGAGCGCAGTGGCTGCGTAGCAAAACGGACAGTTCTCCATCTTCGCCCAACATGGACCTTGAGTCTTGGATCACTACTGGACATCAAAAAGCGGGTAGCCGGCAATCTGGCGGTGCGAAGCTTCAGAATTGAGGTCGGGGTTCATGTAAGATAGGAGCATAATCTTACTACCCCAATAAGCCACAGATATAAACAAGGTTAAACTTTTCCGGTTCCTACTAGACTACAAGAGCCCAAAAAGTTTAAAGGTTGGGTATTGGGGATCTAAGGAATGAAACCGGGATTCCCTGTTACGGGTCCAGAAAACATGGGTCTATAAGGGTTGCTTACGAGGGTTGAATCGTAATGTGCCTGCGAGGGCGGAATGTGGGGTCCTACTTGGAGGGTCGGGGGACTTATATAGTAAGCGGGTAGTATGTAGACTTATAAGTACCCTAAAAGGGGCCCTAATTGGGGTTATGGTACCTATAAGTCCCTAAAATAACCAGTTACTAAGTCCCCCGACCCTCCAAGCAATGATCAGAACAGGGCTTTGGGGGATATGATACCCCACCTATAGTCTCGATTGTAGTCCCTTCCTGTTTTATTTTAACCAAATCTATAGCTAGGATGCTATAAGGCAACTCCAAAAACGAACTTCAATGGAGACTTTTGGTAACTCTATATATGGGAGCTTCCGAAAATGGAGGACCTTAATATAGTACCCTACATAGTAGGATCCTTTTTGCAGAGACCCCAAATTAAGCTACCCCGAATTTTCGGAAACTCCCATATTCAGCAACCCCAAGTCTCGTATTCGTGATTTACCCAGCCCACTGAAGTCAACACCAAAGCTACCATACCCCAAACCCAGGCTTAAGGCACCCATTCAACCAGCAATCTACACATGCACATGAACAAGAACAACATAAGCATACAAATAGAAATGATAAGAAGTGTATGGGTCGTATATACAATATATACATGAGTAACATGAGCATACTAATAGTAATGATAATAAGCTTATGAGTAATATACAATCCATGGACCCGCCCGTGCCACCTTGATCGGGCTGCCCCAAGCATCAGACCTGAGAGTGAGAAGAAACAGGTGGAAATAATGTAGGGGCCTAAACAATCGGAACACGGTTTGGGGGTATATCATAGTATACTTGTGCTAAGGAACCTTCCTGACGAGTGTTGGTACTTGCTCACCGTTCCATATTGACCCAAAACTTGCTCAGCCCTACAAACCCCTTTAGAACCAATCCTCCCATCCTCATAGATCCGTTTACAGGGCCTGCGAGCAAACCAAAGCCCTAGGTCACCAGGAAAGGTACTCTAGGATGCCCAGTAACCAATAGGAATTTCAAGGGCTCCCTTTTTTCGTGTTGGGCAACTTAATAAGGAACCTAGGACTACAAAAAGGGAATAAGGCAGGGTACTACTGGGCATCCTAGTACTTAGTTTGGGGGCTCAGGTTCTCGGGCTGAGGAGTTTAGGGAAAATGGCTCTAACTTTTCGGGCTTTCGGTTTCAGCGGAATTTCTTTTCACTCGGCGTTGAGTTTCGGGGTTTGCAGTGGCTGAGGGTAAGGATATAGCCAACATGTCATGGACGTGATGTAGACCAGCTACTGCAAGAATCGCGACGGTTTCAACGACCACAAGACGTAGCTGAACCATCGCAATGGAGATAAACATCCGCAGCATGTCGATAGTACTGTATAGCTGCATAGTCCGTACAACGTGGTAAGCCAGACTTGGGCTGCTTGTGATCCTGAGACTTACAAAAAGGCAGCTGCAGAAAAGGAAGTGCCAACCTAAACCAAAAACCCTCAAACCCAAGTTGTCCAAGGCCTCAAGCACTAAACCAAAACCCCCAAAACTATAAACCCCTCTAAACCCCCAGTCCCCAAAAAGAAAGAAAGTTGATGAAGCTTCTCCGAGCCCCGTGCCCGTCCATCTGCCGGATGGCGCTGCTGGCTGCCCCGGCGCTATCGAAACCGAGGAAGCAGAAGCTCTCTTGCTCCTGGAGGAGATGTTTTTTTTTTTTTTTGTTGTAAGCTCCTTTTTCCAGGGGGCCAGCTCGTCGCAGCATCCTAGAAAGGGCAGAATGCCAGGAGGGACAGCAAGCTTACCTGGAGGATGTTGCAGGCGTAGGTTTTCGGGGTTAGGGACTAAAAAGGTTTGGGGTTTCGGGTTTAGGGTTTAGGGTTTCGGGTTTAGGGTTTAGGGTTTAGGGTATTAGGGTTCAGGGTTTTGGGTATTACGGAAACACCCCCAGGAATGTAGGTAAAATAGTGGCCCACTCTTCTACACACTTTGGGTGGCCTAATTTAGGGAAGATTTCCATCGTCACAGCGGGTTACCGTGTTTAAGGAGTTGGGGCAGGACTCATGGTTTTCAGGCTTGGAGGCTCAGAGATTTAGAATAAAGGAATTTACAACTTTTGGGGTCTGGAGTGCCGGGTTTAGGATTCCCAGAGAGCCCATTCAGCAGAATACCATGAATCAGCCTAAATCACATGAAGGGCTCTCGGGGAGTTTAGGATCTGAGAGAGGGCTTAACGCTTCAGGACTTCAAAGTGTTTGAGGTCACGGTTTTCAGTTGTGGGTTTCTCAACAGGGATATGCCGGTGTTTGGAAGCATCTGTTTCTGTTTCACAAAACGCTAACAAACCACATCTGGGAGCCACGGGAGAATTCCAGAGTCCAGGAGCAAAACGACGGAAGCTGCCCACGAGTCCTAAACCTATAGTACCCTTATAGTACCCTTGCAAAACCCCTTTAAATCTTTTGGCTATCCACTCGTCGACAACTGGCTTGGTACCTTCAAACGTTCCCCAAGCCATACTCTGAACCCTTGAACAACATCCGGGCCTTGCATCCTAAACCCTAAACCTTAAACCCCAAACCTAAAACCCTTAAACCCTAAACCGTACCCCTAAAATTCAAAATCTGAAACCCAAAACCCTTGCTACCTAAACCCTAAACCCAAAGCCCTTGCTTCCTAGACTCCGAAATCCTAAAACCCAGAGCCCTTGCTTCCTAAACCCCGAAATCCCAGAACCCGAGAAGCATTTGGACTCCTTGGTCTTGTGCTTGAGAGAGACAAACTCAATCTCGCCAAAGGTATGGAAGTGATGTCGAATGTCGTCCTCCGTAACCTGGTGGTAGTAGTGGCAGTAGCAGTGCGTAGCAGTAGCAGTAGCAGTAGCAGTAGTAGTAGTAGTAGTAGTAGTAGTAGTAGTAGTAGTAGTAGTAGTAGTAGTAGTAGTAATAGTAGTAGTAGTAGTAGGAGTACTACCCCAAAAAATTGGGTCTAACCCTGAAAACGGTAGTTTGTTGGATCCCCAGCTTGAGGACTAAAACCTCACACACCCAAGTGCCATGTACATGGAGGATCATGGGACCTAGTACCTAAGGTTATAAGTTTTTCAATTGAGGGAGTATGTAGGTAAGTACAATAAGGATAGTTACCGGAATTCTGCCAGACGGTTTGGGATGTGAGCGCCGTGATTGGGGTTATAAGAATAACCAGCTGCAATAAGTAAAGTTACATTATAAGGTGATCAATACCTTACTTAATTCGGGGAGTCATAGGTAAGTACAATAAGTATATCTACCCTTTTTGCAAACCCAGCTACTCGAAAGAAGCTCTGGGCCTTGGTTGCCCCCAGAAAACAATCTGCAATACGTCAAACAGGGTTGAGGGGTATAGGGGTTAGGGTATAGTGTTTAGGGTACAGGGTTTAGGGTATAGACATAGAGGTACAGGGTTTACGGTTTAAGGTTGAGGGTATAGGGTTCTAAAGTTTAGGATACAATGAGTAAATGACCCTGCAGCTGTGGAGACTATTCTGGGATGCTGTCACCGATAATGCAGCCGAGGCCATTCAGAACGAAGCTGAACACTTAAGGCTAGGGAACAGGGCAAATCAACAAAACCTGCACAAACCTCCAAGAATTCGTCCATTGGCAGATGCAGATCCACAATAGCAAGCGCGGATGCAGCGGCCAGCCACCGGACGGTCCGCAGAAAGAAGGCCATTCACAGGAAGACACCCGGACTTCGTGGCGCTGAGTGAATTAAAACAAGCCGGGTGTCTTCCATGGACCGTGCAGCAAAGCTTGGCAGCAAGCCCGGAAGGGCATTCTTTGTCATGCCACGCCAATCACCTCCTATCGAGCCTGAAAGCTTCCTCCAATCCCTGGGCTGTGAAGTTTGAGATAATGCAAGTGAGGTCATGAAATAATCGCTGACCTCAGCTACGAATCCACGCTCTTCTTTCTACTCCAACATCGAACGTCAGACTTCGGATAGGTCCTGCAGTGTCGCAACCCGCAAAGACTGCGTCTGCCTGTCTGGGAATGGAACATAGCCCTGGTTTTTGACCAAAGCAGCTGCATCGGTCACCCCTTGAGCCTTGCTCAACAGCCCAAGCAGACATGCAGTCCCAGGCACTTTCTCCGGAACCACGCTTTCACAAATGTAGCCGGCAGCCAGGTTCTGAAGGCTCCAGGTGTGCTGGGCTTGGAAAACAAGGATGGGCTTGGAAGACTGAAGTTAAGACCGATAACTAATCCAGCTATTGCGGCACTACATCAACTTGTTTTACCCCTCGAAATATCCGATCATCAGCCCTTCATAACCCTTATCCCTAAGGCCTACATCCTCAACCCTCGTAAACCCTAAATCCTAAACCCTGCATCCCTAAGCCCACCCCCCCCCCCCCCGGGCCTTCGCAGGTAGGTTGCCAATGTAGATGCGCCGCTCTTCATAGCCGGCCTAGACAGGCTTTATTTGGGTTTCTGGTATAGTGGGGTTTAGGATTTAGGGTTTAGGGCTTATTGCGTTGCCTTTACCCTGTTCTGCCGTCAAAACACGAAACAAGGTCTGTGTGTATATATATATATGTGTATGTATATATATATATGTATTTATGCATGCACGTACGTATATGTATGCTTATACACATCAATAGAATAACACAGTAACGCTAGAGTTATATAACAAAAAGCTGCAACAAATACAGTGCTAATAAGAAGCTTTCCCGTTAAGGGCGCATATAAAGAAATCATAAGTGAATACTTTGCTCTTTTTTTCGGGCTCAGGGCTTGACGAGGCCGTAGGCATCCGACCCTAAAGCCTGAAAAATAGTGGAGGTGGACCCGCTACGTTTGAAGGTGCCTTTAAAGGAACCCTGAACCCTTCAGGGACGCCTACACCCCGACACCTTCATACAACCCTAACGAAACCGGTTTAAACCGTTATAGGTCTTAGGCGTTGGCGAAGGACAACACCGGGCAAGCATGCGGTGACGAAGCGGTCCATGGAATTACAAACTTGGGGCCAATCCACAGAGAGTAGGTACATGAGGCGGGTTCCTTTTAAAGTTCCTCAGAGGATTCCGTTAAGAGTTCTATACGGCTTGAATGGCTCTTCGAGAACTCCAGACCAGAGCCATGTTCTAAGTGTTACGACCCGTACGTGAAACCGAAACTTCTCACCGGCCCAAAACCCCCTGAAACAAAAGGTGAAACTTTCAGAATCGACTACCTTATAAGAACCCCAAAAGTTGAAAAGCTGAGTTTACAGCAAATAAGACTTCACGTAAGGCCGCGGTGCCTTGACTTGCAGCTTCATGGGGTGCGAGGACCCACTGGAGCCTGCAGAAGAAGAAGCAGTAAACTGAGTTTATAGAAGGTTTCGGGGTTTGGATCAAGGTTTTAGGCTTAGGGGTGTAGCGGTGTAGGGTTATGGTATAGGGGCTTAAAGGCCTGGGTTATAGGTGCTTCCAAGGCCCGTTGGGTCTCAAGGTTGGTTGTTACTTGGGTTGATTGTCGGTTTATTGCGTAGGATGCCCAGTAACCTAGGAATAAGAAGGGCTCCCTTTTTGGTATTGGGTAGCCCAATAAGGAACTTAGGACTACAAAAAGGGAATAAAGGTACTACTGGGCATCTTAGGTATTCTAAACACTGCAGCACCAGCGTCTTCAGTATTCAGGACGGCCTTCCGTGTACCATGGGGGCCTTAATAATTAGAGTAGGGTTTTGGGGGCCGTTATGCTATAATCATAACAAGGAACCTACCAAAAAATTGTATTGGGAATCAAATAAAATTTGGGCCCCTATATCCCTAAATCCACTATATTGCCCGTATAGTATCCCTTAAAGGAACCCAGCAAAATTGTATATTGGAAATTATTTCGGTCCCTACTATAAAACCCCATTATTAAAAGTCCCTTATAGACCCCTCTTAAAGGATCCCTTGAAAGGGAACCCTGTTCTACTCGTCATTTCGGCCCCTTTCGTACCACATCTGTAGTCGAAAACGCGAGTTTGGAGACCCAGAGAGCCCAATACCCTTTAAATCAGGAATATACTTTAAAGTATAAGGAGGTTCATACTATGATTTAAGCTGTATTCCTTTATTAAGGGGTATGGGGCTCTCTGGGTAACGATGTGGGTTTATAGGGCTAATATAGGCTTTAGGGTTGAGCGTTGAGGGTTTAGGCGGGCGCTGCAAGCATCCTGGGTAAATGATAGGATGCAGGGGCCCTTTTCGCCGTATTTGCTGTAAACAACAAGATGCGAGCAGCATTGCTTGGGGAACATACAACTCCTGAACTCAAATACTTGAAGATTCCTCCGTAACCTTCAACCTCAACCCTACACCCGAGAATTCTGAAGATCCCCACGGTGCCTGCATCCCACCAGAATGTGCTGGACTTTGGCGGCTCCTCAGCAAGCCGTCAAGCTGAGGGGTTGCTTATAACGGTTGAGGGTTTAGGGTTTAGGCTTATGCTGCAGCTGGACGGGTTTTGGGATGTTGGTTGCGAGGCTGTTAAGGCTTTATGAGAATTTTCCATACTGAAACCATGATGCCTGGATCCCTAAACCCTTAGCCGACTCGAGCCAAAACTCGCAGAGAAAAAAAAGTAACCTGCGATAAAAGCCCAAAGAATCTGCGGAAAAATGCTTTGCAATGCACAAAGCTCCCAAAATAGCGCAGAAACGCATAGCGGCGGCTTCGTGACACCCATGTTCAGCATGCATGGTGCCTACTGCTGCAAAAGAACGGTAGCATAAGCAATCAGAGTCTATATTTAGTTCGTCTAACTACCCCCGAGGGCCCATCATATACACTACCATTATGGAACTACGCCCCCCAAAACATAACAGGGATGGTCTCTTGGGACCTCATTCCATATTGGCAGTGCATATGGAGCCTCTGGGAAAAACCGATCAGGTGATCCGCTCGTTTTGGCATTGGCTGTGCTCACTCTGCAGAGATAACTGGGAACGATTCCAGAGCTATCTACAAATTCTCTTCCAGCATTGCTCTACCCCCACCCGCCCGGGCATGAGTTTCCTGCCCAGGTGCGGTTATGAAGCCTTTAATATGCAAAGTCTTTAAGCGTAAAACCGCCCTCAGCGCCTCAAAGGGGAAAGGAGGGACCCTTAATGGGGACCCCTACCCTACAATGGGCTATACAATGGGTATATAATAGCTATACCAAGGGTATATACCTAGGGGTCCTTATTAAGGGTCCCTCCTTTTACCCTTCAATCAGAGCCCAAGGCCCCATAATTTCTAATCTCCAAGCTTTGCGGTCTTCTTCCCTCTGCCTCCTCCAGGATCCCCTCTGCACATGCCAGGGGCTACCATACATACATCTCCAGCATAATCAACAGCACAGTTGTGTTCGTTGCAATTGGCCACTTATAGTCGTCTTCTTGCAGCTGCTTGAATTGTTTAGACTGTCGATACTATGGATATGATAATCGCTGTGAAAAATCTACAGTATCTGTGTTCTAGCTCTTGCTTTTACATACTATGTCTACATACTGCTGTTCTTGTCATTATGTGAACCCTGTTCGTACCTGTGCACATACCGTCATCATCATAGGCATAGTTGTCATCACCGGTACTCTTTACTGAGGCTGCACGAAGGTGCCGTTTTTACATGCGATCTTGTGATATGGATCAGAAGGTCCCTGAACCCTGTGCCCTACTTAAACCCCAAACCCCAAACCAAACCCCCTAGATCCCAAACCCCTAAAGCCTAAACCAAACCCCCTAAACCCCAAACCCCTACACCGCATAAGACCCTAAAACCCTAAACGGATCAGAAGGTGCAGAGGCGCGTGCCTTTCGCCAGCGCCCGTCGCGCCCGTCGCGCCCGTCGCGCCCGTTGCTATCCCAGTCCCGCCGACCTTAGGATGTTCGGTTCAGGGCTCAGGGCTTAAAGGTTCCTCTGAGGGGCGCCACTAAAGGGTTCTGTCAGGGTTTGATTGGGGTTTTCGGCTTAGGAGTTTAGGAGTTTATAGGGCATTGGGGAGGGTCTCCGGAAAGGATTTAGAGGACAGTTTCAAGTAAGGGCTCAAAACTGAACCTAAGAATGCCCAAGATTTTTGGGGCACAAGAAGGCATGGACTGTGAATTCCAGAAAGCCCGAACTGCGAGATGACAGGGGCAAACTATACCCTCTAGCGCAGTTCCGCTTTCGGTTACCCGTTCTTGTATTTACGATCCTCCGATGATGGCACGGAACCAAGGCAACCAACAACAGAAACCACAAATGAGGGTGTCGGTGGGGTTAGAGCTTTTGGGAAAAGGTTTAGGGTCGGAGTCCAGCGTGTGAGTGAGGATCCAAGTTTATCAAATATCCAGCATTTGAACTGATTTAACCCTGCTCGTTCCACTCCCTACATCTTGCGTATAAGCTCTTCAGAAGCATTAAGTCCTCGAACACATGAGCCTGAACCCTAAACCCTTAACTTTTATCTGTTCTACAGCCCTATAAAGACCCTAAATCCTAACAGAAAGGACGCTTGTGGCGTGTATACATAAGCAGTTTTTACAGGTTCAAGAGTAGCAATACCAGCCACAACAGTCCCATCTGAATTAAGCCTAACTGCACCACGCAGGTTTTAAAGCAAAGCCCTTGTTCTAAAGCGAAGTCTTCCGTTCTGTACAATCAGCAAAGCAAGAAGTGATAAGCACTGCTGCGACCTGGAGTAAGCCCAGAAACCTAAAATACCTAAAAAACCCAAAAAACCAAACAACAACAAAGAAACACACAAAAAAAAAAAAAAAGAACCAACCCCATACCTCCGGAGCCGCCCGGTGATATGGGGTCGGTTCTTTTGTGTTGTTTGTTTTTTGTTTTTTTGTTTTTTTTTTTTGGTTTTGTGTTTTTTGTGCTTCTTTGGTTTTTGTTTTTGTGTTTTTTTGTTTTTCGCTCCTGCACAGGTATGCGCCTGTCAGCCGAGCCCCATAAAAACAAAACAAACAAAAAACCAAACAAAAAACACCACACAAAACTCTGGTGGACTAGTCTCCTGGAGAATTGTTTTTTGGTGTTGAATGTTTTTGTTTTTTGGATTCTGTGTTCTTTTTGGCTTTCTTGGTTTTCTTCCGTAGGTATACTGACGCGCGAGTACACGAATGACGTCGGCCCTGATCATTTCTTTTCCGGGGCGTAGAAAGCAGTGTTGACTATCCGGCAGGCAAGAATTGAAGGAAATAACGGCTTTAGGCCTCATCGCGCGAAGCAGCTTCATCAAAATACTATGTGGTACTACGACGCCATTATTCGTAATGTGTGTTTTCGCAGGGGGGGCTTCCCGCCTGGAACCTTCGTATTGTTATAGTAACAACCGTGTTAACAATACCATAACGGAAATAAGACTGATTGTAACAATTACGTTAAAGAAGTGCTACTACAATCACAAAAACAACGGTGACAATTGAAATGACATGAAGGCCGTTCTCAAAGAGAAAGGCCTTGAGCATCTGTATGAGAATCTGTCCTAAGACAAGCATCATGAGCATATGTCGCTTCGTTTTGGGTGTTCTGCACATATGCGTCCACGTAGTTTGCCATGTCACGTGTGTTGCCACAGAGACCGCTCGAAGCAAAGCATGCTTGTTCTGCTGCATCACAGGTAGCAACGAAGAAGTAAAAAAAATGCTTATCTTGTGCTTATCTTCCCACGCCACAACAGTCCCCTCTCAATCACAAACAAGAGACCCAGAAGCCCGAAACTCTAATGCCTGAACCCTAAGCCCTACTTAAAGGCTCATGTGACTTAGCAAGTAAGGTTATAAGTACGTCAGAAGTAGGATAACCCCACTCAGGGGACTCACAACCCCAATTGTGACCTAATTACTAACCTTTACTGTAAATAAAGTCCATGAAGTCTGAGGTCCTTCCTCTGAGGCTTGGGCTTCTATCGTCTCGGTCGTCTCGCCACGCCTGGGCGGAGTCTAAAATAGGAGCCATAATACCTTGTGTGTTACACTACAACAAGAGCCGGCATAATAGTATAATAATGCACTTTAACTATATGTTTGCTATACTGTAGCATCTGTAGCTGTGTAGGGAATCAGGCTTCTATATTACGGTCCGGCGCCCCAACAGGTTTAGAGTTTAGGGACTGTTGTTTTTCACGAGTTCACTCCGGAGCAGTTCGCTGCTTAAATGGCTGTACACTAGAAGTCGAAGCCGCAGTGTCTGCTGGTGTTAGGAATTAGGTGGGGTTTAGGGGTTTAGGGGTTTAGGGGTTTAGGTAGGGTTCAAGGTTCTATGCCCTCTGACCTGATTCTGCCAGATCTCTGCATGATTGCTGCTGCTGTCGCTGCCGAATACATTGTGACAATGATGCTGATTGATGGGTAATTCCACGTTCTTTGCGGGGATCATTCTCCGGTGTTTCTCTGCCCGGGGCTTGCTGATGTTCGTATTGTTGGCGGTGGTGGCGGCGGCGGTGGGGGTGGTGATGGTGCTGGTGCTGCTGTTAGTGGATGTTGTGTCTGATATTGCCGTTACTGTGGTCGCTGCTGCTGGTGATGGTGAGACCCAACTGTAGAAGGCACTCAATGCGAAACCCTGTGCAGACTGGCTTGGGCAGTTCCTCAAGCATATGAGAATATGATTAACCTAAGGAATGGCACTGCTACCAATGCAGCATCTGCATGATGGACCGACGAAGAACAGTCTGAAATCACACACCCCACTCCCCTGAACGGGGCTCGATGACATAAGATTTTCAGGACTCTAAAGGGTCTTATCCCTTGCTGCTCATGGGCAAGATTTCGCATGATCCACGGTATATGCCGCACTTACCGTAGCTTAGCTACTTACCCTGTGGGCAAGTTTCTTTCTTGAGGGAACTACTAAAGGCTAACCTTTGGGACTACATAGCGGTTGTACTACCCAAGAAAGGCTAACGGCTGCGTACCTGAACCCTAAAGCCCTAAATCATGGCCTTGTTTGCCCCCCCCCCCCCCCCTATACCCCCCCTCCCCCTGTCAACCCCCTAGGAAAGATTTAGCAAGTACTTGCCAAGGTCTTGCCAAGGTTTGCGTCTCATTAGAAGCTCGGTAGGGCCTCGACCTTGGTTTGCGTAACCTTCACAGAAGCCTGCCACAGCCCTGACGGGCCGCGGGAGGTTCTGACAGGGTCGCTGAGGCCTTGCTAGGGCCTTGCTAAGGCCTTGCTGAGGCTTTGCTGCGGCCTTGCATGCTGTTGGCTTGCCCGGTGGAGGGGGCGGAGGGTCTGCTGAACAAGACCCGTAAGTGGGAAATGCTAAACCTCAATAAGACTTGCTGAGGGTGCCTGGCGGGGGAGAGGGGGTATAGGGGGGGGGGGGGGGGACAAACAAGGCCATGACTAAAGCCCTAAACCCACTGCACTAGGCTACGGCAACGTAGGACCTTGTTCATGGACCGCATCACCATAACAGTAATTCCTACTCTACGAACCCTGGAACCCTACGTTCTACTATATAATCTAGGCACCATAACAGTCATTCCTACCATGGGAACCATACATTCTATTATGTAGGTACTTAGGACTCGTAGGGGGTTGGGAGGCTTAGGGTGCATAGTTGCTTCTGAAGGGCATTCTTGTCCCGATGGCCGCCACGATCTTCCCTGGCAAGTTCAGGGTCTTAGGGTTTAGGGTTTAGGGGTTTATGTTTAGAAGTTCATGGTTTAGAGTTTGGAAGGAGTCGTCAGGGTTTAGGGTTGAGGGGTCAGGGCTGAATCGGCTGATGCCGTGGTAATGAGGCGTAGCTTCTGTGAGAACGCTCGTAAGATGCAGGGGATTGGGGTGTTTTGTTTGAGAAACAAATACTTCACAAACAGACCCCTGATTCAGGAATGGCCGCATTGCTGAAGGCCCACACAGTCGCTGGCGATAACTAAACTGGCAAAGCACTTCTCACCCCGTGCGATCTACGGTCTCCAACACCGCGGCACCCGAAACACTAAACTATGATAACCGACTTATGCTTGTGGTAGATCTTAGAAGCCCTGTAGCTGCAGTAGCATGATGCAGGAGTTTGTCCATCACCAGCAGAAAGACGACAGCCTCAGACCGTGTCAAGCCAACAGTCCGACAACTTACCAAAAGCAGAAAGGCTCGATTCAAGTCTATCCTTCACCCTTAACCACACCTGCACCCCAAAAGTATGCAGACTAATGGCCTTTTCAACTGCTGGGCCGTTTTGCGTAGAGGGCTTAGGTCGGTAGGCTCTAAAAACCCTAAACAATAGGGACCCTTAGGCCTGAATGCCCATAATGAGGACCTAATAAGGCCGATTTAAGGAAGTATAGTCCCCTACAGCCCCCCTCCCCCCTACCCCCCGAAGGGTCCTTTATGAGAAAGAGTCCTAGCGGTACTGTTATGGGATATGCTTTCTGGGTTTCGTTTAAGGGATCCATAAGGGTCCAGAGCCGATGCCAAAGCCGAAGCAAGCAGGGCAGACCAGGAGTAGGCTTTGGCCTGAGCACCCAGCAGTCGGACACGCACGCTTCGGGGCTTCAGGGTTTCAGGACTTTAGGCTTTTGAGGGGTTCAGGATTCTGGGCTTCGGGTCTTGGGGTTTCGGGTTTCCTCGAACTTTGTAGGGTTACGTCGACTCGGATTCGTACCAAAATCAGACCTGCCATGAATGAGGCTCTGCAAGGCATTCTTGGGACGCCACGCCTGAAAGACAAAACAAGCGGCACCCGTTCTTGCCTCGACCTCGTACTATGTACAAATCCTTTGTCGCCGGTATGTCGTCGATCGTCTCTAAAACCATCCTCGCACATAAACTCCACGCCTCGCACTTGTGAATCCGAACGGAACATGAAGAAATTGACGTGCTGCTTGTTCGAGAATTGCTCCCGCGGGGGCTTAGGGATTAGGGCCCACTACTGGGCATCCTAGACTATACGTCCTGATTTTCCTTGAAAACCAGAGCCTTATAGATCCCTTCTAATAGTAACCCTTATAGACCCCTTTAAAGGAACCCTTAGGCCCTACGTTTGACTATCACGTTCCTACATTATCATAGTACCCTTAGAGGTAGCCCTTATAGACCCCATTAAAGGAACCCTAAACCCTAAACCGAATCCTCATCTCTAAGTCCTGAGTTTCCTTGAAAACCAGAGCCGATAAACTTCAAGCTGAGGCGTCCACTCTGGAATGCTGTCGGTTCAAGCCTCTCAGCTTGTCTCATGGCTTACACTACGGATCCTATTATGAATTACCACCAACCTCCTGGTTCAGTGTCAACAAGACATGTTTGCACCGATCATGCAGAACTGCACCCTGACGTGCTCTAGCAAAACATGCACAAGGCCAGGGTCAAGCATGTTTTCGCACAAAGCTCCGTTTAGAGGAATGGGATTTAGCCAATGGCGAGGTGACCAAGCCACACCTTTTACTCAAGGCAATCGAGAACTATCTCTCCGACTTCAACTAGAACGATGTACCACAAAAAGCCTAGTCTAGTTAATAAGGAACATATATGATGTAGCTATGTGTAGGTTAGGCCTATGGTGCTATCCACAAGGCTCCATGTACCATATCGTGGGGTTCCTATGGATTCCTATATAGGCACTTCAAGGCCGAAGTATATGCTATACAGGTACGTGCATGGACCTTCACACCCTAAACCCTTGTAGAAGCCTCAAACTCAAAGGAACCCTTTAAGGCACATGGAGCCTGAGGTTAGTCTGCAAACCGCATCCCTGACCGAAGGTCTTTGCTTCGAGCTCGTCTGGCCCTACGCAAAGCCCTAAGTGAGAAGCCTGTTCAACTCCTACACAAGACTTGCAAGGCCCTTCAACCCTAAACCCTAAACCCCTAAAACCCTACAAACCCTAAACCCTATAGCGCTAAACCCTAAACCCCATAAGCCCTATAAGCCCTATAAGCCCTTCGACTTCTTACGTACCAAAAAAATTGAAATTCAACGAAGCCACGGGACGCCTCAGATTCCCCCCTGCCCGGACCCAACCTGAAGCCCTAAAGCATCAACACCAGAACCCCCGACTTGTCGGGTTTCATGGGGAAGTAAAGGTTAACCTCTTTGATTATATAGGCGTCATGTAGGGATTGTACTACCCCAAAAAGGTTGAAAGTTACCTCCTCTACGACTAGGACCCTGTTAAACCACCCGCAACACTCTAAGTCCCTTCTTACTTCAACCCTTAGCTAGAAACCTCTTATATCATTAATAAAAACTAGTCAGAAGTAGGTCCTTATGAGATCCATAAGGCCAAAAATAGTCATTAGGTCACAAAGCCCTGAGTATAAAGCCCTATATAAAGCAAAATAAAGGCATATGGTCACAAAGCCCTGAGATGAGAACTCCGAAGAAGCCTGAACCGAATCCCTTTCCTTTCTTGAGACGAAGAAGTTGGCTTCGAAGCATCAGCTCGTCCTGCGGAACCATGAGGAGATGGAAGTTTAGGGTTTAGGGTTTGGGGTGTAGGGTTAGGGTTTAGGGCTTAGGGTTTAGAAGTTTAGGGCTTAGGGTTTGGGGTTTAGGGTTAGGGTTTAGAAGTTTAGGGTCTAGGGTTTGGGGTTTAGGGTTAGGGTTTAGGGTTTAGAAGTTTGGAACCATGAGCATAGCGCTCCGAGGGTCTTGTTCTTAAGGTTTAGGTTTCAGGGTTTTGGTGGGGTTTAGGGTTCAGGGTTTTCGTAGGGCTTAGGAGTTTCCTTATGGTTTAGGGTTTGGGGTTTAGGGTGGTATTTTGCGGGTACCTGGAAGTTTCAGGACATCCGAGGGAACTTGCAGCTGCCATGGGGCCTCCCGAAGATCCTTCTTGAGGGTTCCGTTTTAAGGATCTCATATGGGGGTGTGGCCACAGACCTTAAGGTAAAGGAGCCCCTATAGATCCCTTATAGTGCCCTTATAGAGCCGTTGTACAAGTGTGGCGCTTGCGGGTTCCATAAAACTCGAGAGCCCATTATGCACCCTACACTCTCCTAAACCCTTAAAACCTAAACCCTAAGCCCTAAACATGCTAGACCCAGTAATCTTTACCACGAGCTTCATGCATCCCATCCGAGACTCCCCAGCAGGGTCCTTGAGGGTCTTTATTCTAAGGGTACCTAACGGATCATGGGACTTAGTATGGAAGGTTATAAATACCTTTAACATGATCCTTCAAGTAGGGTTCTTCAAAACGAGTCCTCCTTAATAGGGGGACGTAGATCATCCCCCAGGGCTCCAAGTATACAAATAGCACACACACTTTTCGGTCCACACCCTAGTGCTCCAAACAGGGTCTTGGGCTTTCTGGGGGAAGGGTTTCGGCTTTGGGGGCTAAGGTTTGGGATCTCACTACGAGGGTCCAGGAATCTTCGGGTACAGTCCATAAATAATACCTACTCTGTGTGTTGTTTGAAGCCCCAGGGATCGGGTGAGAGCTCTATAAGGGATTGATGAGGACTGCAGTAATTAAGCGTTTGTAGCTGCGGGGGTCGTATTTAAGCCCTATATGCTCACCGGCCCAAAACTCAAGGAAATAAAAGTTGAAACTTTCAGAATCCCAATACTTGAGTCTACAGCCATAAGGAATGATAGCTGTGGGTTTAGGGTTTAAGCCCCTGTATCCCTAAATCCCTTACAATAGCCCTTATAGTATCCGTTTAAGGAACCCTGTAAAAGGAATTTCTGGGCTGATTCACAGCGCAGAGCACCAGGTGCCTCGCGCAAGCGCATTGCGTTCTCAAAGCCTTGCCCATCTCGAAAATGGACGAAGCCTTAGATCCGTGCATCTCATTTTCAGGATTAATGGACGAAGCCTGAACTTCGTGCATCTCAGTTTCAGGGTTTTGTTGTTTTGTTTAAGGGCCTTGGTACACTTCTTGATTTGAGGGTTTAGGGCTTTAGCGTCTAGGGTTTCAGTGCTTTTGGGGGGATCAGGCTCGACGTAGGGTTTTCGGCTGAAGGAGTTGCCTCATGATTCGGGGATACAGCTAGCTGTAAGTTGTATACGGTAGTTGGATGGCTCCTCAGCTGAGCCACCGAAACCCAGAGCAATAGAGGGCTTAGCGTTTCCGACCCTGAAACTAAAAGGCTCCGGGTCAGACGCAGGCTGCTTACAAACCTTAGGGTTTAGGGGTTTAGGGTTTAGCCCTAAACCCTAAACCCTAAACCCTAAACCCTAAACCCTAAACCCTAAACCCGTTTAGCCCTTAAGCTTTAAACTTAAGCCCTGGAGCCGCCAGACCCTAAAGCCTCTAAACGCCTATAGAAGCCCTAAGCTGTGTACCCCCATCTGAAGCTATGGAGTAGGAAGCCCTAAGCAGGACTCGGAGGGTTGGATTCTATAAGCGGTCCTACTTTCATGGATTTTCCGAAAATTAGGGGTTCCTTTAGACGGATCTATGTAAGGTTTTTTTTGTAAAGGGAACTATAGGGGTTTAAGGAACCTTTTTGGAGGGTCCGTAAAATAAAGATCCTACTATATGGTCGTATATTAGGGCCACCGATTTTGGGAAACTACGGACCTGAATAACGTCATTGATCATCAGGCCATGCTTGCAGAGAGACTCCTTCGAAGGTTGGGGGAACGGGGAGAGATCATCTTCCTCGACCTGAGCATCCCATGCGTGGAGCGTAATGCTTCGCGTGAAGCTACCCTCGACAACTGGCCTCGAGGAAGGTGTTTTTGACGATGGTACCACAAAGCCTGGGCACCTTGGACAATGCTGCTTCACAAGATCTGGTAGACCCGGAATAAAGTCCATGCCGCAATGACGGGATTCCGGCAAGCCTCCTCGACACAGCTCGGTGCCTTCTCCAGTGCGAGAATCTCTCTTGCTGCGGGCATGGCCTTGGTCTCTTTGTGACCTTTTTTGATCCACCGTGAAAATACAATCGGCGGCTATCCTGCACGCTGTGAGCTGGCATGTGCAGCTGTTGTAAGCGGGGGAAAACACATGAACGAACACAGCCACATACACAACAGTACCACAACCCCCCAAGGGGGCTGTAACGGATCCCTTATGGTCCTCAATAGTGGGGTTTTTCGGATAGAATAGGGGTAGTTGGAGGGTTTAAAGTACGCCATGGAGCTTTTAAGAAACAAAAACTCTCGGACTGTCTTGACCATTGAGTTGAGGTTTTAGGGTCTAGGGGTTTAGCGTTTCGGGCAGGCACAGGTTTTATGGTTTGGGGGTTTGGGGTTTAGTCTAGACGACTGGCCTGCACCCTACAGCTCAAAGCTGGATGCTAGCATCTTACATTGCGATTTCGCTGGCTCCAAACCCGGGAACCCTGACACCAGAAAAAAAAAAAAAAAACACCCCAATGACAAACTCCAAACCTCTGGACGTTGGCCCTAAACCCGAAATCCCTAAACCACCAGAACCTCCCAAACACCCAAAACCGCACATGTGACGCTTAGGTCAGGGAGCAGTAGACATACTGCTCATGGCTTTTCCTCGGCCCAATAAAGACCTGCAAATCTGACTTAGCAAGCTATTGGGGCCTTAACTAGCTAAGGGTAGAAAGTTTAGGGATACAAACCTACAAGTCTGACTCAGACTTTTGGAACAAGGCTCCGTTTAAGGGGTTCCGCTACTAGGAGTCTATACGAGTGACGAAGACTTAGACGTTTTAACATTCGATTTGGTCTAAAGCTTCCGGAATTAATTGGAGTTTAGGGTTTAGGGCAAATCGAATTCAGTCAGCAACGAGAACAGGGTTGTGTTGTACTTAGAATGGGATCCTAAGGAAGAGTCTAGCTAGTGAGTCAGGCATCTACATTAGTTTTCTCTTTTTTTGTTGCGGGGAGGGGGGCGGAGGTGAGGTTTATGGACCTTCAGTCTAAGCCTAGGCTTGCTAAGCCCCTAAACCCCCAAATCCCTAAACCCCTACATCCCGAAATCTTAAATGCATAAAGCCCTAAACCCCTAATTAAATCACTCAAATCCTAAACCCCTGGTGGTGCTTTGGAGTTGCAAGGCTTGGTGGGTTCCAGCCTTTTGGCTTTGACAGAGCCTGAAGGCTTTTCGGGCTCGAGGGTTGTAACAGAGGGGCCTTACGGTTGATGATATAAATCCTGCATGACCCATAATAAGGAATGTGCCATAATTCCCATGGTTTAGGCTCCTTAAGGTAATGCAGGATTTATATCATCAACCGTAGTAATTAGAACAGGGTTACATTAAAGGGAAAAGGGCTACGGTAAGGGTAGTATAAGGGATTTAGGGATGCAGGGGGCCCCAATAGTTAGAAGAGGGTTCTGGGGCCCATTATAGTATAATTTCACTGAGGAATCCAAAAAAATAGTCTAGGTAACCCTTAACCCTAAACCATAAACCGTGTTATAAAGGCCCCTACAGCAGGGATTTTTAGAGCTCAGGGTCTTTCAGGCTTTCTCGGGGTGAAGGACTTCAGGGTTTGGGGTCTATAAGGCTGTAGGGGTTAAGGGCTTTAGGGTTTAAATAAATTCCTCTAGACTGCATACTATGGGACCTCCTAACCAAACATTCGGGGATGCGTGAATGGGGCGAAGTGCTGTTACCTAAGACCTAAACCCAAACAAGCCCCCCAAACCCCTACACCCCTAAACCCTAAACCCCCTAAACCCCTAAACCCTAAATACACAACCCTAAACCCAGAATCCTAAACCCCTACACCCCTAAACCCCTAAATCGAGACCCCAAAGCACAGCCTCATCGATCTTGCCGCACTTGGAAAACTTTTCCCGGATCTCCTCGGGCAAAAACCAGGGGAGATCACTGCTTGAAGGGTTATATAGACATATGCATATATCACTACAACGAATAGCTACAGTATTGTACACCTATACATGTATATATACATATATATATATATACACACATATATATAGACATATTTATTACATAGAGCAATATATATATATATATATATATATATGTATATATATATATGTATATATACATACATACATATATATATATATATATATATATGAGAGCGAGAAAGAGAAAATGAGAGAGAGAGAGAGGGAGAAAGAGAGTGACCGATCATGTAGTGTAAGTTGTACAGTATATCTATCGATCTATCTGTCTAGCTATCTATCTGTCTACCTCTCGCTGTCTCTCTCTCTCTCTCTCTCTCTCTCTCGACGTGCACACATAGGTCTTTGATGGGTTGCAGGTGCTTTCGGTGTTTTGGGGCCTTCAGCGTCTCTTGGTACAAGACTACTTGAAGGGTTAGGTGACTTTGTTATACGGTACTTGAGGCATGTTGGGTGTGTTGGGCTTACGTATGCTCGGAGAATGATGTTTGAAGGGATTTGGCCCTTGGGCAGTGGGCTACAAGTGTCCTAGTTGGGGTGCTATCCCTGCGACATTAGTTGGGCTTAACAATCTTATAATATTACACGTGACCAGCTTTAATCCCTTGACACTTCAAACAGGCCCTGTAGTTCCCAAAGCCTACACCCTAATAGCATTGGCAGCACTCATATGGTCATATGAATGATGATATAAACCCTGCATTGCCCATAATAAGGAATATACCGTAATCTCTGGAAGACTCCGACACAGTCCCCACACCCAGCCACATCCTCACGAAAGGAGGTGGCGAACGTGAACGAGATCACAAAGAATCTGCTTCATCCCCAAATCTTACAGCGCATACGCCTTAGAAGGGGCACCCACTCTGTAATAGTGGTATAATAGGAAGAAAATAGGGCCCGAATGTAATCCTTATAGTCACTATTATAGGGTGGGGGCAGCTTCTAGCATACGCCCAAACCCTAAACCCTCAGAGCCCGGCTGTGCTGGACTCCCAAACTCCCACAGGAAACAAGAACCTTAAACCCTGATTACAGCCCAGGTCAGACCCTAAACCCTAGAACCCATGAGCCAAAGAAGCCGGAGAATCCAACACCCTGAACCGGATTTAAGCTGAAGACCCTCATGGTTTACCTGGACCCCAGATACACCTACTTTTGTGGGGGCTCCCTAATATGATTTCTATACAAACTATTGGAATTGGGATCTAATTAAAATTTCCAATAACAAAAACGCTAGGTTATTTGGGGTTAAGGTAAAAGCCAGAAAGTTGGAATATGATTATCCTAATCCCTTTATGGTAAATTATAAGGTTTCCTACCCTGAAACCATATTCCAACTTTCTGGAGTTTCCTATAAGGCAAGGTTCAGCTCTTAGCCCGAGGATGTGACCCGGAATCGTGTAAAGACCTCGGGTTGAGCTCCGGACGTCAGTGGTGACGTCGGTGGGCAGGGAACCGACCTACAGACTATAGGGTTCCTTTAAAGGGATCCTCTAAGGGTTCCTTTACAGGGATCTACAGGGCTTAGGGTTTAGGGTTTGGGGAGTTTCCTAATCCCAAACAGTCCCAGGTACTGTTATGGTGAATACTTCCCCAAATCATACTAATATTTCCTAATATATCGACACCCTACACTATCAGGATCAGCCGGCAGCCTCTCATATAGGGGCCTCCATAGTTCCTGTAATGGGGGTACATAAACAGTGTAACCAGTCCCTCAACCCCAAAACCTGAGGAATAGCAGAACAGCATTATATAAGTAACTACTGAGACTTCTATATGGAAGGCCTTGCGTGCGCGCCAAGGACTTATGGTGAACTGCTCTGGGGCACCACCAGCCTTAAATAATGACATAGGGTCAGGAGTAGGAGTTCTCATCTATTGTCACTTTAGGGCTTAAGTTTTAGGGTTTAGGGTTTCTTGTACCATTAAGTGATTGCTGTGATCAAGATTATTGTTGTGATGCTATGTTGGAGTTTCCGAAATAGGGGACCCTAATATAGTACCCTAAATAGTAGGATCCTTATTATAAGGATCCCAAAATAAGGTACCCCCCCATTTTCGGAAACTCCCCTAAACCTCAAAACCTATAGATCCCTTATATGAACCCTTAAGGAACCCTCAATAGATCCCAAAATAAGGTACCCCCCCCCCCTTTTCGGAAATTTTCCCCTCTGGGTGTCGTTACGGGCTTGGGATGCTTGGTCGCTCCCAGAGTTCATGGTGTGAGTCATGGGGTGTCTGTTAGAAGCTGCCCCCACCCTGTAACCCTAGGGATCTAAGGACTCTTATAATAAGGGTTTTGGGCCCAAAGACCATACTATATAAGGCTTTTGGGCTATTTTGATCCCTAGGGTAATAGTGGTATAATAGGAATATAATCGGGCCCTACTATAATCCTTATAGTCACTATTACAGGGGGGCAGCTTCTAAGGTGTCTGCGCCTTGTACACTTGGGTTTTGGGCTTCAGCGTCATCGGATCGAGAGTGTAGGACATCGGGTATGTCAGTGCTTTATTGTGTGTGTGTGTGTGTGTGTGATTGTGTGTATATATATATACACATACAACGCGTATCATATATATATATATATATATATACATATATATATACACACACACACACATCTAGGGTTTGGCGTCGGGCTTTAACATTCGGATGCACAAAGAAGTGGGGTTTCGAGTTCCGTTATCTAGAGACAATATCAATCCCCCGAAAACCCAATAAAGCCACGAATTACACCAGTCTTATAGAACCTTGTACGGCACCATAGCAACATCAAGAGATCATCAGTACGAAGAATCTTGCTACTTGAAGCTCCCGTGAAGGGTTTCGGAGACCTTGCAATAGCCAAGACCGTGGAACGAGCCATCAAGCTGGAATCTCTAGTCCATGAGAAACCAGGGGCCATCCAGAAGACAAACCTCACAACAACCTTCCAGCTGAGAAGCTGGCTCCGCAAGCCCTTGTAATCAGATTGCAGACGCTAAACCCTGACCCCTAACCGCAAAATCCCAAACTCCTGCAACCCAAACTTCTAAACCCGATCCCTCAGCAAACGATGTGCCGAGCAAGCTGCCCACAGGGACCGTTGTTCTTCGCCCATTGCTCCTACGTGCCTTATAACTCTAAGTACAGGGCCTTAGGGGGAGGAGAGTAGGGTGCTAGGGTTGTGGGGTTTTGCGGCTTGCGGCGAGGGTTGCGCTTGTCGAAGGCTACACGGCTTAAGTGGGGCTTCGGGGTTGCTATAGGGTCCTGTATGTCTGGGCGTTGATGCGTCTTCCGGTAGTATAGACTCGTCTCCATGCAAAACCTTCTTCCCAGACTTCCAAGAAGGCTAAACCTTACGTGATCAGGAAACGCTTTGAGTGTCGGGGGGAGGAGGGATTAAAGAGGTCTGGGTTAGAAGAAAATGCCGGGCCGGTTGCCTGCATAGCCGAACAGGAGTTACATGACGGTGAGCTTTCAATGAACAGAAAATAAGCTGAGAAGCTTCGCCACTACCCTCCCTTGATGTGCGAAAAGCCGACGGACATGATGATGCAACTAAACCCTAAACCCTAAACCCTCAAACAAACACGTTTTAACAACTCAAGCTCGAAGGGCTCTAAACTGCAGGTCTGACCCCAGGTGCCGGGGCCCTTTCCTCAGAAAACTTGAAACCTCTGCAAGCGCCCTTCGCCCCAAGCCCTACCCTAAGGGTCCTAACAAATTGGGGAACCTCAAAATTAAGGGATTCTGAGACCCCCAAAAGACCCAAGGACTCTCCATAGGAGATTCCGGACCCTCCTAAGGAGATACCTGGACCCTTAGGGTAAACCGTCAACCTCCCACCGAAGCCTTGCTTTTGGAGTTTAAGCCTCGGGGTCGAAACCGAAAACATGGACCCTTTAACTGTCTATAGCCTGCCTTATGACCCACAATTCCTAAACTCAAACTGTCAAGGCTAGAACCGAACCAAAAGAGACAAAATCAAAGAGAAACCCAAAGTACAGGGTCTTGGGATTTATCTGCATTCCGCCCTGCAAGCTCGCTAAGGACCCTGTGGAACCTTTTGGACAAACAAACACCCAGCCTGGATTTTTTCGGACTTTCGGGGGGCCGAGTTGTGCTTTTGCTTGTGAGCTTTTCGGGCTTTGGGGTTGCAGGGATGAGAGGTTTGCAGTGTAGGAATTCGCGTTTAGGGTGAGGGGCTTCGTGACGTTGAGTGTTCGGGGCTCGGGGCTTTGGGCTTGGGGTACCGTGTGCGCACCAACCAGTCAATCCAAGCAGATAGCAGAGAGCGACTCATACAAGCATACCGTACCACACTGATGAATACAGACCCTCCTTATTCTAAGGCCCCCTGAACAGGGGATGTCTGGTGTTAAGGAACCCACCCAACTAATACGAGGGCCTACCGTAAATAATTAGAATAGGGTTTTGGGGCCCACTATACTATAGTTATAAACAGGATTCCCAACATAGTATAGGCAATTATGAAGGCCCCTAAATTGGCACTAACTTATGTCAAGAGTTCCGCATCGCACACCCAAGCTGTCGAACTAGGCGATCTCCGATGACTTCTCAACTTCCTGAAAAAATCTAAACCCTGCCTACTACAACCTTAATAACAATGCCGAGGATGCCCAGTATCCTAGGAATAAACAGGGATCCCTTGTTGGTATTGGGTAACTTAACAAAGAACCTAGGACCTAGGACTACAAAAAAGGGATAATAAGGGTACTACTGGGCATCCTAGAACCTGAACTAATAAAAATGCCATTAAACCCTCAAAGAGCCCACTATACTCAGATGCCTCGACCCTAAAGCCTTTGTCGACTTGTTTTGCTTTCCGCGGCTGTAGGCGCACTCGCACAGGCAACGCTCGGGGATGTTCTAGATACCCTAAACCTGAAAGGACTCCAATGCACTTCCACCCCGCCAAAAACACAACTTTCAGAAGCTTGCCCTTCAAGGGAACCCTATTCTAGCGACTAAAGCTTATAAATCCTTCAAAGGAACCCCTTATATTCTAAACCCTAACCCGAAGGAGCCCTACTTCTAACGACTATGGATCCCCTTTCTTTCGAGCGCTGCTCGATGCCCTAAGGGCCC
Source organism: Symbiodinium sp. CCMP2592 (assembly GCA_905221615.1). Taxonomy (NCBI): domain Eukaryota; class Dinophyceae; order Suessiales; family Symbiodiniaceae; genus Symbiodinium; species Symbiodinium sp. CCMP2592. The sequence continues at coordinate 612,635 of CAJNDT010000502.1, read as the reverse complement.
CTAGGTATATACCCTTAATCTAGCTATTATGTACCCATTATATAGCCCATTACAGGGAAAGGGTCCCCATTAAGGTCCCTCTTCTTACTACCCCAATAAGCCACAGAATTGAAAGGTTAAACTTTCCGATTCCTACTAAACTATGAGAACCCAAAAAGTTTAAAGGTCGAAACCCCCAAGACCCCTAAACCCTAAACCCTATACCCTTATAGAATCCCTATAGATCCCTTTAAAGGGTCCCCATTAAGGGTCCCTCCTTTTCCCCTTTGACTAAAGGTCGGCGTCGTCTTTGTCGTCGACTTCCGCTTCTTCGAACTCGTCATCCTCGTCGTACCTTTACTTAAAGGGTCATGGGACTTAGTAACTAGGGTTCCCTTAAAGGGTCCTATAAGGGATCTATATTAAGGGCTCTCTATATATGGGTTTTTGGGGGTTACATAAAGGATCATGGGACTTAGTAACTAGGGTTCCCTTAAAGGGTGCCTATAAAGGGATCTATAAGCGTTACTAATTAGGGTTCTATATGAGTCTTGGGGGGTATGAAGAGGCTCATGGTACTTAGTAGCTAGGGTTATAAGTAACGTAACTATACTTATAACCCCAATTAAGGTACCTAGAACCTTACTTATTTGGGGGCCAGGATTTAGGGTTTGGGATCAGGGTAAACCCTAAACCCTAAACCCTATAATACTCTAAACCCTAGGCCCTAAAAAACCAATAAACCCTTAACCCTATACACCCTAAAAACCCTATAAACTCCCTAAGCCCTATACACCCTATAAACCCTATGAGCTCCCATCACCCTATACACCTTATAAACCGTATACAGCCTCTAAACCCTATACACCCTGTAAACCCTATAATATAAACTCCCTAAACCCTAAACCCTAAAGGGCTTCAAGGCTTCAAGCGTTCGGGGCCCGGGCTCCCGGCTCAGGGTTTCGGGCGTGGAGTTTAGAGCCTGAAAGCTCCACTTTGTTGCTGAGTTCCAACGGTAGTATTAGGGGTTTAGGGGTTCTAGAGGTTTTAGGGTTTGGGTTTTAGGGCTTAGGGTTTAGGGGTTTTAGGGATTAGGATATTTAGGGATCTAGGATGCCCAGTAACCTAGGAATGAACAGGGCTCCCTTTTTGGTCTTGGGCAACTTAATAAGGAACCTAGGACTACAAAAAGGGAATAAAAGTACTACTGGGCATCCTAATAAAAGCGATAAAGGTATCCCAAACAAGTGTAAAGTGCATTCATTCAGCTGCACCGTCCAGGTCTGACATCACGCTTAGAGAAGGGTTCCTTCAAAAGGGCTCTATATGGCTTTGGTTTTGGGACCTTGATGATTCGAGTCGGGCTTCTGGTCTGTGTTACTGTGCCAAAATTAAGAACCCTACTTGAAGAATCAGGGGACTTCGTAAGTGGGCTACAAGTAGTGATAAGTTAGAGGTGCAGCAACCCCAGCTAAGGGACTTATAACCCTACTTATTAAGTCCCCTGAGCGTTCAAGTAAAACATAGTAGTGCTAAATGTTTAGACCCCGTGTATGCGGTTTAGGAAGGGTTCTGGAAAGGATTCCACACGGTCTTCTTTACAATAATGCTATAAGGGACCGATGCATCTACTTCTAGTGTTTAGGAGGGAGTAAATGCAGGTCAGTGCTTCTTGTAAGTACACGTATGAAGAATTATAAGGTACTCGCATAATACAACATAAACAATCGAAAAGTCTTCATGTGTATATCGATAAATGTAACTATATCTATCTATATATATATGTTAATATGGATAATACATACGAATGTATTCTCGCTTATGGTTTTAAGGCTGGGGTTGTGGGACCCATTCCACCGGGGCTGGGGCTGCAAGATGCTGGGACTCGGGATCAAATCGTTGCGGGGGTGGGGGATGGCCAAGGGCTGCGTGGTTTAGGCCACATGCTCCAGACCTAAGAGTAACCTAGGGATAAAAAGGATGCCATTTTTGGGTTAAAGTGGGCTATAAGGGAACCTAAACCCTAAAAAAAGGGAATAAGGGCCTACTCTTGGTCCTAGTGCTCCAATGTTTATGTTTCGCCTCCCCTTTGACACTATAAATCTCTGAATCCTAGACCCCTTAACTTAACCCAAAGCCCAAATCCCCAACACCTTAACGCCTCAATCCCCGACCCTGAGCCCCAAACCCTGAACCCTAAACCTTAGAAGCTGCCCCCACCCTGTAATAGTGACCATAAGGATTATATAGGATTATATTAGGGCCCTATTATATTCCTACTATACCACTATTACAGGGTGCGGGCAGCTTCTAACCTAAACCCAAATACCCCGAACCCCCTTCAACCTTACTCCCAAAATCCCTAATTCCTAACCGCCGCAAGCGCCGTTACCGAGCAACACTCCCGACGGTCACTTCTATGAGCCGTAGACACTACAGCCGAAACCCTCCGAAACCTCAAAAGCCTGAAATTCAGAGCCGGAAACCCCAAATCCCCAGACCTCAAAGTACAGGGGTGGGGGGGGTAGGTAAAGGGTCCAACCCTAAACGAACCCTAAATCAAAACCTTCAAACCCTTCGTAAACTTCCCCTAAACTCTCAAAATCCTACGGTTGATGATATAAATCCTGCATGACCCATAATAAGGAAATATACCAGAATTCCCATAGTTTAGGGCCCTTAGGGATTTCTATCATCAACCGTAGAACTCCTTAAGCTGCCATGATACCCGGCATCATCCGCCATCACCTCCTCCTCGTCGTCCTTCGTTTCCAAGGTCGGAGCCCGGCCGCTTCCTTCAACGGGAGCTGTATACAGAATCCTTTAAGGGATCCCTTTCAGTTTTTTTTTCAGGGGTCCTTTAAGGGTTACTTTAAGGGGATCCTTAAAGGACTCCTAAAAGGATCCCTGGAGATTTAGGGTTTAGGGTTTAGCCTGAAGGGTTTCTGAGAGGGTCCTGGGATTTTTTTTGAGTTGCACTGGGGTTCAATACCCTAACCTACCAAAACCTGCTGTGTCCTCGGCTTTAGGGTTTAGGGTTTCCTAGGGTCCCCTAGGTCTAAGAGTAACCGAGGAATAAAAAGGGTGCCCTTTTTGGTTTAAAGGGCTTATAAGGGAACCTGAACCCTAAAAAAGGGAATAAGGGCCTACTCTCGGTCCTAGTCCCTATGAACTCCACATGCGGGTTTATGATAGGAAACTACCCAAGATTGGTTCTGGTGGTTTCAGGTCAGGTTCTAGAAGGGCTCTTCAGGCCTTTTCGGGGTTCGACGAGGAGTCTACAGGTTTTCAAGGTTTCGGAGTTTGGGATTGAGGGCTCTTCGGCATGAGGATTTAGGATGGATATGGGGACTTAATCTGCGGTGTTCGGGTTTAGGGTTCTTGCGATACATACTGACTAGAATCACTAGAAGCTCCCCGATATAAGACTGATAGTCTGTAAGCCTGTGTTACATCGGTTTCAATAGAACATCCAGTTCAAAACACTGATTCTCGCCGGGTGTTGCAGGGGGCTGAGTATCAGGCTGTTGTAGCTGGGCTTTGAAAGGGTTTCGGTGCCAGGTCTTGGGCTGTGGGCACAATAGCTCACTGTCACTGTCCGACACCAAGGGTTTAAGGTTCATCGGTTCGGGGGTTTAGGGTTTAGGGGTTTAGGGTGCTGATACCAACATGAGCCCAACATCCCCACGACCATTTTCAGGGCCTATACCTATATACAGAGGAGAGCCCCGCAGTTGCAGTGAAGGTTAGATGAGCCCTAAAACCTACACCTTAAACCCCAAACCGTGAGGCATGTGTGAGTAAATCGGTAAACCTACCCAAGCAATGGGCAGACCCCACACGCTACTGTAGGGGCCTTAATCATTAGAATGGGGTTTGGGGATCCTTTATAGTATAGTAGCTGTAATAAGGAACCCTCAGGAATAATATTGGCAATTTTGTCGCCTAAATCCTCATACCTGAAACTCCTCAAGGCAGCTGCAACCCTAAACTCTTTCAACCCACGCACAAAGTGCTAAACTCTAGACTATAAGCGTCCTAATCAAGGTTTAGGGTTTGGGGTGCTCCGAAAAACAACCCGGAGAACTTGTTTGGAAGCTCGAGTACACAAGGTGTGCCTTCTGCCAGCTTGGATGTGACCTGATCTGAGGTCATGTTGAAGTACCCTCAAAAATCCTGCGGCTATGGGTACCATCCTGCATCTTGCAGAATAAGGAATACGCAGTGTTTTCCGCAGTACAGGATACCTGAGATAATGCAGAATTTCGTCCAGCAACAATGGTATGCATGACTAAGTATTTGGGTCTAGGTTTGTGGTGTTTACATGCGGCAGGTATATGACCGCTACGCATTCGAACCCCTTGCGTCCAGCGTCGCCGGAAAGGTCAGGGTTTGGACTGTAGAATGGCGTCTGGGATTGGGTTCATGATTCGGCTCAGGGTTAGAAGCAGCTGAGGCCTCGTGACTTGATGTGACGGCTGCACCTGTGCCGTAGCAAACATGCGAAAAGGACAGCGCAACAACGTTATTGACCATTATTGCTGTATTTCAAAAGGTAGCAAGCGGGCAACGGAACATACATGCCCTCAATCCCAAACCATCCTAAAGTTTAGGATGGTTTGGGATTGAGGGCATGTATGTTCCGTTGCCTAAAGTTCTCAAGGAGAAACTATAGACCCTGCAAGCCCTAAACTCAAAAAACGCGCGACATGGTACTGAGCCCCATGCCTGTCCACGCTCGGGTTAGAACAGGGGGAGGGGGCAGGCAATCCCCTTGCAAAAAGAAATCTTTTATTTAAATCAATCAAAATCTACACCCTAAAACCAAACTCAGGAAATTAGCACCCTAACCTCTTCACCACGGAAATGCAGGTGCTTGAAATTAGCACGTGGGGTTCGGGCGGGTACCTGGTGGTACAATTAAGTACATAGGCACTGTTCGGGAGTCGTATTTGTACTTCTTCTATTCAGAACCCTGAACTATCTCCCTTAGGGCTTCGCCGGTTTAGGGTTTGGGGGGGGGCGGGTCGGGGTGCAGGGTGCAGAGATTGGATTTCTGATTCGGGACCTGCTGCAGAAACCTAAAGATACCTACTCTTGAAACTCAGCTGCATATGCCTCCACCGCCTACACCCAAAACCAAAACTACGAAAACCCAAAACCGACACACCTCGTGAAACCGCAAAAACTCTCTACAGCTTATACCCTAAACCTAAACCCTTGAACCCCCTAAACCTGTAGGGTTGCAGGTGCCTAAACCCACAAGCCCCTCCTAAACCTATAGGGTTTAAGATACGTAAACCCTAACCCCGCCTAAACCCAAAGGGCAAAAGGCGTAGAAACCTAGGTGCGCCCTAAACCCTAAACCCCTGAATCCCTAAACCGTAAACCCCTAAACCCCCAAACCCCAATACCCTTGAACCCTTCAAACCCCATGAAACCCAAACCCCCCAAGGTAGAACACCCCAATGCAAGTCGAGCTGCCCTATAGATCCCTTAAAGGAACCCTTAAAAAGAACCCTTAAAGGAAGCCTGAAAAGAACCCTTAAAGGAAGCCTTAAAGGAACGCCCCAATGCAAGTCGAGCTGCCATCACCTGCATCCGCTCGTCACCAGTCTGCTAGCAGATGCCACGGTTTTAGGCTTTTGAACGGTGGTTAGAGGGATCCATGGCACTAGGAAAGAAAGGGCTCCTTTTTTGGTATTGGGTACCTTTATAAGGAACCTAGGACTACAAAAAGGGAATAAGGGTACTACTGGGCATCCTAGGTGGTTAAGGGACCCATAAGGGTTTTGATAGGGGAGCTCTATAGGGCTTAGGAAGGCGGTTAAAGGGATCCATGAGGGTTTGTATTAGGGATCTGTAACCCTTAGGGTCTAGCTTTGTTTTTGAGCTTGAGGTTTTTTTTTAATGTGAGCTTGAGGTTTAGGGTTTAGGGCTTAGGGTCTAGGGTTTTGGGTAAAAGACCAGGACCCCGTAACGCTTTTACCCGGGGTGTAACGTACTTAAGGGTTCCTTGCAAGGGTTCCTTTAAGGGGCTCCTTGAAGGGTTTACTGGAGGGTGTAGTTAGGGGCTTGGGGGGTTGCAGGATTTGAGGGTTTAGGGTTTTTGTAGTTTGGGTTTTAGGGGGCATATTGCCAACACTCTTTTGGTGGGGTTCCTTAATAACTGTATTTGTAGTAGTAGAATATGACCCGGAACCCTATTGAAATTAAAAAGTCCCCTATACCAGGGTTGCAGGGCTAGGGGTATAAGGGTTGAGGGTCAGGGCTGTAGGTTTAGGGTGGTAGGGTTGTGGGGATTACAGGGTCTGGGGCTGCAGGGCTTCGGATTGCAGGGATACTAGGCTTACAGGAGAGGGAACATATGGGAGTTTCCGAAATAGGGGACCCTAATATAGCACCCTAAATAGTAGCATCCTACCACAAAATATGGTACCCCTAATTGTCGGAAACTGCCATCTTAGCTAGGTTCCGCACATGGCATGTTGCTGCTGTGAACTCTTGAGTGCTTAGGCGCGGCCCATCTATGATGTTCTGAACACGCCAGAACCCCCCATATACATCTACTAGAATCTACTCAAGGCCCTCACACAATTGAAACCCTGAGCCTTAAATACCTTGACGCTAAGGCTCCAGTTTCCTAAATAGTAGATGACTAGCCACATGTTCCTATATACCTCAGTAACCCTAAACCCTAAACCCGAAATCCTGAACCCTCAACCCTAAACCCTAAACCCTAAATCCTAAACCCTATAAATCCTAAACCCTAAATCCTAAATCCTAAACCCTAAATCCTACGCCCTAAATCCTAAATCCTACACCCTAAATCCTAAGCCCTAAATCCTAAACCCACGGAGCTCCAGGGCCAGGTAGAGACTCGAAGCAGTAAACCCGCGATGAACCCATGACCGGCAACAAAGAAGAGCAAACTACGGTTCATGATAGAAAGCCAGGGTCCCCTTACCATAATTCAAATAGTTTTGCAAGAGCAAACTACGATATAAACCCTGCATTACCTGAAGGACCCTAACGATATAAATCCTGCATTACCTTCATGACGCTGGACTATAGGAATTATGGTATATTCCTTATTCTGGGTAATGCAGGATTTATATCATCAACCGTAGGTGTCCATTTCAACAGTTTCCAAAATTATTTCTAACTAGGGCTGTACGTTAAACAATAATATGGGTAATGAACAACCGTCCCAAATCAAAACGTAACAAAGAACTGGCCTCTGTCAGCAAAGGCGGTTTGGAGCTCGATCCGTCCTTATCCGGATAGAAAGTCGGAGGTCTCGGGTTTGGGACTTTCGGGTGTGGAGTTTCAAGTTTGACAATGGCAAGCTGGCATACGCACCGCTGTGACTATGGAACAATTGCTTTACGGCTGGCCGTCGTGGATGTACGTGCGTGTTCTGGTGCTGGTTCTGTTGACGTCTCCGTTATTAGTGGTGGTGCCGGTGGTGGTAGCGGCCCGCGCTGGGGTTCTCGGCGGCTACAGCTCCTGCTTTTGCTGTTGCCCTTGATATGACGATGGTTGCCGTACACGGCTGTTGAAACCTGATGATGACATGTAGTGATGATGCTGATGATGAAGAAGAAGAGGATGCCGATAGCGATAATGATGACCATGATCGCGATGGTGATGAGGATGAAGAGGATGATGAAGAGGATGATGATGATGGTGATGATGATGATGGTGATGATGATGATGATGATGATGATGAAGATGATGATGATGATGATGGTGATGGTGATGGTGATGGCATCCCGGAGAAGAGTAACAATACAGTAAGCAACTTTCTGGGCTGGCACGCTCGGGGATGCTACTAGAAATGCTATCAGCTTGTTCCATCGCTGCACTACTAAACTGATCTTTATACGGTTTCTGCTGTCGCAAGCGTGCATACAGGACGTTCGCTTTAGACTGTAATTACACTCCGTCTTCTGCCGCAGAGCTAAAGAGCAAAACCTTGCAAAAGCGACTCGTGCCTAAAGATCATGCGTCCTCATTTCAGGCACCTGGCATCAGAACAGGCCCGAAAGCAACACTTTGCCCTGTACCCGTAACACCCTCGTATATCGCCCCCCTAAACCCTCAACCCTAAACCCTAAACCGCCCAAAGCCCAAAGCCTCTGAGACCTCGTTGCGCCGAAACCCCGCAACCCTGCTTAGAGGATCATGGGACTTAGTAACTAGGGTTACAAATAAGGTAACTATACTTATAACTACTTTATAACCAATTGAGGTACTGACAACCTTACTTACTAAGTCCCATGATCCTTTAAGTGGGGCGAAGTCGAGGGGCATAGTCGTCAAGCCATCGAGCACGCCAGAAGGGCCAGATCTCAAGAGACGTTTCGAGCGGCTTGAGGTCTAATGTAGGAACCTGATTAACGCTATGCTTCCAGGGACCCTTATTGTTGGGTCCTTAAGGGGTCTGGGTAACTAACTATATGGTCCTTGGAAGCATAAGGTAAGAAAACCCTGGGTCATGGTTTAGTTTAGGGTTTAAGGTCTTGTACATGGCTCTTTACATCAATCCTGATACATCTGGGGTTCCTCGATCAAGTTCCTACATTAGAAAGAGTTCAGACTAACTTCGAAAAGGAGTTTAGTTTTAGCGACTTGCAAGAGTTTCAAGAGTGTCTTACGGGTAGGTAGAGTTTGGAGTCGTGTAGGCATGAGTTCTAGACAAATGGGCGCATGCTTCAGGAGTTGATTCGAATTTAGATCGGCTGGGACTTGTGCATAGTCTATCAGGAGAGTTTCGTGGGCCCCCTATCCGGGGGCCCCCCAATCTCACAGGCATTTCTCTTAATCGGTAGAGTATCGCTCTTATCCAATCGAAGCCACTCGATAGCCTTCTAAGATGCTTTAAGTCGCTCTAAACAGCTTCAAGACGCTTTATATCGCTCTAAACGACTCTATGTGGCTCTAAAGTTCTCGCCCTGATTCGAGAGCCGAGCAATTCAGCCCAAAACTGTGGATTCTTCTGTTTTGGGGCTCTAATTGCCCTTAAGTTCAAAGGGCTTGGTGTAAATACCCATCTTGCCGGTGGCCCATTACGGCTCCAGAGTCGGTCGTGATGACTCAATGACGACTTTGTTTAAGGAGCGGCGCACGCTCCTCGGGTTAGATGTGTATGTGCCGGCATGTCCAGACCAGCTTCAGGCAGAGTGGCACGCAGCACGGCTGATGACACGTCTTGCAGATGTGTCTCCAACGAAGGAGGAACTCAGAAAAGGGCGTCGGCGACTAGACAAAGTCATGAACGCCTGCAAGGACATCCACCGGCTCATGTGGCCGGGGGCAGAAGTACCGCTGAGGCCCTGCATCTGTGATTCGGTAACCAAAAAACCGGCGCCATCTGCCACTCAGCTGCAGCCCATTGCTGTTACATCTAAGCCTAAGCACGTTTCCAGCTGTAACTGCAAGACTGCTAACACATCTGACATGTCAAATCTTGCGATCCAGGCCCTATTAAAATAGTAGGACCCAGACTCTGAAGAATCAGCGCAATCGATAACAGCGATAATGACAAGGCTGACGACAACACGAAGGCGGCTCTGTACGACAAGACGGTGCCGACGACGATGCTCGTGGCCATTGTGACGTGGACGCTGAGCAATGGCCATGTCAAACAGGGGCCACGGACCATCGCCTTCCGTTTACTGGATGAGTTGCTTCATGCCTCGGCTAGACTTGGGCACATGAAGCTCCTAGTGAGACCGGACTTTCAACCAGGACGGGCCCTGGTTCGTTGCCAGCCAGTAGCAGCAATAAGGGGTGCAGCCCGTGAAGCAGCTCCAGCCCTTAATGTTGTAGAGAACCTGTGACGAGGCATGCCGCTGATGTCTGTCGATGTGCCGGCTGACAGTGACACAGTTTTTCCGCTGCAGTGGCTGGTTCCTGGGGGGGCCACGCGCTACTTCACACATATGTGGGCAGCCGAACTGCTGGAGCTGATGTTACAGTGTTTGGTTGACTGAACAAGTTCAGTTCATTTGTTAGCGAGAGATAAGTGGCAAACATCCGCGATTGTACTGTACTGCAATCACAAGGAAATTTGAAATGTCTCAGGTTCAGTTCACACCACTGTACTTAAACTTATTATGACTACAGTCTACTCTCTTACTGCTTCGACTCTCCTGAAATCTCAGAGTCAGTCAGAGTCTTGTTGTAGTTCGTTTTCAATTATCCCCACTGCCGCTGGCCCGGGTGACCGGACACCGGACCGACCGCCGGCCCGACAGACAGACAGAATCCTCGTGAGTCCGATGGCCTAGAACATTATCTTATTGGACTGATCAATGAATTAAATTACCATCACTTACTGATAATAAGACTGAGACAACCCCTGCATCCCTGCCAGGACGACTCCAAGCCCTGGGTGCAGGCTCCGGAGAATGCGTGCACATTGGCCAGTGCCATTACGTTTGCTTTGGATCCGAATCCCTGCCTGAAGCATGTAGGTACGTGCAGTAAGGGCAAGAGGGCTTCTTTAATTTAAGCAGTGGGCAACGGGCGGCTTGTGAGTCAGTGATAAGAAGTCTTAGATCAGGGTGCCGTCGGGTTGAGACATTGGCTGTTCACTGTCTAAGACGACGAAGATTAGAAACAGATACAATAACACCTAATATTTCCTGAAACCAGAGTAAGTACCTGAGATTAGTCGTTAGATCCCGCAGACTCCGACGCTGATTTCAATTTACTATTTGCCGATCCTGGACTTCGGTTCTGAGAAAGTCTTAATTTAAGTCGACGTTTTTACCACAATAATTAAGCCTTCAATGCAAGCTTCAACTCTCTCAGGAAGCACGACTTGACTAAGTCCGACGTGAAACTCATGAGGGCGAAGGCCCTGGCACTGCTGACGCAGATTGCTGCGTTCATTGCTGCCTGCCTGCCTGTGTCTGGGAGTCTTGGGCATTGGGCCGGGCCTTAGCCTAGCTGAGGGCTTGGCACTTGAGTCCTGGGTCCAGGGTCCAGGGCTTGGGTACGGGAGGGGTGACCGGATGAGTGGACGAGGGTCCCATCGAGAGTCTTTCAAATCAAATAATAGTTATGCCAGCGGGACACTGTAGTGGCGGCTGGAGTGTGGAATTGTAAATTGTAACCTGAGAGGAGAAGCAGACCCAGAGTCGTACATGAATAACGTTTTTCAAAGCATGAACCAGTACTAACTAATCATGGGCTGCGACACCGGTTCATCATACACTTCGTCATTTGATTCACAAGTAAACAATCACGTACATCGTCGTACTTCTGACTGGGGCTCTGTATACATATATATATATACACACACACATAGATACAGACATGGGTGTACTCACTTTCCGGCCCAGTTCACGAAATTCAATGTTTCGTAAGTTATATGAATCATGCTACCCGTGATGTTCTGAATTCTGAACTCGTCAATGAAGTTCAACTCAAACTTAGGATGACAATGTGGTGGCTCTCAGCCGTCGCTGTGCAACAGCAGACCGATCCCTGGCAGCAAAGAAGGCGAGGCCGCTTCGACCCGTCGACAAAATGGAGATCATTGATTCCGTCAGGGACGGCCAGCAGCCTGGCAGCAACCTTGATGTTCGCTCATGACTGACCAGGGTCAGTCAGTCAGACTCAGCAGTGCCCAGGCACAGCACGTTAGCGACAGAAACACAATCAATCAATCAATCATCGAATCAGTCTGTCTGTGACAGTGACGACAGTGAGCAATTATTACAATCAGTGTAGCTGGGTGTTAGTCTAATATCTTGTGAATGGTGACTCTCTCGTCTCAGTCAGAGCTTCAGACACGAGAGAGAGGGAGAGAGAGAGAGAAAGAGCTAGAGAGAGAGTGGAAATGAAACAACAGTCAGGTTCTACACCCTGCGCAAAGCGCTCATCGACAAGGCCCTACCCAAGGTCAATATCCTTCCTTTAGCTGCCTGGGACATGGCAGCTTGGCCCGCTGGATGGATTACTTACGGGTTGATTATTAATAATACTGACGAGACCACAGTATGAGTGCCCTTGCCCGTGTGACAAAGTGTGTAGCAGCCTTGACTTTCAATCGCTGGGTCCTGTTTGTCATTGTCATTGTCATTGTCAGTCAGTCATTGAAAGCGATAGTCATGAGTCGAATTCCGGTTAAGTACAATTTTGTACAACGACAAAGCCTTCAGTCCGACGGCGTGGACGGTCCGACCGAGACGGACCGAGACCCGTAATTGGTCCTAAGAAATCTGAATCTAAAGTTAGTTAAGTTAAGTTAGTTAACTTCAGTGACGATCGGTGGACATACATCGTTTGCGAAGTATGATTATTCTCAGAATCACTGAATCAAATTCAAATGACAATGACAGTGATAGTGCCGATAGTAGATGTGACAGACAGACGTGACATCGACTAAGTTTTCAACGCAAAACCGGTCATGTCGGCCCGCCCACCCAGCAAAGACTCCAGTCCAAGACGTCTGAGGCAACCTACATGCTGAAGGCGAAGAAGCTGTTCGGTCCACACGCGCAGCTGCACGTTTTGCTCTCGGAAAGCATGAATCAGGGGGCACGGTAACCCGGTAGAGTAAAGGTAAATAAGTCAACAGTGGGGCTGGCTACTCATGTCATTGTGCAACTGAATGCATTTGTGTTCAAAATTTTAGGATAGAGTCCCTCAGTGCCAGCTCTAGATGTTGATGCTAAGGTCACGAAATAATTTGGGTTTGAATGGAGTTGTGCAGGGCAGATTAAGTCTGGGCTTTGATTGATGATGATTAGCCGGGAAATAATTAAAGTCAGTCAGTCCGCAGAGCCTCATCCCAAAGTTAATTACGAAACCCAATGCCACATAATTAATAATCAGTAATGTCTACACCTAATAAGTTAGTAAGGTGTAGTAACTAATCATTTAACAGCACCCGAGCCTTTGAACGCAAAGCCTCGCGCTAGTCTAGAAGCCTTGCCCGAGTATTAAAATGCTAATTATTAGTCATTATGGATTCAATAAATATCTCTCAATAAGCTCGTAATTTTATTATAAATAATCTTGGGGGGCAGGACATATACTTTATACTTTTAAACTATAGTGGTCATGTCAATGTCATGTTTACTAATTATTTAGTATTTATTATGGAAGGAAACTAAAATAAACAAAGTACAATTAAGTTCAGTTTAATTGACTGACAAACCTTGTCGTTACACTGCAGTATTCTTTACTTGTCATTGTAAAAGCAATATCGCTGATAATCACAGGACCGGAACCACTAGCTTCAAATTTCAGCGTCAGTCAGTGTGGGGTCTGGGTCTGACTCTGGAGCATGCCCGGAGCACCTTAACCAATCGGGCTTACATCAACACAGACAAGGGGCTTCAATTCAACAAGGAATGTTTCAGGTTCTCAGACAGAGTTGAGACCAAAATAACAAGTGAAGGCATCTGTTCCGAAGCTCTTAAGTAGTAGTCCTGTCCCGGTAGGGGAAACTTTAGAAACCGACTATGCGAATTGAGTCAAGTCGAGCTGATGAATCAATGATAATGAAGTCAGACTCAGATATTTCACTGAACTCCTAACATAATCAGAAGGAGCTCCTTCACATGACATGGTCGTCCGGGGTGTATTGCAGTCGCAGGGCCCTGGATTCGCAACCACAAATCATCAAAGAACCCAAACCCAAGCCGCCCTACGGACCTACACTACAGTACTGCAGTGGGGCCGTCGCCCCTCGACAAGAGCCAACCCCCTAGGTCGTCTGCCGGCCTCTCGCAAGTCGTCGATAGCACTCGCGATAAGCCCGAGAATTTGTGTGGGTCTAATTAAGTTAGAGGTTTATATATTTAATGTAGGCTGATACTTTGAAACTACGTACCAGGCAGCAGGCAAGGTCCGCCATCATTCATTGAACCCCTGACGCCTCTGTCTGTCGACCATTCAAAAAGAACACCCGTAATCCCTCCAGAATGACTCAACCCGGCAGCTGTAACTTAAGTTAGGTTCATTCACAGCACAGGCACAGCACTGTCTTCTGTTAATTGAGTTCACATAAAAGTTACGTTACTCATGAGAACAATAAGACTCCAAGACACGACATCGTACCGAAAAGAAAGTAACAGGTTTGCGGCCTTGCTGCATTCACTACTGAAGTGTTAGGCGGCCGTCCCGAATCCGGCCCTCGTCGAAGCTAGCTAAGCTAGCCTGGATCCCAGCCCAACCGTCAGTCACAGTTTACTAGTTACCAGTACCCTTTTAAATCCTAAACGTCCTAAATTAAACCCTAAACACTAACACGTAACGCTACGATTCGCTGATACAGTGATTAGCGGCCTCAGACACTAGTACTAACTCATCCTGTCCTGAGATTCCGACATGTGACATTGCGATTCCTTAGTTAGTTAACTAATCAGTGAGGTCATGTTCGACGGTTCCAACGTGCAGAAGGTACCGATCGAGGCCTACAGCTTTTACAGCACCTCGGTCAACACTACTTGCGTTGCGAGTTGTGGCTTACAATGTTACAACAGTTAACAGACTCAGACAGACTCAGATTCAGATGACGATTATGATTAGGTGTAGGATCAGATCAAATCAATCATCGTCATCAGGAACTTAGAGATTGAATGATTGCTCGGGGTGGCACGACTTGTGATGGCAGTCGTAGTTACTTGATTCGGCAATACTTCCAAGTCCTGTCATTGATTGAGTCTGTGAAGGCTATTATGATAGTTGCTGCAGTGTGGAGTCGGTCAGGCCTGGGTGCCGAGATGGGGGCCTATGGACCCCCACTGGCAACTTGTCTGCATGCTGATGTGAAGCAGTGAAAGCTTGCAGTTCGGGAGTTTCAGAGTTTCCGGCCCTAGTTGATTCGCAGCGGAATGGGGGAGGGGGGCGAGAGACAGTAAATTCATGAATGCCTGGAATGTCAATGGCAGAGGATTTGCACGCATCCTGCTTGTTGTAGGGCTGCCCAAGTGACTTCAGGCAAGTTTAACATGAAGGTAGTCGGTACTAAGAATGAACCCTAAGAATGCGGTGACCATGCATGACTGTCAACTGAACTGCCGATTTCAGCCAATCGCAGTGTGTGACTCATTCAGGCAGGAACACAAGCAGGCTGTCACTTGGACATCAGTGAATCAGAACCTTTCGTGGTTTAACTTAAACTTAACTTAATGACATACATATGAAGCGACCCCGACCGATCATTATCACATGATAATGAACAGATCGTTCTGTACTGTCACCCCGAAGTTTAAATTAAAATATTAACCGTCACCTTTAACTAACTAATCTAATGCCCTGGCCCTGGGCCCTTGAAATTCCTTTAAACCCTGTAATTATCTAAGAGCATGTATAAAATAATAGGCAGTCAGATTGACAGTGACAGGTCGGTTATTTTAGTCGAGTCGAGTGAGTGGCAGTGGGTCTGCTGAGTCGGGCCCTGACATTATCAGTTAATTTAGAAGACAGGGGGGGGGGACCTTAGTTCACTAATAATATAGGGTAGGCTCGACATTTAGCAATGGACACCATCCCCGGCGGCCGCATGAGTCATGCCAGCAGTAGCGCCATGTTTGAAAGAGACATGGGACCTGCCGTTGGCACATCGAGCAGCACGGGTGCAGAGTCCTCATCCGCATCCGATCTGAGCTCTATACCGCTCACTCAAAGTTCGGCGTTTGGTCAGGTTGCTGGGTTGCACTTCAGACGTAAAATGGTTCAAGTCATGAGTCAATCACTCCATCTTGCGGAGCACTATGACTTATGGGCTGAGTACATGCTAGACTGAATCTAGTCTAGCCTAATAAATCGAACATGAGAGCCCCAAAATGACCCAGGTCTCATGTCTTCCAAGAGTGCATTCAGTATGGAGGCTACATTACAAGTGTCTTCAGTTTGTCATTGTCAGACTGTCACTGCTGCTACATGCCTCCTCTACACATTGTCCTTTCATTTATCAGGTTCATGAATGGACGGCTTTGGAACTAGCTGCCCGCGGCATTCGGAGTGCGTGCCACATCGTGGCTGCAGAGATCCCTTTGAAGACTTTGGAGGTAGCTCGAATGAAGTCAGATTGCCGGCCCTGCCCCGTCCTATTATTTATGGTTGCTTGAAAACACGACCTGCTCCCCCTTCGATTCGACACATCCAGGGCATTAGACTCGAGGCATCGGGTAAAAAATGTTAGTTAGTATGGGGCTAATAAAGTGTCACGGAGGCAGTAGTGGGCAGGGCTGGCGGCATTGTGCCGTACCAAGTTGGCTAGGTGATGCTTAGAATGACAGCAGTAGACTACAGCAGCTACAATGTACAGTCTATTAACTTATGAAGGGCATATCCAATTCTGAACTGAATTCAGATTTCAGAATCATTGAAATAAACAGACTTGTCACTGAGCTCATTAGGTTCTTCCTAAATTGTATAACAATATGACATTCAGGCTGTGGTAGCTCATCATTAAACATTAGTGTCAGGCACTGACTGACTCGTCACAGTCAGTGAGTCTCTAGCCCTAAACTAAATAAGCTTAGCCACTAACCACCTCAACCTCACAGCTTAAGTTATTCGTCTTAGCTATCCAGACCAATACCATTCCCGTTCGAGTCGAGCTAGTGGTGTGAGAGAATCAGAGACATTGTCGGGCATGGACAGAACCCCTGTAGTAACTTAGTAATGAATTGAACCAGCTCTCAGGCTCATTTCTAAAATTTTCCTGAAGGCATGTAATATACAATATCATTCATTCAAGCATGACAAACAAATATTAGAATGAAAGGAATGACATAATCACTTAATAACGTTATATTAGCCAGGAAGTTCAGTGCAGACAGTAGCAAAAAATCATTAATCAACTATTAGTATTGGCCTATGATTATGATCAATATTGAAAATAAGTTCGCTCAGTCAGTGCAGACAGTCAGTCAGTCAGTCAAACGTGTCTCGCAAAGCAAGGACTCCTGGTTGCGTCACGCCGGCTCGGCGAGCAGCTTCTGCAGTGGCTGTGGCACTGCAGAGTTGAGTCGGGCAGTTCTAGAACGCGACCTTAACCAGTCTGAGAAGCTTTCCTTTCATGTGCACATACCGACGGTGGCCATGTGGGTTCCTTTGTCGCAAACAAAACAATGATCATGAATCGAGGGCGTGTAAGAGTATATACTTTCACAGTATGTGTATGGTTGACGACTTAAGACTTAAACCCTTCCAGAAGAATAGTCCAACAGGAGCGGTTGTTTCAAGAACGTCACATGAATTAGAAAATGCTAAGTATTTATTTAGTTAGTTTAAGTCAGCAGTCATGGTTTATTTGTATCCGACGTAGGTAGTCTAAGTAAGTAGGCTAGGAGAAATCAAACCATCACTGACCTCAGGAGTACAACCCTGCGTGCCATCAGCTACTTCAGGAGGCTGTTCACTGGTCTGCGAAGGTGTGTGGGAGACAATCAGATCCGTGCCTCTTTGGGGACGCCACCCATGTGTTAAAAGGCGACTGGCAGAATGCGCCGTTCTATTCCGGCAAGCTGCAAGCTGGCTGGCAAGCTGAGTTGGCCACCAACTCGAAGTGCCTCCGGCATGGCTGCGACTGCGGCATTATGAAGAGGCCAGTCTTCGACGTGTCCGGATTACCGTGCCCTGACATGTCTGCCTGTGGCAAGCGGCTTAAGAGAGCTGGACCGACGAACAGTGTTTACATTGCCCATGGACGCTGGGTGACTGCCAATGAGACTCCCCTTATCCTGGTTGAATGCACCAAGGAAGCTTGATCGGAAATCTAATGGGCTGGTAACAGGTTTAGTTGAAAGTTGGCTTCCGGCAAAATCTTATAAATACTATTATTATCATCACAGTATATAACAGTGTGCAAGCACATCATTGTCACATGTGCCTACCATCAGTCTGTACTTGAACTGCACAATGGTTAATAAGTACTACTACGGCCAATATCAGAGAGTTCATTTTGATTCTTTACTTGACTATGACGTAGTCTTAAGCTAAGTCCAAGGCTACTGTAAGCGGGTTAATACCTTCTTAGTCAAGGCCATTTGTAATGAGAAGGACAAATGACAAGGCCGAACATCGAACACAGAGTCTTGTTTCAAGTGCAACCGCTTGTATGACTTATGAGTCCAGTCTCAGTCAGGATTCGGTTCAGGATCACGTTAGCCGGGTGGTGGGTCAGCTGAAGCCCGGACGGCTTATGTCATGTTATGCCTACAGGAGATTATTATATTATAACACTGACTGAGGCCGGGGTCTATAATACTAGTTAGTTAAATTAGTTGCAGCAAGGATCTGGGGCAATATCGGTAAGCATGCAGTTCGCACACAGTCGTCAGTCACTCAGCTTGCTTCACGTGTGAGTCAGGCAGGCCCCAGTCAGGCACGGCAAGTGATAAGGACAAAGACTTAAAGCTTTAAATAAACGGGTAGAGACTAATAAAATAAATACTCTAGTTAAAAGTAACCGTAAGTAGTTTATCCCTTCATTAATTATTATTGTCGTTGATAAATAAATCTGACTATAATTAATAAATATGGGTTTGAGTACTGTCGTCGACTCATCATTCGATAAGCAAGTAGCAGTGGCTTGTCAGTGACAGTTCATAAGTCATAAATAAATTGATTAACAAATTAATTGTTTAAACATTGGAGCAACAGGTCAGGAGTCGGAGTGTCTGTGTGCTGTAATTAGTTCTATGTCTGTCTTATTCGAGTCGCCTTCACGACTAGTCATCATTAGTCGGTTAATTAGTCAGACGAGTGAAACTAGATTCGGGTTTCAACTAAATTCGCTCTGACATCACAAAAATGTCCATGGTGTAAAAAACAAAGAAACTGTGGTTTGTGACAGTTACCCCTCAGACCCGGTGGCCCAGACCCGGTCATGTGAAAATTATACGAGTCTAACACCCGAGCCTCAGGACCTGGATATGGGCATGCTGGATGACACCCACCCCGACTACGACTTTTACCAGCTGTACTCGGAGCCGGCCAATGTTGGATTCAGCGGTCTTTCCAGGTACCGTACATGGGTGATCGGGTCACACCGACGACATGCCACCTGTCTGCACGACCCCTACTTGCTGCAAAACAAGTTGACAGACGCCTTTCAAAAACATGTGGCAGCAGGGGTGCCAGACTTTTTGGTTGCATCGAGCAATGAGATCGCGCTTGAAGCTTCCGTTCGTGCCCTCCACCTTGGGGTGCCCTACCGGCACAACCAGAAGGACCTGCGGTACCTCCTCAACCAGAGAGAAGAAGCTTGCAGGCAGGAGTTGGACGCGAAGTACATGCAGAAGTACAATGCTTTTCCCTGTGCGAATGAGAACCTAGTGTACTTCCTAGGAGATTCGGCGCAGTTTTGTACCTGGTCGGCTGCAAGCAACAAAATACCAACCTACCGGGTGAATGCTCGTACAGCGCTGTATTGGCTACCAAGCCACAAGCGCTGGTTGACCAGCAAAGAAAGGCTTTGTAGCATGGGGTTCCCATGCACGACCGAGGTGGCCAACGCCATGCAGGTCCCTCTTTTGGGTGCGACAGACATCCAACGAGCATCAGATCTTTGCGGGAACGGGATGCATTTCAGCACCTGTGCCATAATGCAACTTGTGGCACTGTCATGTTTTGGCCCGAACGGGTCATGTGATTCAAGCGGCTGACAGTGCCATGAGTCAGTTTGAAAGTTTGGTAAGCTCACTGAAAATCAACTTAGGTCTAAGTGCTGTTATTCTTCCGGAGCAAGTTATTAGTAAAATCGTCTTTTTGGCCATTGTCAGTCAGACAGACAGACCGTCAGCTGCTGTGTGTCACCTGCCAGCCACCAGAGGGAACCGGTGTGACTATAGTATTATAGTAGCTTAGGGCTGGGACGTAGCTTTCGAATATTAGTTAGCTGATTCGGAGGAGAGTTCGGAATGGAGTTTCAATTATTATCCTTCAAGTATTCTCGTTATGAATGTGAAGACCGGTAACTGTGGCTCGATGATTTGAGTGAAGAGTGCTTGGCTGCGTTCTGGTAGACTCCTGGGCCAGTCCGTGACGAGTAAGTTCATTAGAGCTCCATATGCTAGACTAACTAGGGCTCAGAAGTCCCGGTCACAGTCATTGTCAATTGTATCTACTTTCATTCCACGAAAGGCAGTCACATCCTGATTCCTGTTCTGTTCCTGAGGCATTCGTCACAACAACCCAGGAGGGACAGTCCCTGCCAGAAACAGCCAACTCGACTCCATGACTGCTCTGTTTGATTAATAGCTGCTGCTGGCTGAGTCACTCAGACTCTGTCAAGCTCAGTTAGTCTCGCTCAGTTTGTTGTTGGATTAGGGTCGTTAGCTAGTTATTAATTATTATTATTACAGTATCATAAGTCATAGTAACTTTACCTAAGTATTAAGTGGTTGCTCAGATAATAACCATGATAAGTAAGTGGAGTACTTATGCCTATGCTTTATGCAATGCAAGACTCAGACTCAGACTTGAGTGAGATTGCCAATGTGATTGACATTGATGTGCAGTGCAGTGCCGTGCCGATGGCCCAGGTATGAATCAGCTACTTTTATCGTCCTTCAGTGTTCGGATTCAGAAGTTCGCAGGGACGTGAAAATCACGAGTTTATACGAGTGTCTGCAATGCTGCAGGCAGGCTGCTGTGCCGTCGCTGTCGTGTTACAGTTGTCTCGCACTTCAATCTCTCCGTGCCATCTGTCATGCTTCGGATACTTACACCGACGACTGACTTGCAATTGTCACTCAAATTAGGCTGATCCGAGTGATCCGAGCTTCGCTCCGTCAGTGTCCCTGATCTGAGGGTGTGGAACCCAATGCCTATGGCCTGTGCCTTTCTCGAACCGCTGGGGGATCATGGGGAGAGCATTCTCTCTACAGATTTCACAGACGAGGCCGATGCCAAAGACCTGTCTGCGTGTGGTAAGAGGGCGGCGGGGAGGAAGCCAGGGCCAGCGTCCGACGGTAAGACGAGACCCCGCGCCAAGAAGAACGAAGTCACCACACTCAGCACAAGTTTCACTTGCTGGCGCAAGGTTCCGGATACATGGCTGCACTACTATGATTAAACCCGAAACTATCGTCATCGTAAGCTCTAGTTCTAGCTTTTGCAGCCTAGCATCAAATTCTGGGAAGGACACATAAGGGCTTACGTATGCCTTATTATTAGGACGTGCCAATAATCCGAAATGTTATTTTAACGTCATGAATAGAACCCACAAAGTCTTAACATTGAAGACCCCGAGTCACCGAAGCATTTCTTTTGTCTGAAGCTAGGCTATAACTGCGAAGTTCCTTCAAAGGCCTGATCTGATTTTGGATTAATTGAATTAACCCTTGTCAGATTGAACCCGTATTTATTGACAAGCCTCAGTTCAGCTCTGAAGACCCTAGAACTTTAAAGAGACGAGTGCCTAGTAAGTTATGTGGCAAAAAGTATAATAATAGTTCATAACAGAACAATTTAAATCAGCAATTAACCTTTACTTAAGAGAGACTACCCGCGCCCGGGCCTCCTTGAATTGAATTTGCAAATAGAAGTCTGGCTTAGGGTTTAGTCTATTAGTCAGTTCAGGTCTTTGGTTTTAGTAATTGATCAATTATAGTTCATAAGAAGAATAACATATGACCAAACTTTCAAACAGTAAATTTGTCAACAATATCAAGCAGTTCAGGAGGCCGTGGATTCCCATTCTTATTCTAATTATTGTTATATGTTACTTCAATAATAAGACACTAGTATAATCACGACGATCCCAACAGCGCAACTAAAGCACTCGAGCCTGATTTCCAATGCAGTCCGGTGTTGGAGCTAGGACAATCACATCAAAGACTTCATTCACCTTTGCGAGCCCAAGAAGTGTACTGTCTCCTTGCTGAACACATTCGATTCCAAGACGATCCGTGCCATTTTCTTCGGAATGTTCCGAAAAAGCCCGAACGTGGCCCTCGACACGCTACCAGGCTACAGAGATCAGTAAGTAGAGTCGTGTGTTGCACTTACAACGAATCAAGGGGTTACCTAGTCACGACTCCTGTTGTATTATCATAAGTTTAGCCACCTGCCCAGGTTTAACAAGGCGGATCAGGGCACGGCCCTGAAAGAGGAGTATGAGAGACTTGGGTCCCCGATGGGCAGCTGCAGTCCGATCGACTTGGTTCGCAAAGTGGAGATAGAGTTGTCCAAGAACCAGGTCTTCAAAGTCCTGACCCTGAGTCACTCGTCTAGTCATGCTTTCTGAAGGGGCCACAGTCCGACGGGCTTTTACTGAAATTTATTGAAGTTAACACCGGCAGATTCACTTCAATTAATAATTCAGATTTCAGAATGTAATGAATGGATTACTATGCTGTTTAGTAAGGCTATATTTAACTACAGCCTAAGTCAGAGTCTATGTCTAGCTAGTTCAGTTAACTTTACAGTCTAGGGTTTGAATTCATTGATTAATGTAACTACTTCCGTAGGTTAGTCTAATCAATTATTCTACTGTAGTGGCTGAGGCCCTGAGTCACCGTGCACCGACTGAAGCGAGGGCGGTTTAACTTAAAGTCAGTGAGTCAGTCAGGCCAGCGGTTCAGAACAGTCAGTGAGTCAGTTCAGCTAAAGTATTCCATTATATATATATATATAATACTATATTAATAATAAGTGAGTGAATACAGTGACTTAGTGATCCCATTCAGAATTCTGAATGAGTTTAAGAGTGTCACTGCTGTTGCAAGCTGTGTCTCCTGAGACCTGAGACCTGAGTGGCCAGCACCCATTGATTCATCTGCTTAACCTGGGCCTGGTAAGTAAGTAGCCTGGCTGTCCGGCCCCGTCCTTTGCGTCTGTAGTTTCAAGTAGTCACCCCTTCTTAGAGTTCTGACGAACAAAACAGTTGCCGAGTCTGACGGAGTAGTCTTCCATAAGTGAGCATCGTCCCACGAGCGTGGTTTTCGGTTTATGTCATCTGTGACTGTGGCATATTACTACTAGTAATTATGATTATTATTATTATTGTTATTATTATTAGTTCCTACTGCACTGTCAATGGCTAATCCGACCTGATGATGCAGTAGTGGCAACTAACTATACTTCAGTCTAACAAGTAATACTAGGGACAGACAGCCAGTGTCGAGGGACCCATCATAACCCGTGCTTGCACGCCCAGGTTTAGTGGTTTAATTGATTGATGAATTCTGATTGAAATATACACAATTTAATTAGTGTTGTTTGAACCTTGGTACTAATAATAATGATAATAATAATATTAAAATAATAAAATAATAATAACAATAGTAATAATAATAATAACAACGAAAGCCATCAGTAACAAGGCGACGGCGGCGGCCTTTTGGAGTGCAGGGGCGTCGTCCGCGATTTGGGGAAGGTTCCCCAAGGCAGCAATGGCTGGGAACTGAAGTACAACAAGGCCGGAATCCCGTACGTGACCGAGTCAACGGGTAAGATCAAGAAGTGGGCCATGGCCTACTATCAGGATGCGGTTAGCTCCGCGGAGCAGATCAGCAGGCCTGTGAACCTGAGCCTGGACACGGTGGATGAGGATGCGGGTACAGCTGACCCCTCAGTCCCAGTCGCGACTACTACGACTGCTGAAACACCCACAGCTCCTGTGAAAAGTGTGGTGCCTGCAGCAGGACAGAGCCTAAGTAAAGATAGCGACACCTAATACCTATCGGAGGCAGTGTTGAGTACCATGATCGCTGATCCTGCTGAGCCTACTTACTTACTTACTTACTTGGCTTAATCATCAATAAACAGCAATCACTGGGAAGACTAAATTCGACGGTTACACGGTTCAGTCTGCATTGAGTCAGTGTTTGTCGGTCAGGACTTGCGACTCCGGCGACAACCAGCCCGAACGACCCGATGGATGCAATGATCCCGGTGTGCCACTGCCACCTCTCGAACGCAGAGCATGCAACGTGCAATGAATGTGGGAAGGGCTTCCATCAGGAAGTTGCACAGGGACGGGCCCCCCGGTTCGCCACCCGCACCTCTTTTGCAATTGCACATGATGGCCCAAATACCTGGGGTCCTAAGGGTTGACGTTCCATGAGGTTAGTCTAGGTTTGGATAGTTGGGTGTTTCAGACTAATTAATGAAGTGATTAGTTCATTCGGTGGCTAACTAACTAGCGGGGGCCCCGCCTGAGTTTCTCGATGGCAGGGTTGCTTGTTTGCTTTTCACCATCGACGTAGTGAGCCTTTCCAGTCCAGGGTCTGTAGGATGCGGCTTTAAATATTATTCTTCAGTAGTAAGTTCATTGAAATTGATCAGTTTAATCATGTATTGATAGAAGTAAGTTAATACTAATCAGATGGCATATCCGGGACTGCGAGACACTGTTTTACTCGTCGTCTCTGAAAGACTTTATTTAAACTGAAGTATGGAAAACATCGTAGTCATAATAATGCTGCTAGTATATCCGTGCAATGAGTAAGTAGAATTAAATCATTGCCCCCATAGCAAGGTAAAGACATCGAGGCTGCGAAGGCTGAGAAGGCCAAGCAGAAGGAGGAGGAGGAGAAGGCCAAGCACGATGCTGCTATCAAAGCCCTTCAAGCTCCTGCTGATCCGTTAGAGGCCGAGCTTAAGCAACAGGAAGCGGCCTTAAAGGCAGCACAGGAGAAGATGGAGGAACTCCAGCGAAAGCGAGATGAGACCAGGCTCAAAGCCGAGGCTGAGGAAACAGCACGCAAGGAAGCAGAGGCCAGGGCCAAGCAGCAGGAGGAGGAGAAAAGGCTCCTGGATGAGGCTGCAGCCAAGCAGCGGGCAGAGGAGCAGAGGCTCAAGGATGAGGCGGAGGCGATGCGCAGGTCAGAGGCTCAGAAGGTGGAGGAGAAGAGGATCCAAGAGCTTGTGAACCAGCGGGCTAAGGCCTTGTTTGAGGAGATGCAGGCTGCAGCGAAGGCTAAGGAAGCGGAGAAGGAGAAGGAGAAGGAGAAGGAGGCCATTGACAAAACCAAGGAGAATGATCAGCAAAAGGAGGCAGAGATGCCGACTGCCCTCTCAACACCGCAAGCCTCCAAGCCTGAGGATGCACTTACGAACCCCCTCACCGTGGCAGCGCCGGCCGAGAGTCCCGGGCCCATGGCTGAAGAGAAGGCCGATGCGAGCAAGAAGCCAGAGGAGAACGATGCACAGGACAAGGAGTCTCAGCCAGGTGGCGGTAAGTCAAAGCCGCCAGTGGCAGGCACGGCCCTGAGCAGTAGTCCAGTACTGTTGATGATATAAATCCTGCATTACCCTAAATAAGGAATATACCATAATTCCCATAGTTTAGGGCCCTTAAGGTAATGCAGGATTTATATCATCAACCGTAGTACTAGTGAAGTAGCAGCAGCAGCAGCAGCAGCAAAATCATTGGCATATGAGCACAAGCTGCAACTAGTAGGTCTATGTCATGTCTGGTAGACCATGCCTTAGAATGAATTCTTAGTGAATACTGAATGCTGGTAGTTAGTTCAGTTAAGTCTACAAGAACGTGACATAAGATAAGTAAGTAAGTAAGTATAATTCAGTAAGTAAGTAAGTAAGTTACTAAGTAAGTAGGTCTTTTCCGGAAGGCATACTTGTATGCAGTTGAAACCGAACCGTTAAGCCGATTTCGAGGATTCCACTTGAGGTGTTGGTGTGACAAGGTATGGTTTCGCCACTTCAGCTTCGGGCCCTTAAAATAGTTTGTTAAGCCAAGCTTTAGACGTGCCACCCCGGGAATCCTGCCTTCAGATATGTTCAAGCCGGCTGCCAAGAAGGCGCGCACGACGAGGCCGGGAGGATAGGGCTTCAATTTCGGTGAAGCGTTGCAGAAAGGTAGGGCATGAGTCAGCTGCCGGGTTCAGTCATTGAGCGGTCTTGAGGTTCCGGGTTGTTGGGGTTGGGGTGGGGGTTGGGGTGTGTTGGGGGGGCTGGCCTGGGGCAGTGAGGTCGCTTTGAGGGGTGTTGGTGGGGGTTTTGGGGGGGGGTTGGAGGGCTCGGGGGTGATCCGTTTGAGAATGGGGGGCCCGCCCCATTTCCTATGGAAAACGCAGCATTTTGGGGGTGGGCCCCCCTTTCTCTAAGCCTCTCTAACCCCCTCTAAACGACTCCCCTGCCCTCCCACCCGACCCGTCTCCCGTCCCAGCAGGTGAGTGCTGGGTCCGGCCAAATGGAACGTCAGCGGGCCGGCTGATTGTGCCATCTATCTCACGGACGGAAGTGACTATCAATGCTCAGCCTTGGGTTCTAATGCGGCTCCGGGAGTGATTAATTATTTCACGGGCCTGGTCAGGACGTACTTTGTCTACTCTACTACCTCGTCCACATTGGTGCGGTATGTATAGGATGCACTCTCTTTCTCGGAGCTGAACAGTTTTCCCATCGCTACAGGAAAGTATGAGATCTGGGTTTTTGGGCGCCGTGGGCCATTGCACCGTTGCCGGGTCGTAGCTGTTATTAGAGTAGTCTTACAGTTCAGTGGCAAAGTAGATTCGGAGCTCTGTTCCGGGAATGTAGTGTGGTTCGGTAATCATATAACGTTAATACTAGTCGCAGTGGCACGCTCATCTGTATTATTAGTTGCACGGTGCAAAGCCGGTGCCAGCCAGTCCGCCCAGTGATCAGATCAGTGAGCCAGTGGGTACGGTTGCTGTGACAGTATAATCTGACAGTAGACTGAGGCCACTGAGCATCGGAGTTTCGAGATGATATGGCTGCCTGCCTCGCAGGTCATGCTGCTGGCCTCCGGTTTGATAGTATATTTGACTATGACACAGTTCAAATCGTCGTAGCCGCCCCCAATCCAATTAGTACATAAACCCTCGTCATCCCGTCACTGACTAAGTCCATCCATTGTTACATTGTTATCATCATGAATCATTCTGTAATTTAATTAATTAATAATACTCAATCCTTAAACCCTAAGCCCGCACCTTAGCATTCTTAGTCGAGGCTGTCTAGGCTGAGCTCAGGCTCGAGCAAGGCTTTAGATCTCCTGGTGTCCTCTGACATCGATCAGTGGACTCAGATCAGACTCGATTCAACTTAATTCGTCATTCTGAATCCAGAAGCTATGAATACGAAGCTTTTTTATCCCCTCGAGTTCAAGCCATCAGATCATCAGTGAATCATGCCGCCCTCAGGCAGCATGGCAGCGAGAATCGTGAACCTGAGTCACTGAGCTAGTACTGAATCTATAGGAAAACCTACAGAATCACAGGGAGTACTTACTAGCAGCTTTATGATTATGTGAGATCCTCTTTTGAAGCAGATCATAATGAATCATAGTCCTAGCCAATGGGCCAATGCTGCTTAAAACCAAACTGCTAAAATGTCCCCGTCCCCAACTCAGAGACATAATATTGTGACATACGATGCAATGCAGCTTATCGTAAGTATAAGTGTAATGACGTCGTGGCTGCTGCCGACAGCATGTACTGCCACTCTCTGAGAGCTCTTTGTATTATCAAGTTCGAAGCAGTCACTCCAGACTCAGACTGCCCAGACTTCAGACTCCACCAGGCAGCCAGAGCCAAGGACCGGAGCGAAACTGTTCTGGGGTTCTTATTCCCTAGGCTTAGGGGTCGTTGTGGTTGTTGTTGTTGCTTGGGCGATCGTAATAGACCGACTGGACTCAATTGTCAATCTGGTGCTTTCCTCAACCGGGATCCCAGGCATTCTGCACTAAAGAGTAGCGCTAATCTGTTAGGCCCTTACTAAGTACTAATGATAATGGCTAAGACTAAATTTTTAAATTACAATGACAATTATCCATGTACCCTAAACCCAAGCTCCCGAAACCGGAATTCATTGGGATGCTGAAACTAGGGCGGTCCTAGCTTAGATACCTGATCCCCCACAACTAATAACTCGGCTCCGTTGGTAGTGTTGTCTCGCAAACACAAGCCTGTAATATCGCCATTGCCTGGCAAGGTCTAGCTGGCATATAATACCCATTGGTGTTGGAGGTTTTTGCCATGTATAGTATTCATCGCCACTAGGCAAGCAAGACCAAGGCCTTTGCCCAAAGCAGTCCCTGTCTGAAAGCCTGGTTTATGATTAATTAGAACTGATCAT
The DNA here is from genome assembly GCA_905221615.1 of Symbiodinium sp. CCMP2592. Lineage (NCBI taxonomy): Eukaryota > Dinophyceae > Suessiales > Symbiodiniaceae > Symbiodinium > Symbiodinium sp. CCMP2592. Next base: position 584,609 of record CAJNDT010000502.1, on the reverse strand, counting down.
TCTGTCATATATAATATTTAATAATATTATTATTAAATAATATTATTAAATATTATATATGACAGAATGATCAGTTCTAAGATAGCCAACCGTAATTCAACCGTAATCATAGACTAGAGCTAGAGGATCTCGCCTTATTTCAGTAAACTCCATACAGTCAGAACATGCATTAATTTCGGGGTGCTTATAATTTATCATCCTGGGATTCCGAGAAGTATTTAGAAGCGTACCTTTGGAAAGGATGTTCCAACTCTTTGGAGTTCACTGTAGCTGTAGGTCAACTAATTACTTACTATGCTAATAATAAGTGCAAAGTAGTGGCAGACCCTCCACCCATGGTCAATGACTCAATGACAATGAGTCAATCAGGTCAGGATCAGGTTAATAGGTTGATGATGGTCTGATGACATATGATGATTGGATTGGATCAATTCAATTTAATGCCTGACGGATTGTCTGTCTGACTGATGATGAATGATTGTTGACAGTCATTGTCTGTCAATTTAACTAGTCAACGACACTTAGCGTTTTTTAGTTCAGGGTTTAGGGGCGTCAGAGATTCTCCAATTAAATTATTTTCAACGATAAATCCTGACTAAGACATTTAATACAAGTAAGTAAGAATAAATAAATATCAGTCGACGAGACCGACCAAATATTAACAGAATGTTTGTTGTTCCTAGTATTATTAATTATTATTATTATATTATTATTGTTATTAAGTGTAGTAAACCCTAAACCCCTATTTGAACCCTTCGATTCGTCGATGCTGCCCGGGCCACCGTGCCCCTCTCGCACCGTTGCCTCAGCGGCTCAGATCCTGCATCCAACTTGTTGAAATCGTGTGAGTGGTCAAGAATCGTCTCAGGCTATGTCGGCACAGGGTGACAGTGAGATGCTGGAGATGCTGGTTGCGTTGCAGGGTGACAAAGACCAGGTGTCCCCGCCCCGGGGTCAACCCGAAGCCCAGACTCACACCGAAACCCCTGCCAAGCGCCGGTGCTTGGGCTGGGACGGTGACAGAACGCACAGTCCGGACCTCCTGAGTGTTACTCAAGACACCCCGGCCGGTGCCACTGGGGCCACGCCAACATCATCAGTGAAGAGCCCGCCCATGTATGACCGATCCGGCGACCGTGTGATTCGTGAGGTGGTGACGAGGGCCATCGCTGCACGCAAAGCCGAGGGTTCCGGGGGAATGATACTTATGACATCTGACGGTAGTGACTCCAGTCCGATCCGAAGCTTCCCTCCAATCCCTGATGCCCAGCCCGATCCTGTTCTCGACTCGAACCAGTGCCAGGTCGACAGAGACTCCACCCGCGAGACCCCACCAGCAGACTCAGCAGCTGCAACCAGCAAGCCCAATGCAAAGACGTCCAGGCCCCAGGCCAAAGCAAAGGCCAAGGCCAAGGCGGCTACTGCTAAGGCTAAGAGTCAGAGTGACAGCCGTGCCAGACCAAAGGCCAAAGCTAAAGCCAAGCATAGTGACGGCAAGCAGCAAACGACCCTGTCCTTCAAGATCAGCATCACCGCCACAGAGTCCACTGCGTCTGTAGACGGCAATGCCTCAGGTGCCATCTGAGTGGGGTGCTACAGTTCTGCTGCGCCTGTAGTCGGGCTTGGCTTAGAATTCAACGTCTTTGGTTTAAGACGTGTTTCCGGTCTGAGTCTGCAAGGACGCTGCTGTGCCTGATGGATCAGGATAACACCCTAAACGAAATTAATTATTTTTACATTAAATCCGAGTGTTCTGAATGCAACTCACAATTAGTTGTTGGATTACGTCACGTTAACTGATTATTGACTTATACTTAAACGTTACTAACAACAAGTAAGTAAAGCAAACCTTAGCCCATCCTTAGCCCTAACCCTAACAGTTGAGGGACTGACATTTCGGATTCGTCACACCAGGATCCTTTGAGCTTAAACCAGAATGGTAACTGAACTCATAACTAATCTGACAGTCTGATACCCCTGGGAGCCTAATGAAATATAGATTTGTTATCAAAGCCCCCAAAGGTCCAGGGCCACCGTGGGTTTCAGAACCATGATACCGTGTTGCTGTCTACCCACTTTGTTCAGTTCTGCTCCCCAGCCCAGGAACTGTGCAGTGCATGTTGTTTGACAAGGCTAATCAGGCTAGGATCCATGCGTAGCTTGATGGGCTTGAATAGTTGGTGCGAACAGTAACACAAGCATCCCTTTTATCCTAAAATGAGTAGGTACTGGGGTTTGTTCCTGCACGGCTTCCATATACGATGTAGGAGCACTTGGCTGACTAGAGATCGCACCTGAGAATGAGAATAGTACCCGACTCAAACCTGAGACCTTATCATATCTTTATTATAAGATCAAATCAAATCCCAGAACTCCTCAAAAGCAAGCCCGATCTCCATCGGGATGACCAATGCAGTTAAATAAAATGCTTACAGCACCCCTAATGCCTTAAGTAACCTGTGTAGCCTGGCAGTGTCCACGGACCGGACCTGTTCGGGGCGGCCTTTGCCTGTTGCTGTTAACTGTTGTCATGAGGACAACTTCAGCCCATTATTTATGGGAGTCGTGTGCCTGTGCTGCTCTGACAGGCAGTCAGTGGCTTTTCAATGACGATAATGTCCGGTGCAAGTTGTTTAAGACAATGTGTAGCTATGCTTCTTAACTGCTCTTTCTTGGCTGCTGCCCGGGTTTTGCAGTACTCATATTGCGAAGCCAATCTTGCCATCTCCTTAGTACATAGCGCCTTGACACGACCGTGTATCCTGCAGGCTAGAGTGCCTAGTGTCTCCTGCTCGACCGGCCGTGTTTGTGTCAGCTATCAACAGCTTGAGACGCTGTGAAAATCGCATGGTGAGCCGATGCTGTGTGCAGACATTGACGTGTGTGGACACCTGTGACTTCAGCTTCTGGGGTTCGCAGAATGATTGAAGGGGCTGGGTTCGGTTCACTGATTGTACTCGTCCCCAAGCAACAGAACGACTTGATTGAGCAATGTAGTTCTGTAAGGCCTTGCCCGACAGCAAAACAACCACGAACGCAGACACGCTCTACCTGCCTCCTATGAATACAGTAGCCTAGCCCCGTGACCTTCGGCAGCCGAGGCGGTTCCTGCCATCGCAGCCCTGGCCACCGAGCTCGCGCAGCCGTGCCTTAGATTCTGTTTGTAACCGTATCTGTCCCGAGATCGTTTTAAATTCCCGCTTAGTTTGAAACTTAGTCGTTCTTGAATGACTGACAGTAAGCTGCAGTTAGATAGGTAGTTAGTTTGGTTTTTAGTATGTTAATTGTTAAAGTATTCTAATTATGGTCGCATGGCATGAAGTATGACCAATGTAGGTTAGTTAGTTAGGGCACCCTGTCCGACCACTAACTATTTGTTATCAATGTGTTTTGTTGTACCAGACCAATGACTCACAGTAAGGCGAGTCAATGAGTTTGAAGGCATGCTAGCCTAGTCGCTGAAAATCCTGAACTTCAAGTTACCGAATTAAGTCATTATTAGTTTACTTACTACGCCTCTGGGTCGACTGGGGACTGGGGTCACCTGCAAGTAACTTAAGGCGCGAATGACTGTTCACTGTTCTGAATCACTGCCAGTTCGATGTGAGTCAGAGTCTGTCTGAGTGAATTCTTGACAGCCAAGTACTGTATGACATGAGTACTGACAGGCCCCATAATTAATTGATTCGGCCAAATCATTAGCCACCCAATTTCAAATGAAACCACATAAGCAATTCCTGCGGTTACGACTGGTTAGAATGCCGAGCCCGAACTCGACCCCAGCCCAGTAAACCCTAATAATAACAATCATAATAACAGTGATAATAAAGTAATACTAATTTAATACCCTAACTAGACTAAGGCCCTAATTTAATCTATTCCCTACCCTAGCCTATAAGGCCGCAAACCCAGAAACCTAACCGATGATAGACTACTTACTTGCTAACCAAACCCTATAAATTGAAATCCAACTTTTGTTATTATACGGAAAAAAAGTAGATCCCCCGGTCCCCGGGCCCAGGTCCTCTACCTTTACTAACTAACTACTAACGTAACGACTCGACTCTAACCCTAAGCTTAAATTAAACCCTACATCAGAATCACCTGAGCCGGATGGTGCCGGCGTTCCGGAGCTTGGCTGTGCATGATGTCTTAAATGCTCAGGAGCCACTCATACTTCTAGCGTGTAGTAATCTCAATCTCATCTGAAACTCTCTGCGCCGGAAATGCACTCACTCACGCAGTGCCCCTGGGCCAGCAGCTCAGCCAGTGTTAAATCCCCTACCAAAGGCTTGAAACTTAGCAGTTGAATCAATCTGGCAGCTCAAACATAACCCGTTCATATGATACAAGCCCAAGCAGTTCGTTCATGAAGTCAGGGGTGGAACCGAGAGTGTACTTGCTCATTATGGGTTTCTATTATGAGTCTCTTAAGTCTTATACCTGTTTCTTATGTATATGATTATTCACGATTCCCGGACTCCTGAATTCTGTGCTGTGCCCTACAAGTTACAAGACCCGAAGACCTCGCACCAAAATGGCAGTGGCAGTTATTATTATTGATATGTAATAGTGTAATTATTTCAATTAATTGGCTTTATTATCACTGTGTAAAGCCAATTAATTGAAATAATTACACTAACCTAATAATACATAACCCGAACCGTCCCACTGTCACTGCCGATCCAAGGAATCTCGGAGATCGCAGCGAACTGGATCCGCCGGCTGAAATTCCTGCCCGAGACAAGAAGACCATTCAGGGCATGCTGGAGTCTATGCTGCACGATTTTAAAGTTTTTAAAGTCATGTAATGTGGCAGCAGCAGGCAGAGCTGGCTATCAAGGTCGTTGATGAGGGGCAACGAGTTACTGAGTTGAGGGCTTCGGTGTAACAAAGGCACTCACAGTAACAGAGGCTGAGTCGCTGTGGTGCGAATGGTGACCTCGGGTGCTGAGAGGGTGTCGTACAAGCATTGGGGGCTCCTGTTAAGTTACTGTCTGAATTATGATATTAACATATTCCTACATCTCCTTAGTAGTAGCAGGCTGCAGGGAAGCGGCGTATTATTTAGGCCGAGTCAGTCAGTCACTTTATTTCAGGACGGTCGGTCAGAGCTGCTGAGTCAGTCACAGACAGTCAGTCTGAGCCCAGGTCCCAGGGTACTTAAACTTCATTATCCGGTAGGTCATTTTCCGGTAGTAGCAGCTACAATTATCCATGCTGAGTGCTGCAGGCTGGGGTCTGAATTGTCCGGACTAGGGCTAGGGTTTTGATTTATGATATGAACTAATTAGTTAGTGTATAATTAATTAGTTCAAAAAATCAGACTCAATTCACCAATCATTCAAGTGCCTCGCTGCAGCGTCGTCGAAGAAGACGGTGACCTGTGCTCACTGTCTTACTTACTTATCGTGTTACTTTACGAATTAATAATAGTAGGACGCTAGGGGCAATGGCGCTAGTATTATATATATTATATTGCCACTGGATCAGAATCTCAGAAGCTACTTGAGTTCATAATTCTGAATCAAAGGTTTAGTAAGTTAGTGGCCATTTACAGTAAGGGTTTCCCCTCGAATTTGTCGAAAGCTTGCTATCCTGAAAAGCCTCCGGACTCGGACACCCCACCCGAGCCAAACTGTAGTAGTGGTGGCCTAGGTCCTTAGGTCCTAAGTTGAAGCCAGATTGACTTGAATCAACTAAGCAGTCAGAATGTGCCCCACTGCAGGTGCTCGCACATGCCTTGAACGGCAACCTGGACCTGATGTGGGGCCGGACCCTGCTGGACTTGAATCTTAACTTAATTGTTTTGCCCTAAGAAATTCAGGATAGAATTTCAGATTTCGGATGACGACATACTTTGCGAAAAGCTACAGCAACTGGCAGTGGTTATTACTGGTTATTGTTGGACCGGTGACGGCAAAGAATAATGGTCTACCTGGCTAAAATAAGTTGGCATATGTGTGTGCACCCGAGCAGCACACGCCTGTGAGACACAGCGTGGTAAGCAGAGAGTGAGAGTCGAGAGAGAGAAAGAGAGAAAGAGAGAAAGAGAGAGAGAGAGAGAGAGAGACAGGGAGGGAGAGACAGGAAAAGACCCATCCAAACAAGAACACACACGAGCCTTGAAGCCCTCAAAAACAATCTGCCCAGTATTAATTATTGCACTGACTCTATCACCAGATTACAAAGTCGATCATTCTGTCGTGACTCCAAACTAACCAACTGACTGACTCGATTCAGACTGTCTGACTGATTATGATTGGCTGCTATGCACACAGTCTAATACTGTTAATAGACACAAGTAACTTAAGCCAAACCCAGTCAGTCAGTCACTTGATGAGTCACTGACAGGCACTGAAAACTTATTATATGAACGACTAATGCTTAGTTAAATTAGTACATTTCGGATTCATAATTCACTAAAGTAACTACTTATTTACTACACTGCTGACTGTCCGAATGCTATTATTAAACCCAAGTAAGACCCTGCCAAAATCTGACTAACTGTCTGAGTCTAGACCCTGAGACTACAGGTAACTATTTACTACACCGATGAATGTCCGAATGCTAATAATAATAAACCCGGGTAAGACCCTGCCAAAATCTAACTAAGTCCAGGATTCCATGCTTCTAGTTTAATCTACTTCTAGCGCGCCAGGACGACTGACGATTACTCACCTACCGGTTGTTGTGGTCTCGAATCAAGCAGCTGTTGGCAACAAGCCCATCCGCCGGAGTTCTTGGGTTCTGTTGAATTAAACCAATGCTCCCTATCTCATCCTAGCCCAGGAAGCCTGCCAACAGACTGCTGCCACAGACAGCAGCCGCTGCACCTCCGCCAGCGCCGGATCTGCTGAAGCCTCCTGACGTTCGGGACCGCCCACTGCTGACGATCGCACCATGACTCGACTCTGTCACTGTCAGCTCAATTCTATTATTCTGGGGCTTAAGTAAGCATTATTATTTTTTATTTATGAGGCTTCTGGTTTTACAATTATAAAGTGTCCAATTCTGTATGATTGTCTGTCTGAGTCTGTGGCTGTAGGCGACTAGGTAGTAAGGGTCAGGCTGTGAGTTGCGAGCTGCCCATTCTTGCAAGACAGTGGGGGTTTTAAAAGCTGTGCCCTAGAATCCTAGAATAATCAGACCAGGTAGCAGACGAAGAGGCGCTGCCTTTCAAGACCCTTTTTACGCTGGGGCATGAGTTAGGCCTCCGGTTGTTCATACAACCGGAGGCCTGCCACTCACAGTGGAACGATACGAGGAACGGAATACGCAGATGCGGCTTGCAACACACGCTGCTGCTGAGTGCAGTTCTTTGTAACTGTGCTCACGGACCATTCGGGGGTGCTAAGAATTCTTGGACTTTGATTGAGGCTGCCGAACACCTCGCAACAAGGTTGTCTGCTGCAGACTTCGATGCACTGCTGGAGCAGATGCTGGACGATCAGCAGCTGGACGACCCAGAATCCTCAGAACACCTGCCTCAGCAGCCTGCAGATCTTCCAAATCTGCCAGCCCTCAAGAACCTCCCACCTTTCGTGCCCTGCATCGTCTGGCTGACTTGCACTGCTGTATGACGGGTTACCCTAATGGTCTGTCGCAGATATTCTCGAGCCATTATTGATTATGCCATTGTCTTGTCGAGATATAACTAATAATGCAGACCTCGGCTGCTATATTTAGGATCGCAGCTGCCGGCTGGAGTCATTGACTGACAGTAATTCCCCCAACCTCCGGTCCAATCTAAGGTGAAAGCCAAATCCTGGTTTGGGGCGGTGGACGCCTTGGATTTTCTCTGCGAGAACTGGACCCTGCTAGCAACCGTCCTGGACCATGCGCTTCTCCTCGAACCGGAGCAGGCCCAGACACCGGCCATCGCAGCTACCTTATCGTCGTCATCAGCTTAAAATCGTGGGTCGGTCACAGGTTTATTTGGTCTTAAGTTCTTGGGTCCGGGGTGGGGACAGTCGAGTCCTGGGTTCCTGTGTCTGGGGTAATAGGGTCCAGCTCAGGGTTAGTTTTTTTTATAGCCGGGTTCCAGTTTATGTATGTTGCTGCTAGCTGGGCTAAGTGGTTAATTAATCATTATGAACTGTTGTTGTTGTTGTTCTTACTAACTACTATTAGAATTGACATACATTGTTAGTTAAGTCTTGACAATTCGTATTTTTGCATTATTATATCAAATACTATAGTTAATAGTTACTAACTAACGACGAGTTGGGATTGAAGATAATCCGTTGATTCTGAAGGGCTTAGTAAGGGTTGGCTATGACGTTATGCAGGCAATTACTTTGCAGTCAGGTTTGCTTCAGGAATTCGGGGATGAATTTCAAGGGTTGAGGAGAAGTTTAAGGACTAGAGGGTTCCAACATTCAAGCAGCGGGCGCCTTTGTCGTGTCAGACAGAGTCAGGGCGGGGCATTATAACAATTTCATAACATCAGACATCGGCTTCTAGCCTAGTTTAGTCAAGTTACGTGATCCGCTGGTCAAACCAGTAACCTGTGGCTCATATAACATAGTAACCACCATCAATCATTAGGATGATTAATTAATTATATTTATATTTAACCATTGAATAATCATCCTAATGATTGATGGTGGTTACTATGTTATAGGAATTGCAACTTCATTCACTGACTCCGACTCCCGGGCCCAATGTAACGTAATTTCAATTCAATAAATCACATTACTCACTAACTAAACCCCAACATTTGTCACGTCCCAGACTCGCTCGGACTCACGGGCATGTGAAATCACGCCAAAGCCTGGCTGCCTGGCACCTGACCTGACTCCACTGACCGGACCTGCCGTCCTTGGACTAGATTAATTAGACATTGTGAAACACACTAAGACTAAGTCACTAGACTAGACTGTTTCATAATTCTAAGCCTAATTAATTAACTAACTTGAATACCATGCCTAGTCTAAACGGACCTCAGCGACCCTGGCGCCTCCTATCCTAAACTTAGACTCGACTTAATAATTACCTACTTACTTCTGAACCTTAACTGTTTAACTGGGTTTAACTAATCTTAATTAATACCCTAAAATACTTTAGTAAACCCTATAATATTAATAATAACCCAAACACACCCCACATAACTTGAACTTCTGATCTGAACTGAATCCGGAGCTGAATCTCTGACTCTGTCTGTCAGACTGACCGGTAATAATCATCATCGAACAGTCATTAAAGTCATTACACAAGCAATGCTACCCTGAACAGGCGGTAATTAAATTAGTCCCGAGACCAAACTCACTAGTCACTACTCCAGAGATGCCCTAAACCCAACCCCCTCCCCGGCCCCTGTGCAGGCTGGCGCCGATGACGGCGAGGGAGCGCGGGCTCCTGATGATGAGCAGCCGTGGGATGCAGAGGCAGCAGCGGATGACGATGATGCTGAGGAAGACGGAGAGGAGCCTGGGGCCGAAGCATCCGGTTCTCGAAAAAGGAAGCTGCCGAAGAAGGCCAAAACCCCCATGCCTCAAACAAAGAATGAACTGAACCAGATTCGCCAGTCCTTCAGCAATACAATGCTGCTAGCTTCCCACTTTTACAAAGACCGTGACCTACGCCTGGATATGCTGCTGGTTTCCACAGCTTGCCAGCACATCCGCAACGCCTACAGCCGGTCTTTGGAAGATCAGAAGAGCCAGGCAGCAACGATAATACAACTGTTGAAGTAATGTTAGCCTTTGACTCTGAGTCTTAATAAATTAAGTTGATAATTAATAATTAAGAAATCACTAAAATAATACTATTACTGCCCAGTAACTCAGTAGCAGATTCGATGATAATGACAGCTATGGCTATTGTCTATGAATTACAGTATTTATAATACTATTCATTCCTGTCTACTTATTTCAGATTTAGATTTTATACCCATCATCACATCTGTCAGTCATCACTGTCGTCGTCAACAGAATCATGCCAGGCTTTGACAATCGAGTTCCAGGCTTCCCGGGCCAAAGGCAGCTGGTTCAGCACGGTTGTGAACACCCTGCATCTCATCCACGAGCCACAGGCACTCCAGCGCATCAACATCACTCCTGCTACAGCTGCAGCCATCTTAGAGGACGACGACTGTTTGGCAACAGAGCCGTGGTTCCTGGATGAGTGCGAACTGGTGGCTAAGTTTTGGAAACTGCTTGTTGAGCTGTCCGCTGCGAGATGCTGGTCTCAGATCCAGTTTACTACGCTTCAACCCGGTGCCCTGGCAGTGGTGCTGAGTCAGGATCATGGGCCGTTTAGCACGGCTCAGCGCTTGCTTGACAGGCAACAGGATGTCTGGACGGCTGTGCTGCGTGCTGAGCAGGCCGTAACCCCGGACTCCAAGGTGCCGCCAGCTGTCAAGGCTGCCCTCACCCAGATCTTGCAAGATCTTGGCTGGAATCGGCTTCAAGTGGCACGGGAGGCCATGATGGAGTGTGAAGCTGGGAATTGGAAAGCGACTGACCGTCGGGTGCAGGAACAGGCACGATGTCTGTTTGCAGGGCCGGCCCAAACGAAATGGGACTTGGAAGATCTCTTCGCGCATTTGGTTTCCGTGTCACGGTCAGCCAACCTTCCTGTTGCCATGAACAAGTGGCTTGAACCTACATTTTATTGAATTCTGGGAGACTATCAGTTATCATTATCAGTATATTAATTCGAGCCTATTAAATTAGCCTGTCGGACTACGTCACACTTCTTACTATTATGTAAATTCAAAATTAATTAAATTAGTTCCCCAAATTCATACAATTACAAAGACTTAAAGAGTAATGCAGCATTTAAATAGAATAAATTCGTAAATAAGCAACCCTACTAAAACCTATCCCAACCTTCTACGACTAACTAATCTCACGGTGCTGGTCTGACACGACAGTCTGAAACATGTAGGTTGTATTCTTCGTCTTTCGGCGGGGGCCGGGGATCCGAGGCCTGAGGCTATTTTGTATTGCTGATGCACGGTTACTACGGTTTGCGGCACCGGTTTTTAGGCTTACTATTGTTTGTGCTAAGGTGGACAAGGTATTTTTACTGCACCACCATGGACCGGGGCACGAAGTGGCCCCGGCTGAGGACAACCCTGGAAGATCATCGAGAGTTCAATTCTTCGGTGATGAACCCAGCACTGAAGGGCGTCTACGGCAAAGCTTTCAAGACTACCGGAATCAAGGGCCTAGATGCGGAACTGCGAAAAGCCTTGGTTAAGGTAAAACTGAGCAGTGCAAAGAAGGCTGGGACAGCTTCCAACCAAGCAGCTGCAGCTGCCACGAGCTGGATCGCCGAATCTGCAGCAGATGGCTTCCAGCGTGCTTCCTGCACCTGGGCAGGCCGGAAATACGTTACGCTGACTGCTGTTGTCAAGTTGTGGTCGAGGTGAGGGCTCATTCTGAGATTCAGTGTCTGTCTTTTAGTGACGAGTGCTTTAAATCAAATATGCTAATTTATCTAAGTTAACTAATTATGATATTAACTAAGTAAATATTAACAGCCTATTATCTAAGAATTCAGAACTCAGAAAGAGTCGTCTAGTCTCTAATCTAACCACTGTCGGAGGTTTGCTTTTCGTTTCGATGGGCTACAGCTACTGCAGCGGCCGGTGGAAGTGGAAGCCTATAGAATATGGCTGACCATTCTACTTACTCCAAGACCAAACTAACATAACAAACTACTTACAATAACATTTGCTCTAATTTAATACCCCCAGCCCAGTCGGCCTGTCAATCCAAGATGGTAACCTGTCGGGTGTGCTGAAATTTAGCCTTGACGAGGTGTCTTCCTGACGAAGGGTGGCGTTTTCATCAGCCGTCAGGGAAAGCATGACGGGAAGGTGTTCCTGTCCATGGGCTTCCGAAAGCATGCAGCACTGGGAGTGCCCATGCGACAGCACACATGCGCGCAGGACGGGGCTTCAGCTGCAGCCCGGCAATGGCAATGACCAGTGACATGATTCACCACAATTTAAGTTATTATTGTTACTAAGTACTATTGGAAATACAGCTAAACTAATTTGTAAACTGGTAGTATTTGCCAACTTTCCGTCATATATCACTGAATATATTAATATATTGATATTATGTAAACTGTTATTATTAATATAATTCCAATTCTTTTTACTGTGGTTTTAAACCCAAACTCGCTACAATAAAACAGTCTATAGGAAACCTGACTTAGCATTAATGCGTGCACTCCGAAATTCATACAATACAAGCCCTACCTATTGTAAGACTGCATGAGCCTGAGGCCTACTTCACCGTGGATACAGATGCCGGACTCGCCCCGACTTGGCTGCACAACGACACACTGTTGAACTCTCAATGGCAGAGCTTCCCGATCAAGATTGTGCACCCTCTCCAAGTGCCGTGCCACTTGCAGGGCTACGGCATCGTGCTCCAACAGACAGGCCCGCTCCTCCAGCCAATCCCGGCTGCCCTGCGCAACGGGGTTTTTCTCACGGTCAGTAACCTCAGGGCCTTGCTGGCGGCTTTCCAGATCCCAATGGGGCCAAAGGGCAGCGGAGCCGGTAAATCCGGCAACTTCATCAAGCAGGACTACGTCAGCCGTGTGCTGACGTTTTTTTTTGGTGAATCCCTTGAGCCGGACGAACGAGCTCGTATGACCGCCTTCCTCATGGGGAGATCCTCACAGCGGCAGGGGACGAGCAGCAATCATGCTGCCCAAATCCTTGCCGCTTTCCAAAGCTTGAACCCGGAGGACAAACCGCAGTTCACTGAACTAGCAGCTGTTGCCGCAGACGAGGAGAAGCTCAAGGCCGCTCGAGCGGAGCGTACCGACACGCGAGCAGTTCACGCGAGTCCAGCACACCAGACGCCGGCGGTTCTTGGCCGGCTCCTCCCCTACGGAGCCGGCTTTTCCTGCAGGTTCAATCGGCACCCGGTGGAGCTCCGATACCAATGTTTCCTCCTCCACACCGACTCTGGATTCTTGTCGTGATGTACACAAGCTCTTTGGTTTCTGTTTGTTTACTGGGGTCTGTCAGTGATTAGTCTTAGTTACGGGGGTCAGGTCAAACTAAAACTGAATGAACCCGTCACTGCCTCTTGATTGGTTGATTATTTGTCGTAGGTTTGCCTGTCGTACCTCACTGGTCAGACGTCTCCCTACCTGCCCGATTTAAGTTAAGTTCTGAGCAGCAAGGCAGCCAGTCAAGCGCTGCAACTAGTCCGACTCGGACCTCTGAATCTAGTCTAGTGCATATGGCTCGTGCAGTTTTCCCATTTCTGACCATTGCCATTTAAATTAAGGACCGAAGCGGAGGCTCAATAAATCATATGATTACCTTTCCGTTTCCTTCCCAGGTCAATTATTTCAGTCACTAGATGACCGGTCTCATCATCGTCATTAGTGTCTAGGGCTGGCACCCAGCCGTTCACCGACGGAGTTTTAGTTTGTCATTCATCATTCAATCAATGATTTCATGGCTTATTATTATGCCCGTCGTCGTCGTCCTGTACTGTAATATACACTGACACTATACAGACCCGTAATAAATAATAATGGATGTTGGTTGGAACGACAACAGATTTCGTCGTTATTTTAATGGGGATGGAACTTTTGTTAGTTATTTCGTACCGATAATATGATAAATAATAAAGAATTTCAATATTACTTACATAACAGCCCTAAACCTTCCCTGAATGACTCTGCCTCTCGGAGTCAAACTCAAAGGACGCCAAGAATCTCACGCAGCGAAGTGGAACGGCGTCCGCCGTGGGCTGACCGAGCTGGAGGCCTTGAAGGAATGTGTGGACTGGTGCTGGCAATCGGTTCGCAAGAGCTACAGCCTTGACAGCTCGCAGAAGGAGCCAGGGGCTCAGCAGCATTCGCATTTCCCCGCAGTTAACGCAGGCAGTTCAGTTCAGATCAACCGTCCTGACACTGAGCTTTAAGCTTTGTGTTGAATTGTTTATTGGGGGCTTAAATTATTAGACATGTGAAATGTACTGTACCGTAATGTAAGTTAGGTTACACAGTTAGTCACTTGAGCTGTAGGCCGCTATGAAGGTGAATCTTTACGGGTTCTTCTGGCCCTTCACCCTTCAGTAAAAACCCTAGTTCAATGAAAACCCTCCCTAATTTTAACTTAGACTTTAATAAATACATTAAATATATTTAAATAAATAAGTAATTAGGCTAATTAGTAGGTATTCAAGGTGGCCTGGTTAACGGCGTAAGCATATGTCTACAAGCAAGGCCGATGCGGGCAGACATGGAGAATGTCGTGGCTAGCTTCGACAAGAACACAGGATTCATTACTCCTCCCGCTGCGGCAGCTACTTCAAGGCCTACCACCCCAAAGCGTTCCACACCGAAGCACATCTCTTCAATGGCTGACGAGGATACTCCTGATGCCAGTCCGGGTGCTCCCAGTGGCTCCATGGGTCCGCGAAGTCCAGGAGGCAGGGCTGGGCGCGGCCGGGGTCGTGGCGGTGGCCGAAAGCGATCCCACAGCAGTTTGTGAGCAATTGTCAAATGAGCCGTGCTTTAATTGCTTTTGTATGGATACAGACTGAGGGCCAGTGTTAGTGCGGCCCGTGTCCGTTTGGCTGTGTGCCTCGCACCCTGACTGCGTGTATGCCTGACCTGAGACTCCCTAGACTCAATTATTGACTGGGCCTACGAACTCATTTACCAGTTACGTTACGTACTTACGACTACTAATACTAAATTACTAGGTCCTACAATGCCTAATCTTTAAGCCCTCGGCCCTTGACAACACGCAGTGCTGGCTATGTGTGGCTGTGCCAGTTAGCATTGATGCAGTGCTAGTGCTGCTGCAAGTGCTGAAATTAGCCGAGCAATTCAACGATGGACCAATCAATGCTGTGCAAAACGGCGGTCGACGAGGCGCGAGCTGTTGAGTCCCTGGGCATAGGGCTTCAGTTGCAGGCTTAGGTCGGGTCTGAGGTTGCCAACATCCCTTAGCACTCATGGGTCTAGGCTGGGGTCGGGTCTGAGGTTGCCAACATCCCTTAGCACTCATGGGTCTAGGCTGGGGTCGGGTCTGAGGTTGCCAACAACCCTTAGCACTCATGGGTCTCAGAGTTTGGGGGGCCCACCCATAGGGGGCCCACCAGCCCCTCCTGAGTCTAGGATGCCCAGTAACCTAGGAATAAAGGGCTCCCTTTTTGGTATTGGGTAACTTAATAAGGACCCTAGGACTACAAAAAGGGAATAAGGGTACTACTGGGCATCTTAGTCGTGCTCAGGATGTCAGGCTATCCTAATCGGAGGCTTCGAGACGGCTGATGTAGGAACCTGAATAAGAAACATTGGGCCTTTATTAGTGTTCCTTATATGAATCCTTCTAAGTTTTGGGATTATGGGCCCAGGCTTTCTTCATCAGGTTCCTACATTAACCCCGAAAAGCCCCCACAAGCCAAGAATACTAAATTCTGCACGCCCTTGATGAACAAGAGCCATTAGGTCATTAGGTGTCGAGCCAAGAAGGGGGCAGAGAGTTGCATTATCTACTGAAGCTTTGTGATAGAGAGGCCTGCGTGACTCATGGAACTCCAGCTGAGGGGCTTTATCAATTGGAAAAACAGTACCTGTAGATCCCGGCTCTCGCGGCCAGGCTCGGGGATCTCTGCAAGAGCTTCACGAGCGACTCCACGTCTTCCACAGCGATTTAGGGTTTAGGGCTATAGGGTTTAGGGGGTAGGGTTTAGGGTTTAGGGCTTCGGGTTTAGGGTTTAGAGCCTCATTCCCGAAGGCTCCACTATGCCTTAATTAAGGAAGATGCCGTTAAAGTACAGTAGGATCCGTACTTCTATGGTTTAAGGAATATTCCTGAATTAAGGGATATTGGAGTCTCTGGGTTGACTTGGAAACAGGCATTGTTGTTAGCGCCCAGAGCCTCCAAAACCCATTAGCTGAGGAATATACCTTAAATGGTAATAGAAACCCTAATAAAATTTAAGGGATATTCCTTAGAAGCTGCCCCCACCCTGTAATAGTGATATAATAGGAATATAATAGGGCCCTAATATATAATCCTATAAAACCCTTGTAGTCACTATTACAGGGTGGGGGCAGCTTCTAACATATTCCTCAATTAAAGGAGATTGGTCGTTATAAGGGAACCTAAACCCTAAAAAAGGGAATAAGGGCCTACTCTGGGTCCTAGAAGATTTTAAGGTATATTCCCGAATTAAAGGGGATAGGGCTCTCTGGGATAGGGCCTTGGGGTGAGATGCACTGTTCACGAGTGCGGTCTTCAGGTCGAGCTGTGCTTTGCCGGCATTCTGCGATGCTCCCGCAGAGCACAGCCCCGAGGGTCCCATTTAAAGGGGATCTATATAGGGTTCCTTTAAGGTCCCTTTAAGGGGTCCCTTAAGGTTTCTGTAGAGACCCCAGAGGGTCCCATTATAAAGGGATCTACAGTAGAGGCCCAAAAGTTGGGGGGACCCAATAGCCTCATCCCTTAAGAGTCATGTATAAGGAATCCCAGCACTATTTGGCCTTAATTCGGATTCCAACTTTATGGGGTTTACTGTATAGGGTTCCTTTAAGGTCCCTTTAAGGGGTCCTTTAAGGTTTCTGTAGAGACTCAGTAGAGACCCCAGAGGGTCCATATACACTACTATGACGGCATTAGGATGTCCTCGTGTTTCAGGGCCTAATTCCATAATAGTAGTGTATATGGATGGACCTTCTGAGGAACCCGCCTGTGGACGCAAGGCGCCGATGGGGTCCGTAAACAGCTCGAAGAACCCAGAGAGCCCAATACCCCTTAATTAAGGAATAGAGCTCAAATCATAGAATGAAGCCCCTTATAGTTTACGGTATATTCCTCAATAAAGGGGTATTGGGCTTTTAAACCCAAAACTCACCCCTCAGAAAAAACAATCCACAAAATCACCGCCCCGACGAGAATTCTTGGTAGCCGGCCACAGAGAGGACAAGTCCTTCGAGAAGACCTGTTTAGGGTTTAGTGTTTCATATAACGACACTGTAAGAATCCTACACCCTAGATCCCTAAAGAATAATAGTTCACGCCTCTTAGGTTTTAGGGTGGAAGGGTAGGCGTGTAGGCTAATCTAGGGGCCAGAACTGGAGGCAGATTTTACGACGTTGCATGGGCCAGTCTAAAGATGTCGGGTTTTGTAGGGTTTAGTATGTGGCATTCAAGTAAAAGGCGGTTTTTTGTGGGTTTAAGAAAGGCGTCGAAACCACCAGAACCGAACTTTTCTCGGTGGGCTGCTGCAGTACAGATATAAAGAGCTTTCAAGGGATGCCAATGCCGATCGTCCAGATGGGTTGTGGGTTTTCTGACGTGTGGCTACGGTGGGCCGGGCGAACTGAACATAGGGGCCTTCATTGTCGGGCTGGGGGTTTTGTGGTTTGATGTTGTTTTATATAGGGACGATAAGGGGATGTTGTTGCTAACTATTTCGACCCCTATATTACGCCAGCTTCCCTTCATAGGGACCCTTAGGGGGGTAAGGGGGATGGGGGTAGGGGACCATACTTCCTGAAATCGGCCTGATTATACAAAGGCCCAAATTAGGTATTATGGGCATTAAATTAAGGCCCCCCCCTTCCCCATACCCCCTAGGGGTCCCTAGGATCCCTTTGTGCTGAATTTGGCAGCATCTTGTCCTCCTGTCTTCTTCACTAGCCGGAACAAAAAAGCTCAAACTTTAAGATCGACAAAAGATATACGACCGAACAGCTTAAAGTAATCCCATTGGCTATCTAAGTAGACCCTAAACCCCTGAACCCCAAACCCATCGGACCCAAGCCGGAACAGAAGTCGTCGCTCCCTCTTGGGGTTTAGGGTTTCTAGGGCTTAGAGGGTTTATATAGGGTTTTAGAACCAGGTTCAAGGTTTATCGGGTCTATATATAGGGCTTAGAGGGCTTGTAAGGTGGTTTACAAGGCTTATAGGGTTCAATAGTGCTCGTAGGGTTTGGATGTTTGTGGGGTATAAAAGGCCTATGGGGTTTATAAGGCTTAAGACTTTTAGGGCTCAAGTGCTTATAGGGCTTTTAGGGTTTATGGGGTTTATAGCTTTGTAGGGCTTACAGGGCTTATAGGATTTAGGGTTTTGGGGTTTAGGGCCCTGTTCCAAACAAAAGAAGCAACTATTTCTGCCACTGTCTAGATTCGCACCTGCGGGAATCGCACCGAAACTGCGGGAGTCCACGGACAGCTTCGGATTGTCCCCTTCGACCTGATCCAACAGTGGCGACACCTAAACCCCTCGCTAAACCCCAAAGCCTGTTTTTCTTTCGGGCTTACGAGGAGCCTTTAAAACCCCAAACCCTACCTTGTAGTAGTGCTTACATGTAGCCTTGCGGAAGTTTGAGAGCTTCGAGAGATCCTTCGGCAAATCCTCACTTAAGGGTCTCTGGTGCTCCCTGGGCAAAGGGGTGGTGCAGAGGCCTCATACACGTCTGAATGCGATTGCTTGGGGGTTTTGAGCTACTGTGCGGGAAGCAAGGCTCTTCATAGGGCGTTTTGGGGTTTATGAGCGTAGTTTAGACAGCAGATCTGGCCACAGCGCTTCATTATAGGGGATGCGCAAGAACTTCGTATCTTTGGGATTTAGGGGTGTGGTGTAGAACGGCCTGAAGGGCTTAGGGATTGTCTCGGATGTGGCTTGTAGGGTTTAGGGTCTTCAGGGCCGCGAAAGACGAAGAGCCGTTTAACAAACCTTACCCCCTAAGAACCTGCAAAGCCTTACTCTAAAACCATAAAACTTAAACCTCAAAACCTTACCTAAAACCCTATTCAACCCTCAAAACCTACACCGAAACCGCAAAACCCTGGACCTAAAACCCTCAGTGTCTTAAACCCTAATTCTTGTGGTAGGGCTCGAGGCTCTCGATCTTCATGGCGATAGCAATTAGGCCTACTTGTCGGGTAGCGGGGGGAACTAAAGGTGAACCTTTTTGGTTGTATAGGGATTATATAGGGACTATATTATACCAAGAAGGTTAAAGGTTACCGACTCTACTACTAGGTAGGGCGACAATATAGAGGCTCAAATAACTACCCACCCCAATTTTGGGGGGTCCTTACTATAACTTTCATTGTCATAGTCTAATACGCCGAAACCATGTTTCAATTATTGTGGTCTCTATATTTGGCTCTAGGGTGTCAGTGTGTCAGAGTTTAGGTGTTGTGAAGTAGGGTGTTCTGGCTCTTTTCAGCTTAGGGTTTATCACAGGGGAAAAGGAGGGACCCTTAATGGGGACCCCTACCCTGTAATGGGCTATATAATGGGTATATAATAGCTATATTGTGGGTATATACCTAGGGGTCCTTATTAGGGGTCCCTCCTTTTACCCTTTGAGAAGCTGAAGGTTGCGAGATCCAGCGGTTTCTGCTGGGTTAAGACCGCGAAGTATGAGACCATTTCCAGCTCGCGACTGAAGGTCAAAGGCTCCATGTAGCTTTACAGTAGATACTTAAGCCTTAAAGGGGTCCCTATGTGGGTACTTTAAGGCCTAAGTATATACTATATGGGCACATGGAGCCTTAGGGAATTTCATGATTCGAGGTTGTAAGGGGCTTTTACGAGGTCCAATGTCATGGTTTGTCGGGTTTCGGAAGGTTTTATAAGGTTTCGGAGGGTTGATAGTGTTCGGAAGGTTTATAGGGTAGCACACTGGTGCTCCTCTGTGCACTACTCAAATCAGCTGCCACATACACCCAGAAAGATATTGCTGGATTCCTGCTAAGGATTATGTTCAGCCTACGCCGCCATATCAACGAAACCACATCATTCCATGAATTGCTTCTGCATCTGTATTATGATGACTTAAACTAACTGTAGCTGCCTTGTCAAGAACCGGGCAGCCGCGCACACAGACAGATTCCGAAGAACAGGCTCACTACACCGAAAAAACAAACCGCTTGACATGTCATTGGCGGTGAATGATGTGGGAATCGAGTGGCTGCGTCTGCACAGCTTATCGAATCCAGGTTGGGGCTGGGATATGGGGTTTAGGATATGTGTGTGGCGGCTTCAGGAACAAAGGTCTCCTACGGTGGGGAGGATCAGTTGATTGAAACACTCAGGACAACACTGATAATCAAGGTCGGGTGCAGTTAAAGGCTCGGGCTGGGGAAAACGACATCTCTAAAGCACCGAGGAAAGTAGTGGAAGTTTTCTAAGTTGAGGCCTAAATAATTTCCAACAGTATTTCGGGGGTTCTTTATTTTAACTATATTCTGATGGGCCCCAATAAGCTATTTTATCTATTCAGGCGCTTACATCATAGTACCCTTATAAATAACCCCTATACTGGCAGCCCTTATAAAGCCCTTTCAAAGGAACCCTATTCTCATTCTTAAGGCCCCTATAGCAAGCTCAGGCAAGCCACCCAACAGTGCCCCTCAGGGACTCGCAGGTGCCTATGCTGCCCCGCCGCCACCACCTGTCACAACGCCAGGGCCTAGGGTTTGGATTTAGGGTTTAGGGTTTAGGGTTCAGGGGTCGAGGGCGATGAGGCTGAGATGAGAAGGCTACTATAGGGGCCTTAGTAATTAGACTAGGGTTGGCTACTATAGGGGTTACTATAAGGGAACTATCATATAGGGCCTTAGAAATTGGGATAGGGTTTTGAGGGTTATAATATGACAACAAACTCAAAACAAAACAGTATTGGTCACTATTTAAGCCCCTATATCACATTTTCCTTCCGAACTCTGCAAGCAGTGCCGACGTCGGAGGGAGGAAAGACTGGCGTCAAGGAGTTCATGGCGTTAGTCTGACAGTTATAAGTTCGAAGGGGCCCCCACCCTGTAACCCTAGGGATCTAACGACTCTTATATTAAGGGTTTTGGGCCCAAAGACCATACTACATAAGGCTTTTGGGCTATTTTGATCCCTAAGGTAATAATGGTATAATAGGAATATAGTAGGGCCCTAATATAATCCTTATAGTCACTATTACAGGGTGGGGGCCCCTTCTAAGTTATAGGGTCCATACGGGGAGGGTACCAGGGATCCTTATGGAACCTTAAGGGAACCTGAGGGAGCACCAGAAAGAACCAGGGATTAGTAGGTTATCTACCCCCTTGGAGCCCCCCCTCGTCATAAGGATACTATAAAACAAAAGAGACACAAGAGGCCCTAAACCCTAAACCCCTAAACCCTAAACTTGAACCGGAAGCCTCACAAACGAAACGCAACCTCGAAGGGTTCCAAAGCCTCGGGCCCCGAAATTCGGCTTAGGATGTAAGCTGTGAGGCTCCCGTGCACGAAAGAATCAGATTCTACAAGTCCACAAAGCCCAAGGGATCAAAAAAGGCCCAAAAGCCATAAATGGTATGGTCTTTGGACCCAAAACCCTTAATATAGGAGTCCTTAGATCCCTGGGGAAGGAAGATATGATGCCATAATTGCTTCGGCTTCAAAGGCCACAGGCTATCATAGCAAGCCAGATATCTCAATCCAAAAACGACGCCCCCAACCCCTAAACCGTACCCGAGACGAAAAGCCTTAACCCTAACTCCCAAGGTCCCTAATGTTGGAACCTGATTAAGAAACCTTGGGCCATGAATTCTACTATATTGGGGCTATCGGGCCAAGGTTTCTTAATCAGGTTCCTACATCACACCTTGAAGGCTAAACCCCAGACTCCCTAGACCCCCCCGTTCGAGGATCATGGGACTTAGCACGTAAAGTTCCGTATGAAGGGGTTTCTTTAATGATTTCCTTAAATGGGATCTATGAAGCTTTTTCAGGGGTATGGGACTTAGTAAGTGGGGCTGTGCGTACCTTAATTGGGGCTATACTCAGTTTGACAAGTACGGTTCCCGTATGTAAAACCCCAGTCCCATGATCCTTGAAACCCTAAACCCCCGGTCAGCCCTTACAAATCCCTTCAAGAACCCTTTCACGAACCCTTTAAGTCACCAAGTCCCATGATCCTTTAATCCAGCGCCCAACAAACCCTTCGCCCGCTTAGGGGACTGCAGCTTCGGTGGGTTTAGGGCCACGGTCCAGGCTCTGGGGTTCGGGTTTGGGTCTGAAGGGGTTTAAAGGGTTTATCACAGGGTTTATAGGGTTCGGGTTTCGGTTTCTTTGGGTCGAGCAGATGCATTCTCACTTTAGGCGCCATCCTGCACTAAGTTACTAAGATTAATTTAATCTACACCATCAAACCCTTGCGCAGCCGAATCATGTTGTGATGCCTTCTGGCGCAGGCTGTTTCCTCGCCGGCAGCTGAACAGCCGTACTTGGCTTTGGTCCACCGGAGGCTCATTCTGGAACCTGCCTGCGCAGTCTCAACTGTTCGTCGACATTGTGGCTGACAACTACACCATTGCACCGTGAAAGGTATCTAGCACCAGGCTTGCTGGGCTCATGATATGGCCCATGACATCGAGCATGCTCTCGAGCGTCTGCTCCGCATCATCCGGACGGCTATAGAAGCCATGCTGCCAAGCTCTGTTCCACGACACCTGCCAGTAGCAACAGCACGCTGTTTGGAATGCCTGTTGAGTGCTGGGGGCCCTGCCTATGCTTTCCAGATCACGTATACCCGAAGCCGAAAGCTCTAACGAAGAACCCGGTTGGTAACTCTTGCCCATCTAAACGTCAGCAGCACTCTCAGGTACAGGAGGCGCTACGCGGTGACTTGGCTTCACTGGCAACTGCGACGGCGATGTCTCGTAGACGTAGATTCCTGCCTTCTGCACGACTCGAGTCTGGTCCTGACGACTTGTTCAATCAAACGGCGTATCGTGCATTCTGTCTCTGTCTATGCCACTGAAATCTTGCCGTGACTTCCTCTTCCCACGCTTTCCTACCGACTTGTTTCACAAAAGAACCTCAACGCAAAAGCCCTCGAAAAGATGAGTCGCACAGACACAAGCATCCTCTCCCACGTTAATTATGGGGCACTCAAACACCTGGCCTCTGTCGACAGGCTTCAGAAATGCTCCAGGAAACCACGTGCGGTCTCTGTGGCTTCACAAGCTTGGGCAGGTGCAGTCTGAGATCCCGTGCGCAACACTAAGAATTGCGCTGGGCTGCAAGAAGAAACTCGTGGGACCCCCACCTGGTCACCTACATCTGCCAACTAACACATATGCCGTTTCCTCCTTGCGTGGGCGTTGCATATCGGCCCCGTCTTCTGCGCAAAGCACACGAACAGAAACTGCGCCCACCACAATGGTGTGAGTTGGCCTAGTTTCAGACCAAAGTCAAGCAGGCAGATGTTTCTTGCGACCTGCACACCTTGTCACATGTGGATGAAGGCTTGCTGCCGAGAGACGCAGTGTTGCCACTGAGCGTGTGGGCAAGGTTGTTTCGCTGCGCCCGCGAGAGCAGCGCGAATAGGCGCGCCACAGCTGCCTCAAGGCATCACTCACCAGGCAGGCAGAGTGCAATGGCAGGAATTGGGATTACGAACGTTGTAACTGATGGCCGAGCCTTCCTCGCCCGTTGCGCGGTGATCCAGAGCCCCAGCTCGGCCGGTGGAGCAGCAATGCAGACGCAAGCTCCTGATCACGCACGGCGATTAGCATGCACATGTACCCACTGCAGCTCAACTTGAAGCTCAGCTCATGGCTGACACCTGCGAGCAGGTAGCAGAGGTCAAACGCGGACACAATGTCCTCGATGACTCCCTCTTGTACCTTTACGCCGAGAAGAAAAACCCATTCACAAGCGACGACGAAGCCATGAAACAAAGCTCCACCGCAGCGCCTGCGGCGGAACGAATTAAGTCTATAGGCCCAAGTCACTGTCGAACTCCAGGCGGGACTGCCCTGGTTGCCCAGCGTTCGCAAGTGTGGACTGACTCTGGACATATGTATGATATCAGTACTGTAGTCCTCTTAACAGGCATGGACGCGTGTAACGGAGCGCGGCCAAGCCCGGCACAGGCATGCTTGGACGGGGCTTCTCCGATGTCGCCTCGTTGAGAAGTTGCGCGCGTTCTCTAAGCTCTCCACAGCACAAAGAACCCTCCAGGTACAGACCTGCCGATGATTGCGGGGTTTTATGAAACAGCATTGGGAGGCCGACCCTCGTGCCCGGATCGCGTCCTTTCCTCCTGAACATTAGTAGTACATGAAGCTCGAGGAGAAAGTGAGTCGCTAGGCAGCTAGGCAGGGTGACTTGCCTTCGCTTGCTTAAGGGCGGCGTCCAGCGCCTTCTCGTTTTCTAAGGTCCAAGTGCAGGTCAGCTTTCCCAGAGCGGCCTGCATCTCGAGCAGGCGTGCTACTGTGCGCGTGGTCCGTGCGGGCACCTTCGCTGGTGGACGCATGCGTCGCTTTGCCGGTCGTGAAGTTGTGCTACATGTCTGGAATCCCTTCGCGGACGGCCAGCTTTTCCAAGCCTCGTGCGAGCAGTGTGCTTGGCGTCTGGACCAGACATGGGGTTGCATGCTATAACGGCATGCTGCTTTTCTGCGCATGGCGCCTCGTCGACTTTGATGGTTCCGGCCTCTGCAACATTTCTTTTCGGCTGACACGCTCAGCTCTCGGCTCAGGCACGGGTGGGGCTCAGCAGCGTCAGGCTGCACCTGGGCTGTCTTGCTTACAATGCCTTCTGGACTGCCTCGAACTCCTTCATATATACTTGCAGGGACAGGACACGTGTGCGACCTGCCACCTGACATGCAGGATATGCTGCCTCATCGTCCGTGTCTGTGATGTCAGCCCAACGACGGCTGCTGAAGGAGGTCATCTTGACGTGGGCTGCGCGCAGGGGCTGTGTGCGACTCTAATTTGTCGGCAGACGGGCGGGTGGCCTGCTTGCCGACGAGACGGTTGAGCACAGGCACGGTAGCTTTCGAGCACGGCAATGGCTGCACACAAGTTTGTTGTCTCCTCCTGGTGCTCTGACGCCGGCCACGGAGGCTCCTGGCCTGTAAGGCTGCATGTGTGCTCTTACAACAAGCGAAAACAGTGTGATGCAGTGGTGCAGGCATGTCAATGCAAGCTACGAAAGCATTTGCGGCGGAAAACAGCAAACGCACAGCGAGTGCTTTAGGCTTTAAGGCTGCAGCTTCAGGCTTCTCAAGGTGCTGATAGATGGCTCTTTGGCGTCTGCCTTGGCGAGTGTCCTTTTCTTGCCTTTGGAGACATTGAAAACAAAACAAAGGGACACCCCTAAACGGCCTTGACCCCCAAACCCGCCCTAAGTCCCCAACCCCAGCCTGACTCCTGACCCCCCCTTCCCGCACACACTCGAACCCAACAACCCCCGAACCCTAATCCGCCATAAACCCCAAACCCGTGGCCCTTAAAGGTACGTAGAACCCCTGACCCTTATAAAACCCCAAACCCCCGCAGCGAGTTTGGGAGAGCACCTCGCGCTCCTGCGCGATCAGGCGCTTCACGATCAGCTCGTTGCTGCCGGGGTCCTGGTAGGTTTCTGCTTTGCGGAGCCTTCCTTACGGGGGTTAGGGTTTAGGGTTTAGGGGTCTGGGGGCTTAGGGTTTAGGGTTTAAGGGTTAGGGCCTACAGGGTTGGAGGATCCGGAGAATCACTCAAGCAGGTCGTACGGAGGGTTATACGGACTGAAAGCCAACCACTGATCCCTACCAAGCCAAATGGGAAATCAGCAAAAATTAATCTGCGAAGTCATCAATCATTACGTGTAGCTTCAAAACTTTGCCTTTTTCAGGAATTGTGTACAGAAACCATAACAAGGAACTCTTAACAGGTAGGTTTTGTGGGCTACAGGTACAGGTAGGACTAAAACAAACCCATAGAGCGCTGAAGCCGTGATTTTTTTCCTGACAACTCTGCGATGCCACGCGCGGTACCCAGAGAGCCCAATACCCCTTACATAAGGAATATACCTTAAGCTATAAGGGGGTTCATATAATAGTTTAAGCTATATTCCTTCATTAAGGGGTATTGGGCTCTCTGGGTATGCCTGGGAAAGCAAGCCCTGTCAGATCTGCAAGAGCATCCGACCCCTCTTTCGGAGTCTGCTTTGAGTTCATGCGGAGTCCGTTTCGGTCTTCTGCTTTAGGATTTACCTTAAACCTACCAAACCCTACTTTTTTGTAGGTTCCTAGTATAATGCCAAACATGGAATATGTAGGGACCCTACAAAAAAGTACGTTGTGGTAGCTTAATTGAGTTAAGGGTGCATTGGATGTGCAGTGCCCAGGGTCCATGGATTCCGAAGGTCGATACGTCGGTGCTGCAGCACATACATAAGTAGATGCGTATCTACAAATGTACATACATAAGACTTGCTTTGCTAAGGATACATGGGCTCATACTATGATAGGATGTAGCCGTCCTAGTGAGCGCATCCGAAACGTGGCCTCCCTCAGGCGTGAACTGTGTATTCAGAGGATCATGGGACTTAGTAACTATAGGGTTCTAAGCAAGGTCGCTACACGTATAACTAAGCCTAACCCCAAACCCTAAATCTTAGCCCGAAACCTTACTTACCGAGTCCCATGATCCTCCAGGTGTTTTCCCGCAGGTGTGGGATCGGAGCACTGAGCTCAAAATGAGAGACCCGCTGCACCTAGGCTTTGGGTTTACCTTAACCTACCAAGCCCTATTTTTGTTGTAGAGTCCCTATAAACTCCATATTAGGGCTTAGAGGAAGAACCTACAAAAAGGGCAGGGTCCAGAAATCCTACAGTTTTTTGGGACTCCTTGCTAGGATTTCCTTGTATAAGTCCTTCGAAAGGTAGGTTAGTTGGGGAACAGGTAAGGGATATGGCGTACCTGACCAAAACCAGACCTGTGAGGCTTCCTGACCCGGATCTCCCCCAAGTCTCACAGCTATTCCTACTTGCGGGTATCATGGGGAACTAAAGGTTAACCTTTTTGGTTATATATAGATTATATAAGGACTATACTACCCCAAAAAAAGGTTAAAGGTTGCCTACTCTACTACTAGGTATTTATTTATACTTTTCAGCCTTTAAGGTTTAGCGTGCTATGTTTGTAACTGTACTGAGGAAGACTAATCATTCAGCCCCATAGCCCCCAATTCTGACATCCAACCCCTGAACACGACAACAAAATTTGGGGTTTAGGATGCTGATGCGGGTTGCTGACCCAGGAAACGCGGTTAAACTGCAGGTCATGTGCTCTAAACCCTTCTCCCTACTATAGATGTCTGAACAACTAAACAGGTAGTCTAACAATTGTAGCAATCGCTCTGCATAGTCTTGCTGTATCTTGCTGTAATATTTTTACACACAGACCCGCATTCCAACCAACGAGGCCCCCCTGCTAAACTCTAGAAAAGCTTAGAACAAGACTTAAGACTCGCCTATGGTCATCATTTCCAGCCCCTGATGTAGGAACCTGGTTAGTAAACCTTGGCCCAATATTCAGCCCCAAAATGGTAGGATCCATTGTAAAGTACCCGAATATAAAGACCTAGGGCGTTTTAGGCACGTTCCTATGTGTGTGTGTGTGTATGTGTGTCTTTATATGTAAGTATGTATTGCATAGACCCATACTCCCAGGTGCAGTCTCAACCCGCTGCGTGAGTAAGAGCGACCGCGACAAGCCCTACCTTAAGCCGGAATAACCTACCTTTTTAAGGACTTATATAAGGAAATCATAATAAGGAACCCTAAAAAGGTAGGTTATTCCGGCTTAAGGTATGTAAAGGTCCACGTACCCGTATCGGGCTTGAAGCTTCCGTGTAGAAGTTAAACATCCCCTGAAAGGGCAAAGTACGACTAAGCGTAAACCCCATGGAAAAAGCGACCACAATGCATAAGAAATCTAGATGTACCGAATGGGATGTGATGAATGAATACTGTTGGGACTCGTTAAGCCTCCTTTGTTAGGCATGTGGACCTTGAAAGCGGCAGCTGGGTATACGTTTACCCAAACAATCCCAAATAGTTGGAAATTTGAGGCTTCGCACGATGGCCGAAAAAACACTTTAGACGCATAAGGCATAACAGAACCTACTTCTTTGTAGGGTCCTACAAATTCTGTAGTTGGGTTCACAATCAGAACCTGCAAAACAATAAGTCATGGTAGTTACCCAGAGGCCCCATAGTAGTTCCTTTTCTGGGATTACCTAAGAGAATCCTAAATATGAACCCCTAAAAGAAACTACATTGGGTCAAGGTCCGAGTCTCTAGGGCTTTGGGGTTTCAGGTTCAAGTTTTTATGTCCGGAGCTGTATGGCTTTAGCGTTTGAGTTTGAGTGTCATGTGAGAGTTTCGGTTTTAAGGGCTTGACTGTTTGGGTGGCCTGCTTTCCAGCTGCAATCATACGAGTTTTGCGGGTTCGGGGTCTAGAGTTTAGGGTAGTCTAGGAGTGCGTGAGGCTTTTACAAGTAGTCGGCTCTCTGAAACCTCCCACCTAGGGTGCCTCTGAGATTTGAGGTATGCTCGTTGATGAGCTCTCCAACTTATCATCCCGTGACAAATCCGGAAGACCATGACGTCCACACGATCAAAACGACTACCGCCACAACGACCACCAGGAGCGCCACGACAACCACTACGAGGAACCACCTGTATATGCCATCATCATTACAATGTTGGGGGCTCCCTACTATATAATTAAAGCATGATACACCCCCCAACCCTATTCTAATTATTCAGGCCCCTACAGTAGATAGTAGCAATGCAATCGTGAAGTAACAAGCCCTGCGCCGACATTCGGATGTGCGAACGGCAATCAGCCGGACCCCGAAACCTTTTACACTTTAGTTTTAACCCCTTCCTAAATGACGTGCCGATAGTTTGTAGGGTCCTGGATAGAATGTTAGGGTTTTCTGGAAATTGCCCGGCTTCTTTTGTGGGGGCTCCAGCTGCCGGGCTGGTAGGATACCGGGGTACAGAGTGACTCGCCCAGAGACTCCAATATCCCTTAATTACGGAATATACCTCAAATTATAGTAGGATCCTTAATATGATTTAAGGTATAGTCCTTAATTAGGGGATATTGGAGTCTCTGGGCGGCGCTTCAATTCGGGCTACGCACGCTGACCACCTTGCTGCCTCACCGCTGCCAAAATAAATTCAACTGGTTGTTCCATCATGTAGAAATGAGGTCATATAATCCCCTTTCTTATTTTTCCGGGAGTTCAATAGAAATTCTAAGATCAGGACCCGAAAAGAAAGGGGAATCACCACTCAGGGTCTACATGTTCCACCAGCCCATTGGGGGGCGTGTACGCTTAAAGAATTTGCTGCGCGCATATGTCTGGCGCCCATTCACGGCTTGAGATGGCCGTCAGTGTCCACATCTACACCTAAGAGTAACCTTTCAATAGAAAGGGTGCCCTTTTAGGTGTAAAGGGGGTTATAAGGGAACCTTAACAGACATTTTAGGGCCCCAAGAACGGCCATGTCGCTCATGGACCAAACCCTGCAGCACCTCACCTACCGTATACTAGGGAGTGTTTTATCTACCCCACATCACGGAGTAGGCTGTCGTTTATAACCGTACCGTTGGACGTTTGGGAGCTACTATAACTTCATATTGGCAGCATACTTGCAACACAAAGACATCTTGGATTTACATGTCGAGTACAACATTCCTCAGCTCACACCATAAGCCCATCCCCTAGGGATCAAAATCGCCCAAAAGCCGGATATAGTATGGTCTTGGGATCAAAATAGCCAAAAAGCCTTATATAGTATGGTCTTTGGTCCCTTTAAAACCTTAATATGAGAGTCCTTAGAGCTTATAAGGGTTATAGATCCCTTAACGGAACCCCTGTAGAACCAGACCGTGGCCATCCAAGCAAGCAGTCTTAAAGTTCATGGAACGGCCAACATCGCAGCGCTTGAGATTGAAAAAAATGCGAGGTGGCTGTCCAAATTAGGGTGCCGTTCTGGGTACCCTAAATAATAGGTGCCGTGGTATATTAGGGACCCCAAAAGGGACCCTAATTTTGACAACCACTTTCCTGATGCTCGGGCAACTCCTGTACAGAGTGCCGCTGTGTAGGGCGAAGCATAAAAAAATCCTTGGAAAAGCGCGGGTGTTGGCATCTCCAGCCCAATAAACCCTAAAACCCTGAACCCTAAAACTCTAAACCCCTAAACCCTAAACCCCCAAACCTTAACCCCTAAACCCTAAACCACTGACACGGTTTAGCGTTTAAGGGTTAGGGTTTAGGAGAGTATATGGCTCAGGCCCCTTTTGGCACACTGCAGCTTCATGCAGGCGTGCCTAACAACCGACAAAACCTCAGCACCCTTAATATCGGGGCCTCGAGACTTACCTATGCTATTTGGTATATGTGTTTTTTGTTTTTGAGGGGGGGGGGCGGTGGCTCTTATGCTTATAGTAAAATGAGCCCCAAAACCCCTTAATAACAACGATTAAGGCCCCTGTATCATAGTATCATAGTACCCTTACAGTAACCCCAGAAGTAAATCGTCTAGAACCCTTTTCAAGGAACCCTATTTTAGTCATTACCCTAAGGCTCATGGACCCTTGTAGTGAGATCCCAAACCCTAGCCCCCAAAGCCGAAACCCTCCCCCAGAAAGCCCAAGACCCTCTTAGGAGCATTAGGGTAAGGCCCCAACACCAAAACCAGAGCGATCCAAAGGTCCGGCAGCCCTGCACATGGTAGAGAAATTCCTTGCACAGTTGGCTGCACGGTTTACAGTAAAAGGGTTTAGGGTTTAGGGTTTAGGGGTTCAGGGTTTAGGGTTTAGGGTTTACAGTAAAAGCCAGAAAGTTGGAATATGATTATCCTAAACCCTTTATGGTAAATTATAAGGTATCCTACCCTGAAACCATATTCCAACTTTCTGGAGTTCCCTTTAATACGGTTGATGATATATATCCTGCACTACAGTTATGACCCTAGGCTATGGGAGTTATGGTACATTCCTTATTATGGGCAATGCAGGATTTATATCATCAACCGTAGGGTTTAGGGTTTAGGGTATTCGGGCTCTGAGGGCTTAGGGTTTGGAGTTTTGCGGTCATAGTGCTGCAGCTTCCAGATTCCAGCTTGAAGTCCGAAATTAAGCCACTGTGCTTCTAGAGAAAATCTCTTGCAATGCGCTTCTTGACAAGGTGAGGCAGCCGATGAGCATGAGCCGCCGTAATGTAGGGGCCTCAATGGTTAGAATAGGGTTCTGGGGCATGTTATGATAGTTATATCAAGGAAGCCCTAAAATAGTATCATAGGTCAGTCTTAGAATGGCATGTTTACATAAAAGTTTAAGGATACACCCCCAAACCCTATTCCACCTGAGCAGTACGTCTTTGGTCTCACGTGGAGCAGACTATGGGTTAAGGGTTGAGAGGGGCTTGCGGAGTTCAGGGTTTCCCAGACCCCCGCGAGGATCTAGAAAGTAGATCCCCTAATTTGGGGCCCTATACTACTAAGGGTACTTTATAGGAACCCCGATTAAGGGATCTACTTTTTGGATCCTCCCGGGGGTCTGGGTTAGAGTTTAGGGCATCAGGGTTTAAGGTCTAGGGGTTTAGGGTATCGGGGGCTTCACAGTTTAAGGTTGCCCTAAGTGAGTTTAGAGTTTGGAAACTGATAAAAGTAGAGGCCAGCATTGGCATTTGGGATCCCACACAAGAGTAAAGTACTGAGGCTATGGCTATGGTAGGTTAGGGTGGGGCTGTTGCTCGTAGCAACCCCCATGCCCCGCACAACCACACCCAGAGAATACACTCACCAACTTGCACTCAACCTACTTGTCGGGTATGATGTGAAACTACGGTTCACCTTCTTGATTATATAGGGACTATATAGGGACTATACTACACAAAACAGGCTAAAGGTTGCATACTCTACTACTGGGTCAACTAGTACCAGTTACAATCCTGGGCAGCGGAGCGATACTCAACATAGCTACATCAGATGCTACACATCAAGCTATGCAGCTAAACCATAACTTAACCCCCAAGCCTGCTCTTAAATTTAGGGCCCCTATCTTAAATGTTCATTTGCATCGGCAAAACACGGGTGATAAGACCGGAAGCAAGAAGAACGATGAATCGAAGACTCCAGGTGCGATTTGGAGCGATGCTAGATCAGCAACCCGTGACCTTGAGTCAATGAGTCAAACTTGAATCCAAGGCCAAAAGGAGGGAGCCTGAATCAGGACCCCTAGGTACATGCTCTTGATATACATGCTCTTGATATAGCTATTATATACCCATTATAAAGCCCATTACAGGGTAGGGGTCCTCATTAAGGGTCCCTCGTTTTCCCCTTTGATTGAAGCAGTACATCCCTAAAACCCTAAAAACCCCAAAACCCCCAAAAAAACAGAAGCCATAAAACTTTGTAGTAAACCCCATAAAGTTGGAAACCGGATTAAGGCCAGATAGTGCTGGGATTCCCTCTACATTACTCTTAAGTTAACCCTACACCCTAAACCCTAAACCCTAAACCCTAAACCCTAAACCCTAAACCCTAAACCCTAAACCCTAAACCCTAAACCCTAAACCCCTAAACCCTAACCGGAGGCTATGGGGTTTCCAACTTTTAGTCTTCTGATGTAAACGCTTTCACCCTGAACCGGTGGATTCAGAGCTTCCTGGGTTTAGGGGTGTAGGGTTTAGGGGTTTAGGGGTTTAGGGTTTAGGGTTTAGGGG
This sequence comes from Symbiodinium sp. CCMP2592, assembly GCA_905221615.1. NCBI lineage: Eukaryota > Dinophyceae > Suessiales > Symbiodiniaceae > Symbiodinium > Symbiodinium sp. CCMP2592. The sequence goes on along the minus strand of CAJNDT010000502.1, from coordinate 552,088 downwards.
TTTAGGGTTTAGGGTTTAGGGTTTAGGGTTTAGGGTTTAGGGTTTAGGGTTTAGGGTCTAAAGATTCGGCTTTCCTTTCCAGGGTTTGGCTGGTAGGGCCCCGGTACAGGGGCCTTAATCATTAGTATGGGGTTTGGGGTCCTTACACTGCACTTATCAGAAGGAACCAAAAGAAGAGCATGGCAATCTTTGAGGCATCCAATTCTATTACCCTAAACCCTAAACCCTAAACCGAATCTTATGGCAGGTAAGGTACGGCTACGCCCGTCGGCCTCCTTCAGCGTCACGCATGGAAAAACGGACTATATCCTGATGCATCTGACATGACCGGAGCAGAGCCAAATCGCCTTTAGGGTGTAGTTTAGGGAGTCCCAAAACCGGAAATTCCAAACGGACCTAGACCGGTGGATTCCAGCCCAAGAATCTCTTCTTCAACAACCGGGCCACAAAAAGTTCAAACTTTCTAAGATAGAGCGACTAGACATGGCCAAAAACTTTAACGTTCCCCCGTTGACGTTCAAAGAAGAAGCCTGAATCTCAGGGGTTGTTGCCTGCTTCCCCTTTAGGCTTGGCCTCTGCTTGGACTTTCATGCTCCTTCAGAGCGCAAGAAATCTTAAGAACCCAGGCACCGTGCCCATTAGGCTCCCGCAGCATCCGATCAAGGTTTAGGGTTTAGGGTTTAAGAGACGCGTAGACATGCTGTGAATCTCGTACACGCCAGAATACTATTCCGAGAAACGGTTGATTGTAGGACTCTGTGGCATCCATTCGGTTGATGATATACATCCTGCATGACAGCTATGATCCTAAACTATGGGAATTATGGTATATTCCTTAGTATGGGTAATGCAGGATTCATATCATCAACCGTAGTTTAAGGTATATTCCTTAATTAAGGGATCTTAGAATCCCCTAAACCCAAAACCCTATAGATCCCTTAAAGGATCATCAACCATAGGACTCTGTGGCATCCATTAAGCGAGCTGGGAGTCGCAAAATATTTTGTCCGGCACTCTGTTGCCCCACTTGGAGGGTCGGGGGACTTAGTAAGTAGGTAGTAAGTAGACTTATAAGTACTCTAAATGGGGCCCTAATTGGGCTTGTCGTACTTATAAGTCTCTAAAATAACCAGTTACTGAATCCCCCGACCCTCCAAGTATCGAATACGAATACTTACTTCCCCAATAAGCCAGGGAAATAAAGGTTGAACTTTCAGGTTACTACTAACATATATAATCCCAAAAAGCTTAACGGTTGGGTATTGGAGACTGAGAATACGAATAAGATTTGGAATTATCGTCATACTAGTAACCATAGCGTGTCGTTATGATTGCCGTCGTAATTTGCAAACCTCAATCCGCGAAACCTGCATTGTACTGGCCTGTCTTTCCGCGCACTGCCTCTCCATTACCCGATGCAATGGGATGGGGTCCACTCCCTTTACAGGGTGAGTACCAGTGGTTCGCTATTGAATCTGTGCTCCACGCACGGGGCATATTGTAGGGGCCCTGAAAATCAAAGTAAGGCTTTGGGGAAAGTATTGGTAATATTTTCGGCCCCTCAACAATTATGTAATGCCTTTTGCGGTGGGACAAACTCAGGTTTTCGGGTTTAAGTTTAAGGGTTCAAAACCCGTGTAGAGGCTGAACTGCAATCACTGAACTTCTAAACACCAGGAACCACACCGATGAACCGTTGCCATCTGGGTAGGGTTGCTCTCAACAAATGATTCCTGATGGGAAACTTGCAGAAAACGTAACCCACCACTTCCATACATGCAGGCATCATGTTTTGACGTGCATTCAGACAATTTCAACGCGGGCAGCATTCCAAAGGTGTCGTTTCACAGACCGGTCTACAGACAGGCACTGTTTCAATGCTTTTAGCCGAGAAAAAACCCCAACTAAGGCCCTTATAACCCTGTAATTAACCTCCAGGTACATCTCAAATGTGAGCCCCTGGCCTCCCTCAGTCATGAGTAGGGTAACTATGCTTATAACCCATATTAGGGACCTACAACCCCACTTATAACTACCCATGAACCTCCAAGTGCGGAGCTGCTAAGCATCTGGGAACCATACCGCAAAAGGAGGACACGACACAGATCTTGGTCCCGAGTCCCGAGATGGACAGAACGTTCCAGCTGCAGGGGTGGTTTAGGGCTTAGGGTTTTAGGGCTTAGGGTTTAGGGTTTCCACGTTGAAATGAGGGTTTAGGGTTTAGGGCAGTATAGCAGCCTTCGTACTTGGACTAGGGTTCCTATACATGCTTCTATGAAGGTTTGTTTGAGGGTTACTATATAGCTTACTATAGTTACTACAGGGGCTTCGCAATTAGAACAGGGTTCCTCTCGAGGGCTCTGTCACGGTTCCTTTGAAGGTTACTATATAGGCCACCATAGTTACTAAAGGGGCTTTGTATGATTAGCAGCCTTCGCAGTTGGAATAAGGTACAACTATGGAGATTGTCGGGGCTTGGTAAAGTAGCCTTCGCAATTAGAACAGGGTCCTTTTCAAGAGTTCTACAAAGGTTCCCGTAAGGACTGCAGTAGCCTTCGTAATTGGAATAAGGCTCCGCTGGAGGGCTCAAGAGAGGTTCTTTCCTGGGGTACTACCCGGGCCTTGGCCACGGTTAAGGGTTTAGGGGTCTAGGGTCTAGACCTAAGAGTAACCTTGAACCCTTAAAAAAGTGAATAAGGACATACTCTGGGTCCTAGTTTCATGGGTTGCTATTCGGGCTTTGGGGGTTTAGTATAGCAGCCTTCGTGTGATTCATTGAGTTTGCCAAGTAAGACAACAGCCTTTGTTAACAAAAAACCTGCGAAAAGAAACGCATGAAGGCCCTTTCCTTTTCTACCAGGAGCAAGAAGACAAGCGAGCTAGTACAGTCTTTCAGAGGGCACTAGGACCGCTCCTCCATGAAGATGTAAGCTCCTTTATGCCTGAGGATGCGACAGCCCGTTGAGATTTCAGTAACCCCAAGCGTCCAAAGGACCCAAGATTTAGGTACTCGGCTTTAGTTTAGGATAGTAGTTACGTAGGTTAGGATTTGGGTCAGTGTATGAGTATTAAGTACTTGGACCCTTGGGGTAATATGAACAGTATGCTTTTCGTCGGATATGGAACAGGTAGGTAGTTCCAGAATGGTAGCACATAATACGTTATGAACTTGTCGGAGTTGCAAGCAACACAGATCGTTCTTGTGACAGGACACCATAGGGCTTATCTATCCCGTCACGAGAGCGAAAAAAGAAAACTCTCTGCCTTTCCACATTGAGACAACACAAAGGAATCCTTCTGGCAATTAACGTAGCTCTGCACTGTTCTAGTCATTCTAGCACTGCCTGCTAGGAACGCAACGGTCGTATTCCAGCAGGGGTCGTCAGACCCCCCCCTGCAGCAAATGGTGTCTGCTTTGGTCTCAGAATGCCTAGAGGAGCCCAGGGGTGCACTCGAGGTCGTGTCCGCCCCTAGGACAACTGCTTGAAAATCTAAGCATCCAAGGCCAAGGATTGAGTCTGCCTTTCCGGCAGGTAGCACGCCCTCTGCTACCAGGGAAACCTTCCACCAGAGGGGGCCTAAGTCCCTAAATGCAATCTTCTTCTGGCTCACACCACCTGTGCTTCGTTGACTGCGGATCCGCACCTGAAGGGGTCGGGGGGGATGACGAGGAAAGCCCGACGATGGCAAGTAATCGAGAGGCCTTAACAAGTAGAACTGGGTTTTGGGGCATGCTATGCTGATTATACTTAGGCATAGACGCGAACCCAAAGGAATAATATTGCTAATTATTCAGGCTGCTAGATTACATATGCGACTGTTTATAACCAGCGGACGCACTAGCTGTATCGGTCGCAGCGATAGTGGTCGCAGTCTTCATCACGTAATGTAAGTGTAGTGGTAGGTGTAGTAGTAGTAGTAGTCGTCGTCGTAGCAGCAGTAGTAGTAGTAGTAGTAGTAGTAGTAGTCGTAGTAGTAGTAGTAGTAGTAGTAGTAGTAGTACTAGTACTAGTAGTAGTAGTGGTAGTAGTGGTAGTAGTAGTGGTAGTAGTAGTGGTAGTAGTAGTAGTAGTAGTAGTCGTAGTAGTAGTAGTAGTAGTAGTAGTAGTAGTAGTACTAGTAGTAGTAGTAGTAGTAGTAGTAGTAGTAGTAGTAGGTCGTAGTAGCAGCAGTAGCCGTAGCAGTAGCAGTCGCAGTAGCACTAGCAGTAGCAGTAGCAGTAGTGGTAGCAGTAGCAGTAGCAGTAGCAGTAGCAGTAGCAGTAGCAGTCGCAGTAGTAGTCGTAGTGGTGGTAGTGGGAGTAGTAGTGGTAGTAGCAGGCGGGGTAGTAGTAGTAGTAGCAGCAGCAGCAGCAGCAGGAGTAGTAGTAGTAGTAGCAGCAGCAGCAGTAGTAGTAGTAGTTAGCAGGTAGCAGCAGTAGTAGTAGTAGTAGTAGTAGTAGTAGTAGTAGTAGTAGTAGTAGTAGTCGTAGTAGTAGTAGTAGTAGTAGTAGTAGTTAGCAGTAGTGGCAGTAGTAGTAGCAGTAGAAGTAGTAGTAGTAGTAGTAGCAGTAGCAGTAGCAGTAGCAGCAGCAGTAGCAGTAGTAGCATTAGTAGAAGTAGTAAGTAGTAGTGGTAGTAGTAGTCGTAGTGGTAGGAGAAGCAGCAGGAGGAAAAGTAGCAGTAGCGGTGGCAGTAGGAGTACGAGTAGCAGCAGCAGAAGTCGTCGTAGTAGTAGTAGTAGTAGTAGTGTTTAAGTAAGTAGCAAGTCGTAAGTAGCAAGTAGTCAGTAGTAAGTAGTAGTAGGTAGTAGGTTAGTAGGCAGTAAGAAGTAGGTAGTAAGTAGTACATAGCAAGTGGCAAGTACTAAGTAGCAAGGGTACGTGGCAGATTGCAATTAGCAGTAGCCGTAGCCGCAAGTAGCCGCATCAGTAGTAGTAGCAGTAGTAGTAGTAGTAGTAGTAGTAGTAGTAGTAGTAGTAGTAGTAGCAGTAGCAGTAGCAGTAGCAGTCGCAGTAGTAGTCGTAGTGGTGGTAGTGGGAGTAGTAGTGGTAGTAGCAGGCGGAGTCGTAGTAGTAGTAGCAGCAGCAGCAGGAGTAGTAGTAGTAGTAGTAGTAGTAGTAGCAGCAGTAGTAGTAGTAGTAGTAGTAGTAGTAGTAGTAATAGTAGTAGTACAGTAGTAGTAGTAGTACAGTAGTAGTAGTAGTAGTAGTAGTAGTAGTAGTAGTAGTAGTAGTAGTAGTAGTAGTAGTAGTAGTAGCAATCAGCAGCAGTAGCAGCAGCCGCAGAAGGAGCAACAGCAGCAGCAAGCAGCAGCAGCAGCAGCAGCAGCAGCAGCAGCAGCAGCAGCAGCAGCAGCAGCAGCAGGCTGAGTAGGCTGATCAGGAAGATGCAAAACGGACAATGAGCATCCTAAGCAACCCGAATCAATACAGATTGCATTCATGGATACCAGTCATAGCTCATCATGATGACTGCTGTGGCTGCTACTCAGCCTCCGGAGAACGATGATTCCGGGGTTGATGCCTAAGCGCGTTCAAGATGCTAGTTCGGTGATGCAGTGACAATACACCCAAGATCCAAAATCAAAAGGCCCAAATAGCCCGATCGCGCTCAAACCAGCTATAATATTCATTAAGGCTCGTAAGACTTGAATACAGTCTTATATAAGGAGCCTTTGGCGCTCTGCGCACGCTACTGCCGTAAGCCGAACCCTAAGCCCGTTCAATCCTGGTCTGACGCTCTTGCAGCAATCAGAACAACGTTCCAAGCTATCCTATACCGTTAAGGGATCTATTGGGTTTCTATAAGGGATCTATAGGGTTTAGGGTTTAGGGGAGTTTCCGAAAGTTAGGGGTACCTTATTTGGGGGTCCCTGTAATAAGGATCCTACTACTTAGGGTACTATATTAGGGTCCCCTATTTTCGGAAAGTCCGGCATAGAGAGTATCAGGGATTTTGCGCCGGTTTGGAAATCTCCTATGATAATGTCGCTACACAGAGAGAGTATCAGGGGATGCGACCCCGGTTTGGGGGGTATCTTACACTAGAGCTATGCAGTGAGCGGCAGGGGATGCTGCTCCTATCCCCCCCTCACGAACACTAACCCCCAAAAACTCTACACCCTAAACCTTTAAACCCTCAAACCCTAAACCCTAAAACCATGAACCCTAAATCTTTTAAACCCTCATGCCCTAAACCCTCACCCCTAACTCGTGCGCGAATCTTCAGAGCCTTCATGATGCTGCGAGAGCCTCCTCAGCTGGTGTGATGCCTGGGCTTTGAAGTAGCCAGGGAGGAGAAAAGTATAGACGTTTACAACAGAAGCCCAAAAGTTGGAAACCCAAGAGCCTCCATCCTTAAGAGTACTGTATAGGGAATCCCAGCACTATTTGGCCTTAATCCAGTTTCTATCTTTATGGGGTTTAGTGTAAGCTTGTTGAATACTGTTCCCCTTTAAGTCGCAGGCTCCCCGACAAGTAGTAAAGTAGCTAGAGGGTCATACCCAGCCCCCTTTTTTCAGGTACCTGGTTTTATGGTTACGGTATGAGCATATGAAGTATGGTCACGTAGGAACCTGATTAAGAAACCTTGGCCCTTTGTTGGGGTTCCTTCTATGAATCCTAGTCTTCTTGGTGTAAAAGGCCCAGGGTTTCTGAATCAGGTTCCTACATTCAGCAAAGGACCCTCAACCCTAAAAGTGATCTCTAAAGTAATGGTACTCCAAAGCCCAGATGCTGACAAGGTTGGCCAGCTTCAAGCCTTCGGCCTCGGTCTTGACAGTGTGGGATTCAGGGTTCAGGCTTTAGGGCTTTAGGGTTTAGTGGTTTAGGGTTTAGGGCTTAAGGTTTTAGGGTTTAGGGTTTTAGGGTTTAGGGTTTATGGTGGGATTTGATTTAGGGCTTTGGGGTTTCATGTCCGTTTGGTGACGTTTCAGTCTGTGGGCTTATGTCTGTGACAAGCTCTGCGTCTTGTGGGCGTCGGCGGCCGCTCTACTAAGATCACTGAAACTGGTTCGAACTAAATCCCGTCTTCTGCCCACAGAACCGCAACTACCAGAAGTTCAGGCAAAGGCACAGGCACGGGTGAAAGAATTAGGACGTTTGCGGGCGTACCTGTAACCCGAAAAACCTATCGAACGGACTTCCCAGAGACTCCAATATCCCTTAATTAAGGAATATACCTTAAATTATAATAGGATCCCTAATATGATTTAAGAAATATTCATTAATTAAGGGATATTGGAGTCTCTGTGTTCATGAGGAAACCACAACAATGAAACCTAGAATACCCGGGATGCCCTGAACCCCAAACACCAGACCCCAACAGCCTCAACCCAAGCCTCTGAACGCATTATTCTCTTCATGTCCAAGCCCCTCAATTGCAGAACCCTTGGCGGATTCTGTATAGATCCCTTCCCAACGTGAGGCCAACGCAGTTGTAATGCAACCGATAATCTACTGAACCTTCGAGTAGTGCCAGTAAAGAAAACACCTCCAAGCAGCACGACAAATCAATAATAGCATCCCGACCATGGCTACCATGAGCTGCGATGTGTACAATTTGTTTACTCGAAATCGAACTGCCAGTGCTGGGACGAACACTCACCGTCGTCTTCGTGGTAACAGGTGGCACTGGTCGTCATCATCGTTGTCGTCGTCGTTATCGTGATCTTTGTCGTAGTCATTAACATCGTGGAGGTGGGAACGCCGTTACCGTTGCTGCTGCTACAACCCCGACGCTGACAAGGACGACTCCAGCACCCCAACTCAAGAAGTGAAAACCCTGGACCGTAGGACTAGTGTGCTCCATTCGCAGCCCGTGAGGCCGTATTGCTCCTCGCAAGAGGATGAGAAGCACCTCGGTGAACCCAGAAAGCCCCCTTCCTGAAAAACATCCCGCAGACGTAAGGCATCGTATCTATCTGTATCTATCTATCTACCCATCTGTCTGTCTAGTTATCAACCCTTCTGTACATATGGTTATATCATACATGCATATAGCGAAATATGTAACGTAAGGACGGAACCATCTAATCTATGTATATATATATACACACATAAGTTTAAGGTAGCCTCATGTTTGAAGACTGAAGGCGTATTGGGCTCTTTAAAAAGCCCGGAGTCTTGGGACTTTGTGGGAACCTCCGACACCATCTTTGCAGCTTTTCTTGTTGCCTACTGCTACGGGCCTTAATGATTAGAATAGGGTTCCCTCAAAGGGTCCTGAAAGGGCTACTATAGGGGGCAGTTTTATATTGACACAGGAGCCTTAATCATTAGAATAGGGTTCCTCTAAAAGGGTCCTGAAAGGGCGACTATAAGGGTTAGTATAAGGATACTATAGTATTAGTATAGGAGACTTAATATTCAGAATAGCGTTTTGGTGCCAATTATACAACTATCATAACGAACCCCCAAAATAGAAATTGGCGAGTCTTGAGTACAGAAGAAGTCGTGAAGACCATTCCGAAACCGAGGTTGACTCTGGACTTCGGGACCAAACTTCATCAGGGTTGAGGACAATAATGCCGTATCGTATTCTACAATAGAACATGGCAGAACGAACACAGTCAGAATGAAATGCAAAAGAATAACATAGCATAGAACACTACCATATGACATAGCATAACATGTAATATCGTATACCACTATGATATAAATAAAATATGATACGTACTTGTCTATACAAAACATGAGAACAGTAACCTAAACCTCCAGTCAAGAATGTCAAGAAAAGAACCTGCCTCCCGGGAAGCTTCCTTATAAAACGCAAGAACCGAATCTAGCCGCTTGAGTCAATGAACCAGCTTGCGCTGCAAAGCCTGGATGTTTTGCAGCCACAATCCCATGTTGGTCTGAGCAAGCCAAACAAGAGAATTAGAATCGGGTTTTGGGGCCCATTATGCTATAACTATCATAGGGAACCCCCCCAAAGCAGGATTGGAAATTATCAAGGCTCCTATATTCCTGAATCCCTTATAATCGCCCTTAGGCCCTTATAGTATCCTTTTAAAGAGCCCTTTAAAGCAACCCTACAGGTAATTGCCCCTTTTTTACGTACGACAGGCCCTTTCTCGCAGAAGCCGAAATGCAGGGTTCAAGCCAAGCCGCTTTCATCGTCGTCCAGAGTTTTGAGCGCGAGATCGGTAATGGGCATTCCCTCGTTGTAGTGAATGTTGAGCCTGAAGAAACTGTAGGAGCTACTACTTGTGAACTATGCTACTATTTGCTTAAGAACCCCAGAAAATAAAAAACAAAATATTCCTTATGGGTGTAATATAGGGATTTTTTTTTTTTGGGGGGGGGTTCTTAAGCAAATAGTAGTATGGGATCCCGTAAATGTATTTATGCCTGCTCTCCGTATCGTTTATGCCTTGACTCACGTCTTACTCGACTGCTTTCTAAGTTTAGGCACGCTCATGGAAGCGAAGGCTTCAGGATTTGATGCTAGTAGTAATAGGAGGCAGATACCCAGAGAGCCCAATACCCCTAGGTTAAGCGATATACCTTAAACTATAATATAAAGGGGCTCATATTATGATTTAGGCTAAACCCCTAACCCCTAAACCCCTAAACCCTAAACCCCTAAAGCCTAAATCCTAAACCCTCGCGGGATTCGGCTCTCCGTGCCTCCAGTGCCCTTAAAGCGCTAGAAAGCACCGCGACCGTTCCGCGAGAATCCCAAGGAAGCGGGTAGTAAGGTGCTTGCTACCGGGGCCGTAATAATTCACTGGCATAGGGTTTTGGGGTCCATTTCACTAGAATTATAGGGAGGAGCCCCGAAGATAATGTAGGTAATTGTTTAGGCCCCTATATTACGCTGCTTGCATCGTAAGCTATCATAAGGCTCCAATTTCCTGGGGGTTTAGGTTCGCGGGTATCTCGGACTCAGACTTTGTGGATCGCAGCTTAGGATTGGATCAGTTTAGTTTGAAGGGTATATGTTAGAGGGGGCCCCCACCCTGTAATAGTGACCATAAGGATTATATAGGATTATATTAGGGCCCTATTATTGTCCTATTATACCACTATTACAGGGTGGGGGCAGCTTCTAAGGTATATGCCTTGGCTCCAAGATTTAAACCCCTAAACCCTAAACCCCAAACCTTCGGTAGCATTGGGGTCTCAGTGCAGGGGTAGCTCGGGCTTGCAAAGGACGAAGCCTACTTGGAGGATCATGGGACTTAGTAAGTAAGGTTACAAGTACCTTAATTGGTGTTATAAGTAGTTGTAAGTATCGTAACCTTAGTTATAACCCTAGTTACTAAGTCCCGTGACCCATATAGAACCCTTAATAGTAACCCTCAAAGATCCCTTTATAGGAACCCTTTAAGGGAACCCTAGTTACTAAGTCCCATGATCCTTTATGTAACCCTAAAACCCATATACAGAGCCCTTAATATAGATCCCTTATAGGGACCCTTTAAGGGAACCCTAGTTACTAGGCCCCAGGAATCCTCTAAGTAGGGTGAGTGGTTGGGACCCAGATCCTCCAAAACCCCTTAACCAAGGAATGTACCTTAAATCATACTAGGATCCCTAATATAGTTTAAGGTATATTCCTTAATTAAGGGGTTTTGGAGGCTCTGGGGAGGGGGGGGTTCAGGCTTCAGGAGGGCTTGGGTCTAAGGGGACTTAAGGGCCTAGGGTTTAGGGTGTAGGGTTGAGGTATTTTGGGTTTAGGGGTTAGGGCTTTCTTGTTTTTTAGGGTTTAGGGTTTAGGGTTTAGGGTTGAGGACATTTAGGGTTTAGGGGCTAGGGCTTTAGGGTTTAGGGTTTAGGGGTTTAGGGTTTATGGCGTAGCAGCTGAATCACTGAATCGAGCTAAGATCGGACTTAGCGCCATGTGTACTATAGGTAACACATGACCTACAGAATCGCAGAACCAGTGAGAAAGTAGCACACCCCGACCTCATGGAATCCGGAAGCCGGCTACCTGAATCCAAACACCACCGCAACTGTTGTAGGGGCCTTGATCATTAAAATGGGGTTTTGGGGTATGTTATACGAAAACTGCAAGAAGGACCCTAAACCCTAAACCCTAATTGGGCAAGCTGCGTTTCAAGAAAGAAGCGCGAGTACAGGATCAATTCAAGGAGGCAGTTGGGATACTGCAGCCTCGGCTTGCTGCACTAGCAGCGCAGAGACACGCAACAGAGTAACCTAGGAACACACCCTTAAACCCTAAACCCTAAACCCTTTTTGGGTTAAAGGGGGTATAAGGGAACCTGAACCTTCGAAAAGGGAATAAGGGCCTACTCTCTGTCCCGGTAGGCAACCCCAAAAGCCCACACTCAACCGTTAGGGCCCAAAAGGACCCCAAAATCAGGTACTTGGGTTTACATGTGGGAGAGTATCCCAGAGGTTCCATACACACTACTACTTTGGAATTAGGTCCCCAACACCATAATGGGGATGGTCTTTCAGGGCCTATAATTCCATAATTGTAGTGTATATGGACCCTCTGGGTATATGATTATATACTAGGTCCTTGGACACATAGGGCAACAACAAGAACCCTAAACCCTGAACCCTAAACCCTAAACCCTATACCCTAAACCCTAAACCCTAAACCCTAAACCCTATACCCTAAACCCTAAACCCTAAACCCTAAACCCTAGAACCCACATGCCCGAAAGCATTCCAGACATTCCGCCCCGGGTCAACCCTAAAGAGACCCTCCATGGCTTGACGGGTTCTCTTTGGGGAAAGCCCCGGTGCCTTTAAAGGGATCTATAAGGGTTCCTTTAAGGGTTCCTATAAGGGATCTATACGGTTTGAGGTTAGGGTTTGGGAGCTTGCGAAAATCGGGGGGGTTGGTACCTTACTTTGGGGTCCTAATACAAAGGATCCTACTATTTTCGGAAACTGCCATATATCCTATCAACCCTCGACACACATCGCGATGTGCGGCATTCAAGAAGCAGCAGTTCGTCACAGCTGGCCACACTGCGCAGTACGTCTTAAAGCTTTCCGGCATTGTAGGCTTTAGGGCTTTGACTTAAGGTGTTGGATCTAGGGCTGAGGTCCTGGCATCTCGGTACAAAGGCTGGGGGGGAGCAGCAGCAGTAGTAGTAGTCGCCTTAATTATCGCCAAAATGGTGCAACCCACCCGACTATAGTACATCTTAGCTACAGTATAATATACCATATGATCTACTAAAAGAGGTTTACATGTATATGTATTTATCCAGACATCTACATACCTGGCCTGTAAAACAACAGAAGTATACTACTGAGTTGTTCTTTAATTTAAGGTCTCTGACCATTATTTACTATTATGGTTCTCTACAAAATAGCAGGGGAAAAAAAAGAGATCCCAAAGGACAACCAGACTCTATCGGGTGCCAGTCTGGAAACTGGGTATCCGGCTAAGAGGAGGGTTTCGGGTTTAGGGTTCAGGGTTTAGGGTTCTAGGGACTAAGACTTCATGGGTTAAGGTTCAGGCTTCAAGATGTAGGGAATCAAATTAGGGTTTAGGGGTAGCTTGGGTCCAGGGTCGGGGGTGTAGTTTAGGGTTCGGGCTTCCAGATGTGTGAATTGAGGTTTAGGTCGCGAGGTCCAAGGTCAAGGAGAGGCATAGAATCGGCATAGAAGACTGGATCTCGCCCTTGGGCTCTTGTTAAGGAACTTAACGGAGTTGTCCTTTAAGCCCGTTGAAAATTATGTACTATTATGGTTCTCTACAAAATAGTAGGGCAAATGAAAAACAGATCCCAAAGGACAACCCAGCTAGCTTAAATTAAGTTACCGTAATAGGGATCTATAGAAATAAGAGGGTTTCTGTATAATGGTAACTTGAATTCCTTAACCTCGCTGGCCCAAAACCCAAGGGAATGACAGTTGAAACTTTCAGAATCGACTACCTTATAGGAACCCCAGAAGTTGAAAAGTTGAGTTTACAGCCAACTAGTAACAAGAACCCAGGCCTCTCTGCAGCCGGGTCACATCACAGTATTAACGCCCTGGCATGTCGAATCTTCGGGGGCCCTGTTAGTGGTTAGGGTTTCGGGTTTTTGTTGTTGGGGGGGGTTCGGGTTTAGGGGTTTAGGGTTTTAGGGTTTAGGGGTTTAGGGTTTTAGGGTTTAGAGGGTTTAGGGTTTCGGGTTTAGGGCTTAGCAGTCTTCAGGGATCTGTTTGTTGTTGGGGTTCAGGGTTCAGGGTCTTCAGGGATCTGCGAGGGGGTTCGTCATGCCGTTGTTGTCTGCCATCTCCATCTGCAGTCGCCGATTCCCCCAACCCCTAAACCCTAGGCCCAAACCCCCAAACCCTAAACCCCAAACCCGTGAACCATTAATCCTAATCTTACTTCCCCAATAAGCCAGGGAAATAAAATGTTAAACTTTCAGATTACTAATAAAATATATAATCCCAAAAAGTTTAAAGGTTCGGTATTGGAGAACTGAGTAATTCGGTTGATGATATAAATCCTGCATTACCCAAAATAAGGAATATACCATAGTTCCCATAGTTTAGGGTACTTAAAGTAATGCAGGATTTCTATCATCAACCGTTAGACCCTAACACCCAGAACAACCCGAAAATCTCCCCATGCCTGCAGCATGCGATGGAACCCTACGCCCCAAGTGGGAAGTTCCGAAAATTGGGGGGGGGGGGTACTTTTGAAGAGATCCACCATTAAGGGTTCTTTAAGGGTTCCTATAGGGTCTAGGGTTTAGGGGAGTTTCTGAAAATTAGGGCGTATCTTAGTTGGGGTCCCTACTGTTTAGGGCACTATGTTAGGGCCCCTATTTTCGGAAGCAAGTTCTCGTAGTCGTCCCGAGGGAGTCGGGATTTGGCGTACACCTTCAGGGCGTATGTCACCTGCTCGAGACTGGCATGGTATTGTTCCACCAGTCCTTTGAGCTCGGCCTTCATCTCGGAGTCGTGCGCGGCTATGGTCTTCCAGAAGCCTGACAACCGAGCTTGGTTGGGCCACTGTGGGTATTGACCTTCCTCGTACGCCTGCCAGCCGTTGACATCGAGGATGACAAGTTCGGGTAGTAACTCAGACCCGGGTCTGAGGTACCGGAGCCCGAGATTACCTCTGCCGACATCCTTGATGCAGAGGATTTTGGCTACTAAAGCTACGCTAAACATAGCCTGGATCACCAGGAGGTCACTAAGTTATCTCCCATGTGGTTGTTCAGACTCCGAGCCGTAAAACACATGCGGTGCCCGAAAGCCTAAATTGCTGAACCCCGCTCGTCAATAACAATTTCTGAGTTCTGAAGCCTAAGCCGCCCCACATATGGGTAGTTGTCAAAATTAGGATCCCTTTTGGGGTACCCACATGTGTAGACGAGATAGATAGATAGATAGATAGATAGGCAGACAGAAACACGGGCAGACAGACAAACAGATAGATAGAAAAGGTTATGGATTGAAAATAAGATAGGTACAGACAGATTGACAGATAGATATACGTGGTATATGTAAATGCGCAGTTCTCTCAATTAGGGCTGTCGTTTCTACACTGTAGGTCCGAACAACAGTACGGCCCCCTCACAAACAGAATCCGAAGAGGGACCCTAATGTAGAGAACTACCCAGACATGTACGGGTTAGTTTAGGATTTGCCCGAAACCCTAAACCCTACACCCTAAACCCCAAACCCTGAACCCTACACCCCAAACCCGAAACCCTGATTCAGCCTATATTTACCTTGGGTACGGCCCCCACTTAGTAATAGTTGAACAATATTCATAATATAGATATATTAAGACCTTTATAGGAGCCCTATTATAGACTCTTACTGCGAGGGGGGGAGTACCTAACCTATACCCCAAACCCTGAACCGTTGCACCCGCCTGCGGGTGCATCGCGAGAAGCCATCCATCCGAGACAGCCTCGAGGAGCCCGCGCCTTGTCCATCCTGCACCCGAGACCCTAGAGGTTTAGGGTTCAGGGTTTAAGGTTTTTGAGGATTTAGGGTTGAGGGTTAATTCGGGTTTAGGGTTAATTAGGTACTTAGATTTCTGAAAGTAGTTGTGCAGGCAACTGTTTGGGAACATACATTGTTATTAGGTACTTGGACCCTTAGGGACACACACAAAATCCAAAGGGAGAAGGGGATTTCGTTGAAGGGTAACCTTTAAGAGGTTGATAGGTTAAGGCTTAGATTACGAATCTTCAGGGTGTTGGGTTAAGGTGTCTAGGATGTTTTAGGGAGTTAGTTGGGTTTAGGAGTTAGTGAATCTGGTTCCTGGGGTTTTAAATGAGGACTCGCTGTGGTTTTCAGGGTTCCTTTTAGGGCTCCCTTAAAGGATTTCTATCAGTGGTCCTTTAAGGGATTCGGGTTAAGGGTTGGGGTTCGGGGCTTCTAGGGATTCTGGCCTGCAAAGATGAACAAAGAACACCCGAAAAGATACCCCAACATGTCTATGGGCCTTGGTCATTTCAGTAGGGTCTCGGGGTAGAGACTGGCATAACTACAAAAAGGAACAAAAGTCCTGCCAATTGAGGCTACTATATCATACGCAAATCACTGGGTTGGCCTTTAAACACCCTGAAAAATATTTATACATAGGGTCCCTTATAAACCCAAATAAGGAAAATGAAAAATGTCCCAAAATCCAACCTAGTCATGGGCCAGTCGGCACCTAATATTTAGGGTACCCAAAATGGGACCTTAATTTTGACAGCTACCCATATCATACGCAAATCATGGGCCCTGCTCAATCGCCTCATGCTTTGCCCTCGATCCGATCCTTCAGTGCAACTGTCTGGGAAGTGCAGAGTCATTCCCAGACCGCCGGTAAAAGAAAGGGCTCCTTTAATGCATCTATAAGGGTTACTTCTAGGGGTGCTTGGGGTGATGCTTAGAGGATCGTGGGACTTAGTAATCCAGACCCCCGGGAGGATCCAAAAAGTAGATCCCTTAATGGGGGTTCCTATAAAGTACCCTTAGTAGTATCGGGCCCCAAATTAGGGATTCGACTTTCTGGATCCTCCCGGAATTCTCCCAGGATATCCACAGCACATGGGAGTTTCCGAAAATAGGGGACCCTAAATAGTAGGATCCTTATTATAAGGACCCCTACATAAGGTGCCCCTATTTTCGGAAACTCCCACATCGGTCAACCGACATTTACAAATGGGGGAAGGTTCGGACTCGGAATCTACCAACAACAAAACATGTGGGTGGTTCTCAAAATTAGGGTTCATTTTTTGGGGTCCTTAATATAATACGGCGCCTAATAATTCACAGTACCCAAAAAGGGACCCACATGTGCGAGCTCAAGGTAGAACTGGTGGAGCAGCGCTGTCAAGCGAGAAGGCGGGTCTTGCAATCATGGATGCAGGTTGCGAAAGGCCCTACGGCCCGACTTACAGGATCAGGGGACTTAGTAAGTAAGGTTATAAGTTCTAAGTACATTAATTGGGATTGTAAGTTATAAGTAGAGTTGCCTTACTTATAACCCTAGTTACCATGTCCCATGATCCTGTAAGTATGCTGCTGTTGCTGCAACAGAGAGGAGCTGGAACTGCAAACCCGGGCAAGGCCACGACGTCCGGTCTCAACGCGAGCATTTCCCAAACTTCTCGTACTTGTCAGGGTGACCGACCCTAAGGGTCAATGTACCCAAATAGTATTTACATTGGCCTTAAAGTAGTCCCTATATAGGTACTTTGGGGCCTAAGTATATACTGTGGGTACATGGACCCTTAGGGCGAATGTGCTACGCAGAATGCACAGCTGCATCAATGAGAAGAATAACGACAACAATACTCGTCGGCGTCATCACACCTACGGCCGCGATGGTAGATTTTTGAATAGCGAAGCCGGTGCACAAAAACTAGTGATCAAACGACTTAGCAACAGTGAGTTCAACGTTGCCATAAAGATGCTGCTTTATGGAGATCATAGAAACCTGTGATGTGCAAGAATGGCCCCTGCCCAACATAGTTGGGTGGGGATATTTTCCTATACTTTTCCTTTCGCGGGTACTCTAATCCCTACTTTAGACCAACCTCGACCCCAACAGCCTGAACTCCACAGTGCCCTGGGAAATATCGAGAACCATTAATTAGACCTCTATAAGGCAAGGCACCCTAAGAGTGCCCACCTCCCGATTACCTGCCCATGATTCGTCGTTTCTTGCCATCATGATTGGCAATACCCACGGCCCTGAAGTTTAGGTGTCTTGAATTTTAGGGTTTGGGGTTTGGGGTGGAGGGTTTTAGAGATTCGGTTTTAGAACTTTTGCAGTATGCTTTGCTGCTAGGACGGAGATGAATTCGCAGTACAGCCTAGCCTCATTGCTGATTTATCGCATGGGATGTTCACACAACCCTACTATAGGAGTTTACATCATTACCAATACTGTTGTGTGGGGGGGTTCCTTTATATATGTATAGTATAATGGGCCACGGAACCCTATTCTATTTATTAAGGCCCCTGTATGACACCCTGATGAAACACTCTAGGCAAGCGAGGACCGTGAGGAACTTGAAGTTCACAACTCCACCCCCTAAGAGATGTTCATCGTTTGGCCCGGTAACTTACACAGCAAATTCCTAAACCCAAGACTGACTTAAGGCTTAGGATTTAGGGTTTAGGGCCGCAAGACTTAAGTTAGGGTTCCTCGATATGGTCATATTATGATGTACTCCAGGAAGCTTGTACCAATTTTGAAGCCGCTGCATTACACAGTGCCTCCCAGCCTTTATGCAGCATAACTTTACTGTATACTATACTAAATTATACTATACGAACTATACTATAACACACACCAAACCCCTATAGTCATTATTGAGGCCCCTAGACTAACGGACATCAGTGGGTCAAAGAAGCGAATCAAGCGAACCTGTGGCACTTCGGCCAGGGTCAGAACTTACCTAGGTAGAAGGTTGGTGGTGCGGGGCCCTAAACCCTAAGCCTAAACCCCTAAACCCTAAACCCCTAAACCCTAAACCCCAAACCCCTAAACCCTAAACCCTGAAACCTACACCCTAAACCCTAAACCCTAAACCCTGAACAATTCTTCAAACCCGTGCATCTTTCTCCGACTCACCCGGCCTTCTACCCACAGCGTATGCTCGCTGATGCTTGAGCCTGTCCTCAGATCTTCCCCCTATCGGTCCTAACACTTCGAAGGGGCCCCCCACCCTGTAATAGTGGCTATAAGGATTATATGAAGGCCCTACTATATTCCTATTATACCACTATTACACCCTAAGGGTCCTAACAACTTGGGGGAACCTCCAAATTGAGGGTTTCTGAGACCCCAAGGAGACCCAAGGACTCTCCCTAGGACATTCCGGACCCTCTTAAGGAGATATACCTGGACCCTTAGGGCAGCAATCATGCTTCGAGGATCAGGGGACCTAGTAACTAGGTTATGAGTATATAGGTCGATAGGTGCAGCATCTTGAACCGAGGGACTCGCTAAACCCTAAACCCCCCCTAAAATCCTAAACCCCCCTAAACCCTGAACATCCCCCAACCCCCCCTAAACCCTGAACCCCAAACCCTAAAACCCTAAACCCTACATATTAACCTACTTCCTAAGTCCTCCGATCCTTCAAGGGGCCTTGAATGGTATAACCATTTGATTAAGTGTTGGGGTTACCCTAGTATGATTATAGTAAGGAGCCCTGAAGAAGAATATTGAATATTGGTACTTACTCCAACTTCTGCATTCGCCGCAAGTTGCAACCCGGCCCTAGCCAATAACTCTAGCAGCCGGAGCTGTCTGGGCGCTTCCAAAGCTTGCCGCACCCAAACCCTTCAACCCAGAGACTCCAATCTCCATTGGCTTTAAAGGGATCTATTAAGGGATCTATAGAGGTTTAGGGTTTATAGGGTTTATAGGGTTTGTAGGGTTTGTAGGGTTTGTAGGGCTTACAGGGTTTATAGGGTTTATAGGGTTTAGGGATCTAGGATGCCCAGTAACTTGGGAATAAAAAAGGCTCCCTTTTTGGTAGCTTTATGAGGAACCCAGGAATACAAAAAGGGAATAAGGGTACTACTGGGCATCCTAGTTTATTTAGGTCCTCTAAATCATATTACGGGTCCTACTATAAATAAGGCATAATCCTTGATTAAGGCATATTGGAGCTCGAGGTCAGCCCTTGACGGTGATCGTCGGCCCCTTACTTAGAGGATCATGGGACATTAGTTAGTAGGTTATAACTGGGGTTAGAAGTCCCCCTAAGTGTGGCTATCCTAAACATAACCAACTTATAACCTTCAACTTACTAAGTCCCATGAACCTTCGAGAAGCTTTCAAGCATCAGGAGCCGCAAGCCTGGCTCCCCTAAACCCTAAACCCACCTAAACCCTAAACCCTAAACCCTGATTCCTACCGCTCCAGCACCCTCAGCAGAACTTTTCAAGACTACCCTGCCCTCGGATCCTCTTCCCAGTTTACCCAGAGGCCCCATAGTAGTTCCTTTTTGGGATTACCTTATAGGATTCTATATACGAACCCCCAAAAGGAACTACTTTGGGGCCTTAGGGTAACAGCAGCAGAAAATTCGTCACGCAGCAACTCGATGTTGTGTCGAAGTAGACGAGCGGATCTAGCAGCGGCAGCACGAGACTGTAGCTGGAGCACAGGCAGCGACCGCGCCAAGTTTGACAGTCGGACGCAGCTGTGGCGACGCAACCCCCCAAAGCCCCAAACTATGAGCGCTTCCTAACTTGCTCAATCCCAAAAATACTGGGTCGCAAACCGCAAACCCGCCACACGAACGATAAACAATCCCAACATCAACTGCAATACACACAGCACATACTCTGAAACACACACAACCCCAAGACTAAACCTGCGAAACTCCTACGCCTGAGTTCTAACCCCGACCTCCTAAACCCGTTCGAAAAAGTCAGGACGACAAGCTGGGGGTGATGGCCTGCTCATGTAGACATCATTGATGCAGGGCTGTGAGGCTGTAGGGCTTGCTACGGCTGATGATATAAACCCAGCATTACCCATAGTAAGGCACATAATTACAATAATTGCCACAGCTTAGGGTCCTTAAGGTCATGCAGGATTTGTATCATCAACGGTAGGCTTGACTTGTTGGGCTTTTGCGTTTACGGCGAGCCACAGCCATGTTCGGACAAGACGTAAAGCTCAACGGAAGCCTACGGAAATCTTATGAAACCTATTAACTTCTGGTTCCCCGTAATCCTAAACCCTAAACCCTAGTCCTAAACCCTAAGCCCTAACTAAACTTGAGGTTTAGGTTTGGGCCATTTCAATCCAAGGCGCGACAGCTGCTCGCCGTCTCTGAGCATTCGAAGCCCTTTGATAAGCGCAAGGCCTGGGCTCTTCTTTGTAATATATATATATATATATATATATATATACACACATACATACACTCATGCATACCTCTCTATCTATATACTTGATGAGTATGTCTATATATGTATATATATATATATATATATATATTTCTGAAATATGTATATATATATATATACATGTTTTTAAACATATACATTCATATATATATATATATATATATATATTGTATCTTTTCAATCGGGAGAACAAAGATTTTGGGGTTCACCAGCTACAACTTGTGCTCGGAAGATGTTTCCAGCTCAGACCGTGTCTCAAAACTACGTGCTCCTCCTGAAGTGAACGAATCTCATACAGTAGTTTCCGAACATAGGGGACACCAATATAGCACCCTAAATAGCAGGATCCTTATTATAAGGACTCCAAAATAAGGCACCCCTAATTTTCGAAACTCCCATATAATAGTGAGGCATATAGTATAGGAGCCTTGATAATTCGAATTTGATTTTGGGTAGTATTACAGTATAAGTATGACAAGGAACCCTAGAGAACTATAGCCTATAGCGTTCGAAATTAATCCGGCTTCTATCTTCCAGCCCAAGCAGTCGCGGACATTCCTTCACGCACCTTACAGCTGGTGAGCCTTACGGAAGTAGAAGCCTGAACATGATCGTTTTCGATCCTTCGATTTTTCAACTTTACAGCTCACAGCTCACGACTGCCCAAGCGGAAGAACCTGCAAAAAGTAAAGAAAGGTTGAAAGCAGGCTGGGGAAGCTGGAATCCCGTAAGCCTTCAAGCCGAACCAGAAAGCCTTCAGCCAAGGGTGCTGTGCTTGGCGCCCGATACCAGCCCGACAGATGATCCTGGAGAGTGGATTCCTAAACCCTAAACCTAACTAAACCCTAAACCCTATAAACCCTAAACCCTAACTAAGTTTACGGCCTAAGCCATGGGGTCCATGGATGCCAAGCCCTTAGCGCATTGCGGCTTGGGGTTAAGGATTTGGGAGTTTCCCAAAATTAGGGGTACCTTATTTTTGGGGTCCTGATAATAAGGATCCTATTATTTAGGGTACTATATTGGGGTCCCTTATTTTCGGAAACTCCCATTTGAGCCCAGAAACTCCAAAACCCCCTTAATTTAAGGAATTTAAGGAATATACAATAAATCATAATATAGGAAGCCTCATACGGTTTAAAGTATATTTGTTAATAAAGGGGCTTTGGAGTCTCTGGGAGGTTTAAGGCCTCCGTTTTGGGCCTTCGGATCCGAAGTAGAAGCTGTGACGTGGGAACAGTACCCGGAAGGTCCCAGAGCCTCCAAAACCCCTTAATTAAGGAATACACCTTAAATTATAATAGAATCCCTTATATGATTTAAGGTATGTTCCTTAATTAAGGGGTTTCGGAGGCTCTGGGTACCCGGAAGGTCTACAGAAACAACTATTCTGGACATGGGGCCCAAAAAGACCATCCTTACCAGGGCTTTAGGGACCTACTTGCCTCACAGTAGTCTAGGAGGTGCTTATTTTAAAGCATTTGAAAAATATTAGTAGGTAAGATCCTCTTAAGCCCAATAAGAGCAAACAAAAAATGCCCCACAGCCCTACCTAGTCTATATGGACCCTGAAGATATCCCCATGCCCCAAAAGCAGGCAAATGAGAGCCCCAGCACAAGATCATCCTTGTTGGGTCTTCGGTTTTTCCTACTATAGGGGCCGCAAAAGTCGGAATAGGGCTTGGGGGTAGGCTATGACAATAGTGACTATAGTCCTAGTACAATAGAGAGCTCAATGGGTACAATTTTGGCTCCTTCATGAGGCGTCTGATATAGAAAACCGGAAAAACTACCGATACTATGCGATAGGGCTTGCTATGAACAGTACAGCTTCGAGGGCTTCTTTGCGGGGAATGAAAGGCTTGAAATACCAAGACGTAGAGCCCTAAACCCTGACCTTGGAACGAGGAGATTTTGATGAGGGCTTTAGTGGATGAGGGTTTAGGGTTTAGGGTTGGGCTTGGGTGTACCCCAAGGGGGAGTGTATGATTATTAGGTACTTGGACCCTTGGGGTTAGGGCGTGGGTTCGGTCTTATGGTGGGTTTGAAGGGGTGTTAGGGCTCAGGGCTTGAGGTTTAAGGTGAGGGTCTGTGGGGTTGAATCAAAGGAACTTATGCTTGCGGTTTTGGGCCTGCGGTTTATTTGTCACTGACTCAAGGTTTTAGGGTTTAGCGGTTCAGCGTGGAGGGTCATCCGTGCTAAATGTCGAGGGATGTTGATTTTTACTTTGGGGATTGAGGTTTAATTGCAAGGCTTGGGCGTTGAGGTTTAGGACTGAAGGTTTACGGGTTTCGACTTGGTCTTTGGGCAAATGAGCTCTACCAGTTCGGGTGCTTGGATTTTCTAGAAGCTTTTCAAGCAAGCTCCGTCCGCACTCGCGACAAAGACACGGAAGCTAGCCCACATTAGTAAACCACCCCAAACACCAAAGCACATCGCCAGCACAAGCCTGATGCGCAAGGCGCCCCAAACCCTCTATCCACTTACCACGAGGCCCTGCACACTCTACCCCAGCGCCGTTAGTAAGCCACAACCCCAAACCCTAAACTACAACCTTTACCGTTGCATGAGGGGTGCGGGAGGCCTGCAGCAGACGCACTGAGCATGCGAAGACTGCGACACTCCGGCACCAAAGAGCGATCCATCCTTGTCCGTCCGTGGTGAGAAACTGTGCCATATTAGGCAGCAGGAGAAAAACAATGCACTAGCAGGTGGGCCGGGTTTTCGGCATCCGCCAGTCGCTGCAACAGTTCGGTCCAAGGTCCAAGGGCCAGGTAGCTGTGGGCGTCCATTCAAGCCGGGGCAGGGGGCGGCCTGCCCGAACAATCTGAGATATGTGACATCGGCGATCTCGGTGAATGGTAAGACGTCATGCCCAAGCTGTTGCCCGAGCCGCTTCAGGCTGGCCCGGAAACACTCGACCATCATCCGCAGTGAAAGGTGACGCAGCTTGCGAAGCAAGTAAGTCGCTTTCACAAACCGGCCGGGTTGCGTGCTATCCTCCACCAAGGGCTCGACCTCGCAGTAAGAAACAAAGCTGAGGAGCAGTTCAAGAAAAGAGACCTGATGGTCCTGGTGTGGCGGCACCGGCTGCTGTGGCCAGATGAGGCACTCTAGCCATCGCAAAAGTTTGTCGCCATATTCCTCACCATAAGGCCAGTCGGTCCAAATAACCTCCCAGGTCGCAGGAAGTGAGGAGGCCCCTGAGGGCACTCGCCAATCCCTGATTCCTGAGAGGATCTCTTGAGCACTCTGCGCCTGTGTGGAAGTTTGCTCCTGTAAGGCCAGATGAGCTGCCGCGGTGCGAAGGCGAACTTCTGCCGGGCCAATGGCGAGCACCGCCTGGCAAAATGCTCGGAGATAGCGCATCTCTGTTTCAGTAGCCTCCGCGACCTGGTCGGCAGCGTCCCTGATGTACGTTGGTATATGTTGACAAGCCTCCTTGGCAGCTGCATCTGCCGCTTCGTTGCCGGCGGCCAACCATTGCTCCCAGTGGGAGAGCTCCAGTACTTGTGCGCTGGTTTGGTGAGCCTTGACCTTGTGCACGAAGAAATTCTGGCTTCTCGATATCTCTTGTAGGAGATCAGCATTGCAGCGGGCGGAGATGGAATCCCAGCCATGCACTCGCCAGTCATTCCAAAGGTCAATAGCTACCTGGCAGTCGCTGTAAACATCCACAGAAAGATGTGTGTGCAGCGAGCTCCAATGCTGAGCCCAAGCAATAGCAGCGAGCTCTGCTCGTGGGACTGTTTGAGGGCCGGGCGTGCTTCCTTGTGCCAGAACCGAGAAAGTACTCAAGAGGCGGTCTTTGTCAAGTAGCCGTTTGTGTATGTGCGGTGCATCCTTGGGGCGGTCGGCAGAGAGCACTGCCCACGCCGTCAGCCGGGCCAGGCTGTTTTGCGTATGCAAAGCGCTGGCATCAGTGAAGAGGCAGAGCCGGCGCTGTCCTGGTAGCGGAGCCGGATAGCTTGGCGGCCTAAGCTGTCGGTGGAGCAGCTGCAGCAGGGAAGCCTCGGCAGGCCAGGAAACATATGCAAGGTGCGTCCAATGAGGCCGTTGGACCCGTATCCAGTCGAGGCTTGCCACATGTGCAAGGCGCTGTTCAGCAAGCGCCGGGCAGGAATAAAGTCGGTGGGCCTTTGAGTCGACTGCTTTGCAAAGAGGACAGAACTCTGTATCTTCCCTGGACCAAGTATTGCGCTCAGCGCCGGACATGAAGCCGCCACTGTAGTGGCGCGAGAGGAACTTCTGTTCCCACGGCTTGAACTTCGCGAAGACTTTTTGGGTCAGGTCAGGGCAGGGCACAGGCGCAAAGCGAAGACCATTGCGATGCAGCAACTGGTCATGCACGTTATCAGCCCAAGCAGTAGTGACGGCGCGGCGCACCAGCTTGATGTCAGAACAGTCGATCCGGAAGGTCTGGTGCAGAGGGCCGAAACAGTGGCCGGAGGTCTGGAACGTCCAACCGTTGCGTCGAAGAAGGTTCTGCAGGGCCCCAGCAGGGCCGCACACGGCACGAGCAGAGATTTCAGGACCATTCACCCTGCGCCAAATGGCAAGTGCCACAGACACATCAGTTCGGAAGGCACGTCGCAGCTGGGTCAGGTGATGGCACAAGAGGAACACCTCAGGATCCTGCACACCCGGTGTGAAGCATAGGGCCGCCCACGGGGAAAGAGTCTTATGTTCACCTAAACTACAACCTAAAACCCTAAACCCTAAACCCTAATATAGGGGCCATAATAATTAATTACAATAGGGTTCTGGGGACCATTATACTACAATACGGAACTCACCCAAAATGGTATTGGTAATTATTTAGGCACTTATAACCTTAAATCACTGATTCTACCCTTGTAGTATCCCTTAAAGGAACCCTTTAAGGAACCCTATTGGCAATAGTTTTCGCCCCTATTTTGCAACCCCAACCTAGTTGCTGCGTTCATAAGCCCCCAAAAGTGTATACTTTCTGTTTTATAGTGGGTAATATTACCCCAGCAAAAGTGTGAAGTGTCTCCACAGCTACTCAGCTGTAGAACTCAAAAAGCGACCCTTGAACAAGGAACCCCCAAACCCAAAATCTCGAGGGTTGCGGGGCGGCTACAGCAGCAAACAGAGAGCCCAATACCCCTTGATTAAGGAATATACCTTAAACTATAAGGGGGTTCACATTATGATTTAACCTATATTCATTAATTACGAGGTATTAGAATCCCCTAGACCCTAAACCCTATAGATCCCAAAAGGGATGCCTTACAGGAGCCCTAGGCATAATATTTAATTAAGGGGTATCGGGCTCTTGAGACAGTATTGGTAACTATTTAGGCCCTTATACCCTTAAATCCCCTATGGTACCCTTATAGTATCCCTTAAAGGAACCCCGGCCCCTATATTGAAACCCGAAACTGCAGCCCCTTGAGGCGAGCGTCTTTTCGAGCCAAGCTTTTCGACCGGAACGAAAGACCTCGGCGAGGGCCCTTTCGCTGAACAGTGGGGGGGGCACCGGTTTAAGGTTTGGGGTTTAGGGTTTAGGGGTTCAGGGCTTAGGGTCTAGGGTTGGGGGTTCAGGGTTTGGGATTTAGGGGTTTAGGGTTTAGGGGTTAGGGGTTATAGGGTTTATAGGGTTTAGGTATATGTATACATATATTAGAGAGAGAGAGAGAGGTTTTTGTGCGTACATATGTATAGTATACATATATATATATATATACACATGCACATACATATATAGATATATAGATAGATGGCTAGAAAGATAGGTAGATAAGTAACCGCAAGCAACACGCTGCCACCCGAGAATCTGCTATAAAGCTCAATACAGACCCCGCAAAAACTAGTGCTTTAAAGGTACGTGGAGAAACCCTAAACCCTAACTCAAGCCGTGCAGTGTCAGGTCTAACCTTCGCCGCGCTACTAGGGAGTTAAGGGGTAATGATCTTATTTGGGGTATACCCCCGAAGTCTTTTCTAATTCTTAAGGCCTCTTTACAACAAAAACCGTATAAAGCCCATAAGCCCCTTAAGCCACACCGAACGAGGTATAAAACACGCGAACTTGGCCGTAAAGAACCTTCGTGGGTAGTTGTTTTGTTTATGGCCCCTTTTTGGGCACCCTAAATATTAGGTGCCGTATTATCGTAAGGACCCAAGAGGGGCCATCATTCTCACAACCACCTTCGTAGAACCCTGCGGAGGAACGTCCGAAGTAATGCCCTATTCTAATTCTCACGGCCCCAAGCCTAGACTCCAAACCCCAAACCCAATTACAAAGATGCACATGATGATGCATGTAAGTGTGTATATATATATATGTGTGTACGCATAAAGACATCTGAATACATATATACATATATATATATATATATATATATGGATACACACAAATGTGTGTGTGTGTCTGTATAAATATAGAGATAGATATACACACATATACATAAACAAATACAAACAAACATACATCAGTTACAGACATAGACAAGCATACATACAAATATACATACATACATACATACATACACGCGTACATCCGGGTAGTTTACGCAGACCCCCGGCTAATAAAACCCCCATTCCTCAAGGGCCATACGTTTCAAGACGATCTCTAGTGCATCACACTGCATCCGAAGTGTAGCGCGGGGCATCAATCAAGGGTCTACAGTACCGATCGGGGTGTGGAGACACTCTGCAACTGCCACGGTTGATGATATCAATTTTGCATGACCCATGATAAGGAATATACCATAATTCCCAGAGTTTAAGGTCATAATGGTAATGCAGGATGTATATCATCAACCGCAGTTTGGATGCCTGGAGAGTCGAACGAAACCCTGAAGCCCTAAAGCTGGAACTACGCGGTTTAGGCTTGAAGATCTGAAGGTTTAGGGTTCGGGGTTCAAGGTTTAAGGACTAGAGTTTAGGGTCTAAGGGTATGTTCGATTCTCTACAAAGCAAGCCCGATTAAGTCCGGGAGCTAGTGTTTGGGGTGACTTGTAGTATTCTGGCCCCATCACCTTATGCACTCAAACACGCCGTGACACCGCAGGATCTACGTACATTAAAGCTAATTCAGGCGCCTTAAGTGTTAGAATACAAAATTAGGGTCCGTTTTTGGGGTACCCTAAACAATAGGTGCCGCATCATAATAGGGACCCAAATAGGGACCATAATTTTGATGACCACCCATGTGGACTTAAGGATACCTAAACAGATAAGTCGTACTACTACCTCCGCGTGCGGCCGTCTATTTACGAAAGGGAACCTGTGGTTTGGACATGCAGAAGAGCTTTCACACAACTTTCATGCTACGGTTGATGATATACATCCTGCATTACCGTTATGACCCTAGACTATGCGAATTATGGTGTATATATATATATATATATACACACATATATTCCCTTATTTTGGGTAATGCAGGATTTATATCATCAACCGTACCTCCGGCGGGGGGGGGCCTGTTGGCTTATAGTATATGTTTGTAGGGGCCATAAGGGGATGCCATTGCTACCTACTCAGACCACCATTTAAAGGCTCATGGGACTTAGTAAGCAAGGGTATAAGTACCTTAACGATTTTAATTGGGGGTTCTAAGTTATAAGTATACTTACCTTATACTAAGTCCCATGATCCTTTAAGTACTCAGACCTCCATATGACATCGATGTTCTGCTTGCGCCGAGCAACGAGTCACCCGATTCTGCTTCTTGCGTGTAGGTGCACCTGCCTGTCGATATGATGTACCTCAGATAAGTAGGGCTTTAGGGTTCTGGAGTATAGGGTTTGGGGATCTAGGGGCTTAGGGATTTTGGGTTTAGGGGTTTAGGGGTTTCGGGGTTAGCGATACGGGTCTAGGGTTAGGGGTTTAGGGCTTAGGGTTAAGACTGGATAGGGGTTTAGTTCTTAGGCTTAAGATTGGTTCTAACCCCCAAACCCTGATTCCGCAGACCCAAACCCTCAGGTAATCCTTCTCCTGTTAGATGCCTGAACTATTCAACTCCAAACACCGAGCTTAAAAGCCGATCCCTAAACCGGAACCCATATCGAATATTCTCAAACCCTTTGGGAGCGGTTTGGAAGACAGCGTGCAGGGCCAAGTTATATTCGGGAGAGCATGCTCGCGTTTTGCTTGCCTTTGGTTAGTAGGGAAGGGAGGAAAGGGGTACAATCATAACTACGATTACTACCATTCTTCCATTCACTACTAACCAAAGGTAAGTTTGAGGGCTGAGGTGTCGGGGAGAGTTTTTCCGTCTCAGGGCCTGGGCTAAGGGTTTAGGTTTTAGGGCTTAGGACTTAGGACTTAGGGGTTAGGTCTTAGGGTTTAGGGTTTAGGTTTTAGGGTTTAGGGTTTAGGTTTTAGGGTGATGTAGATGATGTGTTGTTGGGCAAGGTGGGTTGGTGACTCATCAAGTCCTCAGGGTGTATTTGCTGAGGGGCTTCTAAAGGCGTACAACATGTTGATAACGACTGTTTACCATGACTGTATAGGCAGAATGGAAGGTGTTCGAGATTGCGAGTCGAACAGAGAGGAACAAACGTTGGCTTATTAAGGCCTTACTCATGATTCGAATGAATAGGCTTCATCATGACGTCATGCGCTTGACCCGACAGTCCTGCGCCTAAACAGTAACTTCGGCAGTCCGAATTCTATGGCGGTCCTGCTGTCCGCAAAGACTTAACCTCGGCAAAACAAGAACCCTCCTACTACTTCCACGTAGTTCCGGACAGCAGGCTCCCTGCACTCTTAAGGGACCCGTGTTTAGAGCACCACCCAGAGAGCCCAATACCCCTTAATTAAGGAACTTAAAGGAACCCTTATAGATCCCCTGTAAGTTCCCTGAAAGGAGCCCCTGCACCCTAAACACTAAACCCTAAACCCCAAAACCCTACGCCGTTACCGTGTTGAGAACACTACTCCTGAAGCCTCAAGCCATGCGGCATTGCCGTGGAGGCCTCTCCCTGCTTGAAGATCTTGTCCGAAAGAAGCATGTACCTTAAGGGCTTTAGGGCTTTAGGGGTGAGGGGTTAGGGTTTAGGGGTTTAGGGGCTTTAGGGTCCGAAAGAAGCATGTACCTTAAGGGCTTTAGGGGTTTGTGGCTTTAGGCGGTTAGGGGGTTAGGGCTTTAGGGGCTTCGGGTTTAGGGTCCGGAAGAAGCATGTACCTTGGAAAGCTCCCACTTGGAAAGGTTCTTGAAAGGGTTCCTTAAAGGGAACCTTAAAGGTTTCCTTAAAGGGGTCCATAAGGAAAGAAGCATGTTGCGCTTTACGGGTTTAGGGGTTTATGGTTTAGGTTGGGTACTGCCCCCATACAATAACAGTCTATAATAAGGCTACTATTAAGGGCCTAATATATCTATACTATGAATATTATCCAACTGTTGCTGAGAAGGGGCAGTACCCAAGGTTGGGTTTAGGGGGTTTAGGGCTTTAGGGTTGAGGGTTGAGGGAAGCTCCCACTTGGAGGATCAGCGGACTTAGTAGAGTCCTTTAAGGGACCTATAAAGATACTAGAAGGGTTTAGGGTTTGGGGTCTACTTGAAGGATCAGGGGACTTAGTAAGTAAGGTTATAAGCGCCTTAACTTGGGCGATGAGCAGTTATAATAAGAACAGTTAGAGGGTTTAAAACCCTTGTTATTAAGTCCCATGATCCTGGAAGCAGGTATGCCACTGCAGGTTTAACAAGTTTAAAGTTCGGCCATTAGTCGACTCCCAAACCCCTGCATCAGGAATATGCCTCACTAATGGCCTACAAAGCAACAACAACAACCGATAACAACAACAACAACAACAACAACAACAACAACAACAACAACAACAACAACAACAACAACAACAACAACAACAACAACAACAACAGCAACTTACTACTACTACTACTACTGCTACTACTACTACTACTACTACTACTACTACTACTACTACAAC
This sequence comes from Symbiodinium sp. CCMP2592, assembly GCA_905221615.1. NCBI lineage: Eukaryota > Dinophyceae > Suessiales > Symbiodiniaceae > Symbiodinium > Symbiodinium sp. CCMP2592. The sequence continues at coordinate 521,874 of CAJNDT010000502.1, read as the reverse complement.
TACTACTACTACTACTACTACTACTACTACTACTACTACTACTACTACTACTACTACTACCACTACCAATACCACTACCACTACCACTACTACTACCACTACTACTACCACTACTACTACCACTACTGCTACTACTACTACTACTACTACTACTACTACTACTACTACTACTACTACTACTACTGCTACTACTACTAGTACTACTACTACAGCTTCTGCTCCTGCTCCTGGCCCCAACATCCATTCAAGAGCTTCAACAGTAAACCCTAAACCCTAAACCCCTAAACCCTAAACCCTAACTCTAGGCAAGCGGCTGCTCAGACATGGCCTTGCTACAAAGCTCCAACTCCATCGCAGGGGTTTTCCGGCCTCCGAGTTTTGGACGTTCGGATTCTGGGATGTGGGTAACGTTGGGGCTTCAAAATACAGACAGAGTTTTGGGAGACATATTCGAGTAATAGAGTAGAGGTACAAGAAGGACCGGGTCCCTGAGTGGCCCCTTTCCAGAAAAGGCTACCATATTTCGTACTATTCGGTTTTAACAAAAAGAGGACCCTAAAACACAAAGGGGCGAAAGGGTACTACAAGCACTCAGAAACCTATAGGAACCTCAAGGAACAGTCTAGCTGCCTATCCAGGCTTCAACAGTACATGGCTTAGGTGTGTCGAGCCGGGGGGGGGGTGTCCGCAGCTACTGAGATATCCATGGTTACGATCGATGAGCTTGGGTTTAGGGTGAAATCATTGATATCACGTATACGTAACACTGCGAATCAGGGACTTAGGGTTATGGGGTTTGGGGATTTCCAAAAGGTGTTCTTCGATTCTCCAGAGGCTGGATGGACCCCAGCGAATTGAGCTATCAAGCAGTTTCTGCATCCCCAACACGACACCCCGCCCAAGCTTTCGAAGGTTGAGAAAATCTAAACATTGGGTACGGCCCCCGTACAGCAAGAGTCTATAATAGGGCTACTATTTAAGGTCCTACCATCGCTATTTTTGTGAGTTTTTTTTCAACTATAGCTGACTGGGGGCCGTACCTAATCTAAACACAGCAACCCCAAGCCCGAACCATCATCTCCCCATGAAGTATCAAGTAGCTCCTTCATGCCCGAACCCCAAATCCTTAAAGGGAGCCCCATTATAGAACCCCATAGCATCCTTAAAAGGAACCCTAAACCATCCTTAACCAGACCCATGCTTAATAAACTAGGATACCCAGTAACCTAAGAATAAAAAGGCCTCTCTTTTTGGAATTGGGTAACTTTATAAGGACCCTAGGACTACAAAAAGGGAATAAGGGTACTACTGGGCATCCTAAACTAGACCCAAGAGTAACCTAGGAATAAAAAGGGTGCCCTTTTTTGTTTAAAGGGGATTATAAGGGAACCTGAGCCCTAAAAAGGGAATAAGGGCCTACTCTAGGTCCTAGTAAAGCAGTTCAACCATCCCTAAACCCCCAAAAGGGCCTGAGCTAGCAAAAAGTCTACACCCGAAACCCTTTCCGTTAACCTGAAAAACCCGCTACCTTTGAGCTTGCAGTATCCAAACTGAAACTCCTAAGCTTCCCCATGCCCCGCCCAAGCTGCCAAAGAGTACGGCCCTACTCTCTAGAAACCCCAAATCTCTAAACCCTAAACCCCAAATCTCTAAACCCCAAATCCCTAAACCCTAAACCCCAAGTGCCAAAAAGAAACGCTAAACCCTACACCATTCCCAAAGCCACAACCCAAAGCCATCGACCCACAAGCAGTCGCCTAGGCTATCAAAGAGTTCATGATGCTGCAGCGTCTGGCTGCGAGCTTCGTGGAATAGATCTGAGAGCCTCGGTACGGATTTTCGAGTGTTGGGTTTTGCGTCTTGGAATGGCATCTGAGAGCCTGGGTACCAGGAAATCTCAAGTTGCGTTCGCAAACTTGTTGGGTTGTGGGACTTGCTTTAGCAGGGTACTAGGGTTTCAACAACTTACTAAGTCCCTTGATCCTTTAAGAACCGTAGAACTTTAGGGGCTACCTTAACCCCAAGCCTACCAATTCAAGGATTCAGTTAAGGAAATCAGAATCAGGAACCACAAAACGGTTGGGTGTTGGGATTCAGGGGGGGTTTAGGCTTCTTCCTGCTGGCTATCCTTCAGGCTGAAAGGCTCAAATCTTAAAGCGCTTGTGCCGACAGGACATGCACAGATTGCCTGAATGATGTCAAAAGGTTTTTGGGGCATGACAAACAATACTCATATTTGGGTTGTATGCAAGCGCAACTACAGTTGGCCAAGCATATTTAGTGTTTTAGGGTGGTGTCTTCAAGTGAATTTTAGTATATTGGTACATGGTGTATATTCAAGCATAGTCGACTTGCGAAAATATGACGACTTGGCTTTTCGGGTATGACTGTGTATGGCGCATAGTCTTCTATCGTCATATTTCAGGTACATTCAAGCGTAATTGCATGTGGATGAATATTCAAGTTAGTAAAGCTATGAATGGGGCAATTCAAACATATACATACATGTGTGTATGTATATATATATATATATAGATATACATACGTATTCATGTATATATGGGTGTATATACTGCTTTAGTTCGATTCAGGTATAGTCTTGTATAGTTGTACCTGTGGTCCATTTCGAAATAGACTTAGTTGACCTGCATTCCAATTTAATCTCATGTGCTGTACATTCACGTATACTTCATAATCAGGGCCGCGTCTCTAACCCAGAGCCTCCAAAACCCCTTGATTAGGGAATAGACCTTAAACTATATTAGGGATCCTACTATGATTTCAGGTATATTCCTTAATTAAGGGGTTTTGGAGGCCCAAGCAGAATTTCGGTTCAGGATTTAGGCTTCAGTGGTTTCGGCTCTAGAGGGGGTCTAAGTCTTCGGGACAAGCGGGGCCATAGTATTTCTGTGTCTCATCTGCATTGCTCATTACTTTAAAGCTGTTTCTTGCCAGTTTCCTGCTGTCATTACACCTCGCTAGTGCCGTTTAGGGTGCCTGGCTACACTAAATCACTGTAATATACCTTCAAGCCCTACTTTCCTAATTAGTAAGGCCCCTGAAACTCTTGTCGGTTGGTGCTCCGCTGCACGTGCAGAGCCCGAAACCCTCAACACGAAACTCTAATTCGAATTGCTTGAAGATCATACGAAGGTTCGTCACAGCGATGGAGTACATGGCAGGGTGTACATGGGAGCTTCCGATAATTGGGGGTACCTTATTTGGGGGTTTTAATAATGAGGACCCTACTATTTAGGGTACTAGATTAGGGGCTCCCCCATTTTTCGGAAACTGCCAGATAGACATACAGGAACTCTGTGGAATTCCAGTGTCTAGAGGTCTGAAGCTCTGTGCAAACTCTGGCTGTAGAGTTCGGGAAAACAGAATATGGGTTGGCCTTTAAACACCCTGACAAATATTTACATATAGGGTCCCCTATGAACCCAAATAAGGAAAATAAAAAAATGTCCCGAAATCCAACCTAAGCCTAGGAATGTTCCTCGGATCCTCTTTCCTGGAATTGGGAGTAACCAGTAGTCTGCTCTGATGGCTCGCAACACTCTCCATGCTGCTACAGCAATGGGCATAGTTACCTTCTTACAACTGTTACTGCTGCTGCTACTACTAATTATAGTTACTACTCCTGCTGCTTCGACTCCTGCTGCTGCTACTACTACCACCACTCTCACTACGACTACCACTGCCACTACCACGAAACACTACCACTACCACTACCGCTATCGCTACAGCTGCCGCTCCTGCTATAAGTACTACACACACCTCTACGACTATCAATGGAACTGACCGTATGTGTAGGCATCATTGAACGAGCGGCACTACTGGTGCGAGAAAACCTGGATTTTGTTTACCACTGTTGCTAGTAGTATGACAGAATCATATTCAAACGCGTTTCACTTTCAAAACTCAGACGTACATCTAGGCTCATGAAATTGGCATTGCTGCGTTGCCCTGAACCCTGAACCCCAAGCTCTAAACCCTTAGCCCCAAGCTCTAAACCCTTCCCCCAAAGCTCTATGCCCCGAAATCATAAACCTGAACCCCTAAACCCTGGATCCTAAACCCTAAGCTCTAAAGCCGACGTTCCTGAAGGCAAGGAACATGTCCTGTGGCAGAGTGTTGATCAACTCCTCGGCCGCTTGAAGGCTTAGGGTTCAGTAGTTTGGGGATTTAGAGGTTTAGGACTAAGGGGCTGAGGGGTTGAGGAGGGTGTTTAGGGTTTAGGCTGGTATCCGCAGAGGCCTCATGCTACCTTTGAAAGTCCCCCGGCAATGTGTGCAGATACTGTCATCACGATGTCAACCATCAACTGCCCCAAACGGTACCGCTTGCCAGCCCACCTTGTCATGTTGCTGTGCTGGATTATCACCACTACAGCATGTGCCTAAACGTACTGCTTGCAATGTTCGCCAAGCCTTGGGAACTTGCTTCAGTCTACATCAGCCGGGCTTAATTAACTAATAGGAACCTTATTAAGAAACCTTGGGCTTTTATTAGGGCTCCTTATATGAATCCTAATATATTGGGGTTGCAGGACCAGATATGCTTCTCTTGTACAGCGAAGTGCAGATATTTGCTTTCGACTGTGAGGCTGCAGGCTATACCTGGACCCCAAACAACCTACCTTTTTTGACTGAACCTTGTTGGTGGTGTTCTCCGCAGAGTTCTACCAGGGCTCCAAGTATGCAAATAGTACCTACTTCGGGGTCTGAAGGCTATAAATACGGTTGACGAGATGAATCCTGCATGACCCACAATAAGGAATATACCATAATTCCCATAGTCGATGGTCCTTAAGGTAGTGCGGGATTTAAATCATCAACCGTAGTAGTACCTACTTTGGGCTGTTTGTAGCCCCAGGGCTTCGAATGCTCAAAGCTGCAGTTTCGTTTGCGTGGCTGCAGCAACCCAGGGTGCAACCGCAACCTCAATTGCTACTTAAAGGATCATGGGACTTAGTAACTAGAGTTCTAAGTAAGGTAACTATACAGTAACTACTTGTAAGCCCAACTAAGGTACTTATAACCTTACTTACTAAGTCCCCTGATCCTTTAAGTACTTTCATAGATGCAGAACAGGAAAGCTGACTAACGTCAGGTTCTGACTCGACATGTCGGGGCTTGCGATCTTGTACCAGTAGCTCATGCTAGATGTTAAGCCGGCATGCGACGTCGTCCTTCTAAACCCAAACCCAAAACTTTCCCAAAAACCCATGAGGTTCCGTAGAGCCCATGAATGGCTGGTTGTCAAAATTGTGGTCACTTTTGGGGGTCCTTATTATAATACGGCAACTAATATTTAAGGTGCCGAAGAAAGGGACCCTAATTTTGACAACTACCCGAACGGTTGATGACATAAATCCTGCATTACCGCAAGAACCCTAAACTATGGGAATTATGGTAAATTCCTTGTTCTGAGTCATGCAGGATTTATGTCATCAACCGAATCATGAGTCGTCCTTCCACAGCAACTCACTCGTTTAGCAGTTCAGCCCCCAGCACCGACTCTTAAAGGAGAAAAGGAGGGACACTTAATGGGGACCCCTGCCCTATAATGGGCTATATAATGGGTATATAATGGCTATATTAAGGGTTCATATAATGGGTATATAATGGCTATATTAAGGGTATATACCTGGGGGTCCATATGATGGGTATATAATGGCTATAGTAAGGGTATGTACCTGGGGGTCCATATAATGGGTATATAATGGCTATATTACTGGTATATACCTGGGGGTCCATATAATGGGTATATAATGGCTATATTAAGGGTATATACCCAGGGGTCCTTATTAAGGGTCCCTCCTTTTACCCTTGGAGACTCGGCAAGAAACCCAATTCTCGCTATACCGTCCCGTTCTATGTTTGGAGAGTGCTTAGGGGTTTAGGGCTTTAGGGGTGTAGGTGTTTAGGGGTTTAGGGGTTTAGGGGTTAGGGCTTAGGCCTTAGGGGTTTAGGGTTTAGGGGTTTAGGGGTTTAGGGTTTAGGGGTGTAGGGGTTTAGGGGTTTAGGGGTTTAGGGGCTTAGGGCTTTAGGGGTTTAGGGGTTTACGGCTTAGGGGCTTAGGATTTTAGGGGCTTGGGGGTTTAGGGGTTTAGGGTTCTGGGGTTTAGGGTTTGGGGGGTTTAGGGTTCTGGGGTTTAGGGTTTGGGGGGTTTAGGGTTTAGGGATTCAGTGATTGAGGGGTCTAGGGTTTAGGGATTTAGGGCAATTTAGGGTTTAGGCTCCTGTGTTTGCTTTGGTGTCGAGGTACTTTTACCGGTGAATGGACTTCTTTCTTGGTTTGCAAATATGGCAGATATACGCATCGCCATAAAAATTCTGAACCTATCACAGAGTTGGCAGTTACTCTCAAGAACAAGCATAACCCTGAACAACAGTCCCTAAGGCTCCATCTACTCATATAGTACATACTTAGGCCTTAAAGTACCTATATAGGGACACCTTTAAGTCTTAAGTATCTATTATAAAGGCACTTGGAGCCTTTGGGAATGCTTGCAACCCCAGGCACCAAGTGTGACTGGAGCGTTTTCTTTCGCAGGTGTTCTCGCTCCACGTACCTCGCGAGCCAATGTGCGGGAGGAAGTTGAACGTTTGGGGCTTTGGGCTCAGAGGGTTTAGGGCTTAGGGTTTAGGATTTAGGGTTTAGGGTTTAGGGAGTTTGGAAATTCGGTGGCTTTGCCATGGTCATGTTGTTAGCTGGTCCAGGACTGATGGGCTGCACATTGAGCAACACAGTACGTAAGCTCCAGAGTCAGAACATTCAAAGCCAGTATACTGATCTGCAGGCCGACCAGAGTCTGCCTCAGAGCAAGCCTAAACACAGAAGCTCGTCATGGACCAGACCTCATGTCGGCAAAATCGTGCTCGGGACGTACCACAGCACATCCGGCTGGAATCGCATCAGACCAACCTAACACAAGTTACAGTACTTGAAGACGCACATCAACCCGTCGAGAGCCAGAAGCACCAGTGTCATGACAGCAACAGTACGGATACGGCTGATGATATAAATCCTGCATGACCCATAAAAAGGAATATAGCATAATTCCCAAGGTTTAAGGTCATTAAGGTAATGCAGGATTTATATCATCAACCGTAGCAGCCGCCATACCAGCTACCTGTCTCAGTGGTGCAGACTCGACACTAAACGGTTAATGCATGGCAGTAGGAGCAAGTTTTGCTGCGGCAAACACTTGAGCACTCTGGATGCTGAACCACCAGATGCACCAGTGGCAGTAGAGAGTGACAACCGTTGCAGGGTCTGAAAATCATGAACGGAAGTAATATAGAGGCATTAATAATTAGAATAGGGTTCCGGGGCCCATAATTAATATAATGACAATAAGGAACTCCCAAAAATGATAGAGGTAACTATTCAGGCCCCGTTTTTTTCTCCAAACTGTGAGGCCAAGTCGAAACCAACAACACCGTTGCTTGACTCCTCGGACCAGCTCGCACCTATCCTGGTATAGTTAGTATTAGCATCCGCATATCTATACTATATCTATGTTGTGTAGTGTATATATGGTACATATGTATATATATATATAAGTAGTATATATGTATATACATATAAACCTATATAGGGAGATAGCATATATAGTGTATGTATATAGTGTATGTATATATATATATATGTATATACCCGTACGAAAAGTACCAGCCGTTCCAAATCAATGCGGTTATTCACCACCTCATAAGCCATAAGCCCATCACAAGATTACTGAAACACGAGTGTCATGCGTGTCATCTGACTCACCATGAAGACGAAAATCAAGGGCAGGACCCAAAACGAGACTCTCGCCGAAATGGAGGGCACTAGCAACAACAGCTTTATTCAATTTGCTTTTCATAGTCTGAAATCGGTATGATCTGCGGCCAACAGCGATAGAAGAACCGAGCACAGATAGCCCCGGCGATGCTGACAACCACAGCAAGATGGGAGCGGCAAGAAGCACTTCATTCCCGAACATGGAAAGTTTGCACTCCGAGAAGTTAGCATAAGGAAACGTACACCCTGAACCCTAAGGCCGTCACCCCATGAAGCCCTAAAGCCTATACGAAACCTTGATACACCCCACTCATCTGTCCAGGCCGCCTCTTGATTTTCATCGCATGCGTCGCCGAGATGTAATGGGAGCCGCAATATTCGCCTAAACAAGACATGGGGCGGCTAATGACCAACAACCTTGCACTGCCTTAATGAGCACTTGCCACTGTAAGAAACCCGCACAAGCCGCCGGAGAACAACACAGAATAGACCAGTATAATATAGGGGCCTTAATAACTAGAATAGGGGTATATTCTACTTTAAATAGAATAGGGCACCCCCACGATACTATATACCCTAACCCTAAACCCTAACACCCTTGTCCTTTTAGAAGCAATAGACAGAGCCCTATACCTATATCCCTTCATAGGAATTAGTTAAGAAGGTCTCCTAGCCGGTCTGTTTATTCTTTTGGGAGCACCATGCAATAGGACAAGGCCGAAACCATAAACAACAACCTTCCCTTTTGTTCGCCAAGTTGCGAACCGAGTTCAACATGGCCTTGTGCCGCTGATGCTGACGCTGCACTTCGGCCATGGTGTTCGTGATGCTACCTGAGACATTAAGGTAAAAGCCAGAAAGTTGGAATATGATTATCATAGGGGATCCTACCATTAATCCATATTCCAACTTTTTGGAGTTCTGATGCTACCTGAACGAGACATTACTCCAAGGGTAAAAGGAGGGACCCTTAATAAGGAGCCCTAGGTACCTGAACAGTAGAAATGTAGGGTTTCCATATTAATCAGGAGTTCGTGATGCTACCTGAGACATTAAGGTAGAAGCCAGAAAGTTGGAATATCATTATCGTAACCCCTTTGAGGTATATTTTTAGGGGATCCTACCATTAATCCATATTCCAACTTTTTGGAGTTCCCTTTACGGGAGTAGAAATGTAGGGTTTCCATATTAATGAGGAGTTACTATTATGATTTGGGGAAGTATCCCCCATAACAATACTTCGGACCCTGAGACATTACGGGATTATCGCAAACACCCAAACCCTAAACCCTGAACCCTAAACCTAAAACTCTAAACCCTAAACCTTAAACCCTCAACCCGAAACCGGCAGTACCTCTACAGTGGCTCTTTTCCAGAACTTTAAAGACGAAACCTATGCATCGGTGGTAGCATCATCGTCGCTGCTCAGTACCCAGAGAGCCCAATACTCCTTAATCAAGAAATATAGCTTGTACTATAAGGGGGTCATATTATGATTTAAGCTATATTCCTTAGTTAAGGGTTATTGGGCTCTCTGGGTACCTCTTGTACCTGGTTGCTGAGTTCATAAGCCCTACACTTTCTGTAGGGAATGGAGCCAAACACTGCTTAAGCCCTCCAGGATAGCAGCATAGGCCGCAACCACTATCTTAGTTGCTGAGTTCACAAGCCCCCGAAAAGTGTACACTTCTGCTTTATAGTGGGCAATATTACCCCCCAAAAGTGTAAAGTGTATCCACTCAGCTACTAAGTGTAGAACTCCAGCAGCGACCCTTGAAAAAGGAACCCCCAAACCCAAAATCTTGAGGGTTGCGGGTCGGCTACAGCAGCATTCTCCTCATGCCCCTCAGAGTCCCAACAGCGTGAATAGGGTTTAACGTTGAGGGGCCAGCGCTTCTACTGGCTTCAGAAAAGGTTACAGGCTTTGGGGTTAAGGCTTTTTTGCAGCTCGTGGTTTAAGGGCATGATAAGCGCATTGCCGGGTGCGGCGAGGGCTTGATGGAGTTTCTGGATGGGCTTTATGAAAGCTTCTGCAACAGTGGCTTTATAGGGGCAAGTATGCCTCGCGCACTCCCTTGTTTGCAGCTGCCCCCGTGAACCATGGGACGTTGTGCCTTCCACAATACACATATACACACACACACATATATGTATATACATACATATGTGCGAACAAACTACACAACGCAACCTTGAAACCCTAACACAACAAAATTGACAAATCTGAAACACTTCTACAGAAACCGTCACCCTAACACTGAACCCTAAACCCCAAACCCTCCCTAAACCATATATTATATATTGCAACCCTAAACCCTAAACACAAAGCCCCAAACCCTAAACCCTATAAGCCTAGACCCTAAACGCATAAACTCTAAACCCCAAACCTGTTCGGCCCAGGATGCTGATGAAGATGGTCCCGAAGCACAAGGAACCCAAACACGCGAAGGCCGCTAGGGCCTTCTCCTGCTCTGCTTTGCTCCGTAGGGTTCAGGGTTTAGGGAGGGTTTAGGGTTTACGAAGGTATAATGTGGGAGGTTCATATAGGGATTATAGTACCCCCAAAAGATTAAACGCTACCTAGTCTAGTACTAGGTTTGGGGTTTGCAGAACTTTGGAGCTTGGGGTTTAGGCGGCTTAGGGTTTCGGGTTGAAGGCGGTGTGGGGTTTGCATAATGTTGGAGTTTGGGGCTTAGGGTTAACGCGGCTTAGGGTTTACATAATATGGGGGGGGGGGGGGTACATGGCTAGAACAGGGTTTTTAATTGGGCGGTTTACATCGTTAGACCCCGAACCCTGCACCCTATAGTAAGCTTACAGTACCTTCATAGCACCTTACAAGAACCTTGTCTGTTTGGGAAATACATAACTTTGGAGTTTGCGCTTTAGGGTTTAGGCCGTTTGGGGTTTACATAATGTAGGGATGTTAATAATTAGAACAGGGTATAGCATATGTTACTGCAATTATAGTTAGGAGCCTCAAACCAGTATTGGTAATTATTTCCATCTTATTAACTGCTGGAGTTTAGGGTTTGCGGCTTAGGCGGTTTAGTGTTTGCGCTTTGGGGTCTGTAAGTGTCTCAGTTGTCAGGCTGAGCCTAGAGTGCTAGATGGGTTTGCAGGCTTCAAGACGGGGCTTGCTAACTGCCAGGTTCCCTTTCCAGGGTGATCATGAAGATTTTTGGGGTTTTGGGGTTCAGGGCCTGAGGTACCATGCAGGTTGTGACTGGGCGATCTACTAACGGAGTGTAGCCAGCAGATGCCGGACACCCCTAAACCCCGAAATGTCAAGCACGAACTAAATCATTAACTCCAGTCCAACCCGGACCATAGACCTTTAACCCTACAGTACTGAAGCCATCAATACAAAGACCTATAAACCCCAACACCCTAAACCTTGAAATCCCAAACCCTGAACACCCCAAAATCCCGGAATCCCGAGAAGCCACGGAGCCAAAACCCAGAAGCCTAATCCCTTCACCCAAACCCTGCAGCCCAAAATACCAGAACCCTGATAGGTATCAACCCTCGAAGGTTTTGGGCTTACGGCGTTAAGGCTTTGGGGCTTTCTTTCGAGGGCCCTCTTGGAGTCAGGGCTTTACGTTTTGGGGTTTAGGGCTTTAGGGTTTAGGGTTTGGGGCTTTAGGGTTTAGGGTTTAGAGTTCGGGTTTCGGATGGGTCCTTAGACAAGGATTTTTGGCTATGCTCTGCTAAATTGTAATCATAGTAAGGACCCCACATATTCCTACTATTGCCAACCCTTATAAAACCATTCAACTCCGTATCAACCCTAAACTACGGTGTTTTCACCCTATGAAGCCCCACTCCAAAAGCTCTGTAAAGCCCCAAATCCCCAAACCCTACACCCTAAAAGAAATCCCAGAAAGTTGGAACATGGCTCTGGGATGAGTATTGCTGGGACTCCCTGTGCTTTACCTTAATGAGGGGCACGAGGATAAGCAGGTTCCAACTTTCTGGATTCTACTGCCTAAACCCTAAACCCTAAAACCCTAAACCCTAAACCCCTAAATCCCTAAACCCCTAAACCCTAAACCCCTAAACCCTAAACCCCTAAACCCCTAAATCCCTAAACCCCTAAACCCTGAACTGTAGTTCAGGCCAGGGGGCTGCGTACGTCGCGAGCTCCATGTTCTCCCGCAGCATCGAAGGATGCCTTCGTGGGTTTTTTTTTAAGTGCCGTAGCCCCTTTCTCCGCAGCTGCAAAGTCAGAAGCTTGCTCTGTTCCGAGCTTGCACTACAAAGACCACGAAGGGGTTTAGGGCTCTGGGCTTATCCTAACCCGGAATAGCCTACCTTTTTAAGGACTTACACAAGGAACCTCTATTAAGAAGCACCAAAAGGTAGGTGATTCAGGTTTAGAGTAGGGTTCCTTTAAGCTTACGAGTTTCAGGCTTTAGTGTCTAGGGCTTCTGGACTCGGGATGTCAGGTCTTTAAGGCTTCAGGATTTTTCAAGGTTGAGAGCTTGAGGGTCTTGGAGTATGGGGATTTAGGGCAGGACCCCCCGTGTCGCCCTTGAATAGAGTCCTTATGGCAAGCAGTAGTGGGACTGAAGTGTTACTTGATAGACCTCTTATGGTAACTTGAAGGTGGGTACTTGGAGTACTTTGCAGGGTAGTTGGGGTGTCGAGGAAAGCCGCGAGTTTCAAGCTTCAGGGCTTTAAGGTCGAGAGCTTTAGTGCTTTAAGGTCGAGAGCTTTAGGGCTTTAGGGCTTACGTAGAGGATCATGGGACTTAGTAACTAGAGTTAAAGTAAGGTAAGTATACTTATAACTACTTTTAACCCCATGTATAATTAAGGTACTTATAACCTTACTTACTAAGTCCCCTGATCCTCCAAGTAGGGTGTTGGGCTTCAAAGATTCAGCGACGTTAGAAATCACTAAATGCACGACACCCTCAACGCTGGACCCAATTTAGAACCAAAAATGAACGTGTAGGAACCCGTAACCCAAACCAAAACCTAACTACAAAAACCGAAACGCCAAAAACACCTAAAACCAAACCCCTACAACCCCAAACACCTAAAGCCCAAACACCTAAACCCTGAAGCCTAAACCCTAAAACCCTAACCTTATAAACCCCTGAAAATACCCTTATAGTACCCCTAATTATGCTGGTCTAACCCAAATCCTTTTCAAAACCTTCTAACAAATCACTTTCAAAACCTTTGAAGGGACCCAAAGCCCCTATCCCCACGGGCTGAGCCCCCAAAGGAACCCCATAGAACCCCCTATCCTCAGCCCTAAGCCCTACACCCTAAACCCCCAACTTGCAATCCTGACCCTTAAACCCTCACCCCTAAACCTTAAACCCTCAACCCTCAACCCTAAATCCTAAATCCAAACCTCACTCCTAAACCTTAAACCCTAAACCCTAAAGCCTGAACCGTAAAAGCGAAACCCTCAACCCTAAACCCTAACTCCTAAACCCTCAACTCTCAAACCTAAACCCTCAACCCTAAATCCTAAACCCTGAACCCTCAACTCTCAATCCTAAACCCTAAACCCTACAGTCCCTAAATCCTAAAACCTCAACTGTCAAAGCTACGCCCTCACAAAGGGGCTAATACAGGGGCCTTAATAGTTCGAACAGGGATTTTAAGGCCCATTACACTCTAATTATAATAAGGAACCGCCCAAACAATAGGTAATGATTAAGGCCCCTACATCATAGCACCCTTATGCGAACACTTCTAGTAGCCATTATAGACCCCTTTTAAAGGAACCCGATCCCAGACCCCCAGGAGGATCCAAAAAGCAGATCCCTTAATGAGGGGCTCCTATAAAGTAGCCTTATGTAGTAGTATAGGGCCCCATAATAGGGGATCTACTTTCTAGACCTATGTAAACCCTAAACCCTAAGTCCTAAACCCCTGAACCCTTAAACCCTAAACGATAAACCCTCAGATCCCTTTAAAGGATCCTCCAAAGGGGGTCTGGGATTCTAACTGTGTAGGCCCCCAGTATCATAGTACCCTTGTGGATCCCTTATAGTAACCCTTATATAGACCCCTTTAAAGGAACCCTATTCTAATTATTAAGGCCCCTATATCAGATTTTAGATTCTATTTCTTTAGGCCCCTGTATTACACCAAGGAGCACTCGCGCGATCGCCCACTCCAGGGATCGCATGTATTGAACCGAAGCGTCCATCAAGTGCAAGCCTGAGACTTGGGGGGCTAGGGCTTCAGGGGTTTAGGGTATAGGTTAGAAGGGGCCGCCACCCTGTAATAGTGACCATAAGGATTGTATAGGAGTAGATTAGGGCCCTATTATACTCCTATTATACCACTATTACAGGGTGGGGGCAGCTTCTAAGGTATAGGGGTTTAGGGTTTCAGGGGTTTAGGGCTTAGGGACTTCAGAGTCTAAGGGGGTTTTGGGCTAAAGGGTTTAGGGATTAGGGGCTTAAGGGTTTAGGGACTTTAGGGTTTAGGGTTTAGGGATTTGGGTTCAGGGTTTAGGGTTTAGGGACCTAAGGGATTAGGGTTTAGCGGGTGGCAAACCTGAGACTGAAGCGTTCTCTGAGTAGAGAGATACTGGGTTCCTTTAAGGGTCGCCTTAAGGGGCTCCTTTCTGGGTACCATAAGGGAGTTTCCGAAAATAGGGGACCCTAATCTAGTACCCTAAATTAGAGGATCCTTATTATAAGGACCCCAAGATAAGGGTACCCCTGTTTTCCGGAAGCTCCCATAAGGGTTCCTTTAAGTGTTTAGGGTGCAAGAGACCAAGGGTCTCTCTCCCCATTAAGCAATAGTTAGAATAGCCTATTCTATTAGGGTGCCTTCAAAGGGTACCTTCAAAAGGGCTACAAAAAGGGCTGGGGGTTCTCTAGGACAGGCTTTAGGGTTTAGGGGCTCTGGGGTTTAGGGACTTTAGGGATTAGGAACTTTAAGGGGTTTAGATTGAAGGCTCCTCTTCCCATTCCTAGCCTTATCCCGAAATCCCTTATGGTACCCTGAAAGCATCCCTTAAGGGAACCTATTGGGAACTATTCCTGGGCTATTCAGTCACCAGGGAGAGAAAAATATACACTGGTATTTCATACTGTCTCCTTTAAAGAAAAAGAAGAAAGTATGGTACTCCAAAGCTCAGGTATGGGTCTAGGGTGTAGGGACTTGGCGATTAAGGGCTTGGGGTTTAGGGACTTGGGGAGCAAGGGCTTGTTGTTTAGGGACTTGGGGAGTAAGGGCTTGGGGTTTAGGGGTTGAGTACTTGAAGCTTTGGGTGAGACTCAGCTTGGAAAAGCACAGAACACCGGCGACAGTGGCACGCTCAACTGGAAATCCGAGACGGCCAGGCACGGACAAATCTGCAAGCATCGACGAATGTGAATTTGCGGGGCTCGTTGTCAACTCCAAGCATCAGTGGGCAGGGTCAATGCCAAAAAGCGCTGCAGTCACAGATGGAAGCAGCGTATGAAGGCTACGACGGAGCAGCAACGAAGACAAGGCGTGATAAAGAAACAAGCACAACGGCTGCAATAGGGACACTCCTTCACTCTCCAGCTCCCACCACTGCCCCAAGAACCGCCTAAGCCCCTAAAACCCTAAACCCTGAACCATCGCCTAGGGCCTAAGCCCTACTTGCAGGCAGGACTCCAGCAACGCTCGCCCACGCCCCGTCTTCCATGCCGATGAGGAACCACCTGGAGCGAACTGCTCAGAAATGGGCTTAGGCCCTAAGGCTCCATGTACCCATATAGTATATACTATAGACCTTAAAGTACCTATATAGGGGGGGCCCCTCTAAGGCCAAAGTATATCTACTATATGGATACCATGGAGCCTTATAAGGAGGGTTTAGGGTTGTGCGCTTTCCGAAGCCAAAAAAGTCGGTGGAGCCCTAGGGTCAACAGAGGAATGCATTAGAAGGTAGGCGCTTCGGGGTTTTGGGATTTCGGGCTTTCGGGTTTTAGGGGGAACGGCTCAAGGTTCAGGGGTTCAGGGGCAGAGGTTTGGGGGTTTGGAAGGGCCCCCACCCTGTAATACGGTTGGTGATATAAATCCTGCATGACCCATAATAAGGAATGTGCCATAATTCCCAGGTTTAGGGTCATTAAGGTAATGCAGGATTTCTATCATCAACCGTAGTGGTAAAATAGGAATCTGGGTTGTAGTTTTGGGGCTCTGAAGAGTATTTATGAATAGGTACCTCTATAGGAACCATAAGGGAAATTAAAAAGTTTCCCAAATTGCCACCTAGGAATATAATAGGACCCTAATATGATCCTTGTAGTCACTATTACAGAGTGGGGGCAGCTTCTAAGGAATGCATAGCACGAAGGGCCATCCCCAGGAGCCCACAGGGGAGTAGGAAAGGAGTCTGGGGACTCCATCAAACTGCTCTAGCGTCTGTACAGCCTTAATCACAGCCCTACCTTAACCCCAAATAACCTACCTTTTTCAGTACTTATAAAAGGAAATCTCATCAGGAAACCCTAAAAAGGTAGGTTGTTTGGGGCCCAGGTATAACTCCTAATTCAAACGCCCTCAACACCTGCAAACGCTACACAGCTAAACACCCCAACCCTGCACCTCCCTCAACCCCCTTCACACGATTGCACAGTGCCTGACAGCCCGAATTCGCGTTCCGTTTAGATACGCGGTTCAGGGTGCAGGCTTTTGGGTTGAGGAGTAGCCGAGTAGCCCCTCTGAAATAGGATATCTACAAGAATCAGAATCGGAGCCGTTCGAAGTCTAACTAGGCCGGTAAAGCCCCAAACCTGACGCCCCTAACACATCTCCCGAAACGCTAAGCCCAAAATCCTAACGTATAAAGAATCCCATCACTCATTATCCTAAGCTCATGATCCAAACTTCTGGGGTTGACAGAAAATGAAGAAACTTCGGGGTGTTATCAGGGGTTGACAAGGCTTTTCTATCAATGTATAGGGTAGTATAGGGGTTCTATGGAGGTCACTTCAATATGTTTGGGGGGGTTATAGGGCAAGGAATCTTGCGGTAGCGGCCTTAATAACTAGAATAGGGTCTTGGGGCCCATTATACTGTAGCTATAATAAGGAATCCCCACAATTCTATAGGTAATGATTTGTTCAGCCTCTGTATTAATTAAGTCTCTATCAGTGCAAGGCACCCGCATGCGAGCACATGAAGCATGTACATGGTGAGGAAGACGAAGCGCCTCGGAGCATCTTCTTTCGCGTATGGCCCGTCTTCTAGTTTTTGAAAGGTTACACAGCTTCAGGATGGAGGTTTGGGTTTAGGATTTAGGGCTAAGGTGTAGCATTTAGGGCTTACAACTTATGTAGGTATTGGTCTTTTCGGGGTCCCACACCGTTCTCGTGCTCAGCGTTGTTGAGATTCAATTATCAGACTCATTGTCAAGTCGGCCTGCGCAACAAAACTGCAAAGCCATACTTTCTGTAATGTGGAGGGAATAACTGGTAATACTATTCCCAAGGGTTCCTGCCTGTAGTTGTGAAAACTATATACCCCAGGCCCCTCTGATGACTATGAAAGCCCCTGTATCACCCTGGAGCCGCTGACGTTTGGGGCTGCGGGAGCATCGACATGGCATTTGAGGGAAAAGGTCGCGCAATAGATGGGCCTTCATAACTGGAATATGTAATTCTGGAGTGGCATGGCATGTTATTCTAGACTCTAGCTATAATCAGGGGCAGTAGGACATAGTCTTGCCAAAACATGGGCGTTTCCGAAATTAGGGGCACCTTACTTTGGGGTCCATATAATAAGGATCCTACCATTTAGGGTACTATTCTACGGTCCCCTATTTTCGGAAAATCCCACATGAGCTTAGACCAGAATGTCTACGAGGTTCCTGTCTTCCTGAGACTTCGCCTCCCACAGCTCCCCTCAGAGCGTAGGCCCTGAACCCTAAACCCTACTTAAAGGATCATGGGACTTAGCAAGTAAGGTTATATGTACCTTTAATTGGTGTTATACGCAGATATAAGTATAGTTTCCTTACTTATAACTTATAACCTTATAGTTGCTAAGTCCCATGATCCTCTAAGTAAGCCCCAAACCTGAACCTGAACCCTAAACCCGGACCCTGCTTCACGTATCAACCGAAAGTACAGTCCTTAACCGCCAAGCCCTCAAGCCGCAATTCAACCCACAAACCCTTAAACCCTGAAACCTAAGCCCTCTCCTCTAAAACCTCGAGCCCCCAGATCCCAAAGCCTAACCACCAAGCTGCCACCTCCCAATCTTCAGAAATTAACCCTAATAACCTGAACCCTAAACACCAAACCCAAAACCTCAGAACCCCTAAAACCCCTAAACCCCTAAACCCGACACCCCTTCAACCCCATATAGATCCCGTTCAGGAACCCGTTAAGGAACCCTGAACCGTAGCTTCCGCTTAGGTGCGCGATGCTAACCGCCAGAAGCACGAAGGCATTGTTTACGCGAGCCTTTAAGTTGCCGATCACCTGCTGCTTTTAGAGCGTCTCCCTAAAAGGGTTTAGGGCTTACCTTAACCCCAACGAACCTACCTTTTTCAGGAGTTATATGAAGAAATCATATTAAGGAACCCAAAAAAGGTGGCTTGTTTGGGGTCCAGGAATGGTTTAGGTACTTTCTTCGGGAGCTGTGGCGACCCTCTCGAGTGCACGCAGCATGCATACTTACAAATGACTTTAGTGCTCACGGAGGCAAATCTACACCGGTGTGCGGACCTGATCTCAAGGACAAAGATCTGTTGTCTGTGTAGGCATCGTATGATGTCCTTTGCGGAAGAATTTTCGTATGACAGGAACTGCAGAACTTGTTCAGCGGATTCGATTGTGGCATTGTTGTGTTTGGCTGATTTGTACAAGCAGGCGCCCACAGCGTCCTCATTGATGAGATCAGACAACTGATCATGGACTGCAGCTCTGTAGTTGCTCGCTTCCTCATGCAGCGATTCGCCAGACTTGACGAAACGCTTGTCTAGCACCTTGCCTGCAACCTTGAAGATGTCGGCATGGCTGCCAGTCGCATCGACCAGTCTGCTGTGAAAACAAAATTCTCCCTGCTTTTCCGCATCCAGAGAGATTCTGTTTCCTAGCTTTTGCGCCAACAAGAAGTTCGGCGCCTCTTTCCCGAAGGTGATAACCACCAGGTCGTCACCTCCGATTATGATGCAGAGCCATCGTTTCCATGACACTGCTGTGATGCCCAACATCTTCATGCTGTTGCGCAGAAAAGTGTCTGGCAGCCCGCTTTGCAGAGCTGCCCAGAAATCTGCAGGCTGGCCACCATGTACAGTTCGTGCGCGCCAACGAGCTGCAACGGGTGCCGCAATGGCAAGATAAGTCATGCGCAATGCTTTTGCCTCCGGGCATATCGCCTTCAGAAGTATACCTTGCAAAATGAGATCGCCACGATGATGTGAGCAGTCAATTTCTTTCAAGTCAACGTCGTAGGCATGCAAGGCTTTGAGAAGTTCTCTTGGGAATCGCTGGAACGTCAAGGGACTTTTGGGTTTAGGGATTAGGGCTTCAGGAGTTTCGGGTTTAGGGGTTTGGGGTTTAGAGTTTCGGGTTTAGGGTTCCTTCAACGGTTCCTTGAAGGGTTCTATAAGGGCTGCGATAAGGGATGTTAGGTGTTAGGGGTTTTTTGGGCCTTCTAAATAGCCCAAAACCCTACGTTTGCAGGCTTACTCATTATGACTCTGCTGTACCGGTAAGGCTGAAGATTTGAAATGCAAGTAGTGCTTCACTGGGGGGAAGGGGGCTGCGTAAGCAGCCGCAAGTACTTGTAGTTGGAGGAGAGGCTGCCACATGCATGGATTGGAAATAAAGGGATCACAGTACCCAAGTGTTGCCTGTAGCCCCAAACCCTACGAAACTGTAGGTTGGGTTACAATCCTGAAAACAGTAGGCTTTGGGATTCTCAGGTGTAGCTCACTAACCATGATCCATCCTGATTTCGTCTGGTGACCGAACTTTAAACTAGCTGAGCCTCCACAACTGCAGTAGCGCTGGATGCACCGGCACTTCCGAAGGCTGAACTGACCAGGCGTCACAAGGGCCCTGAAACCTAGTGAGAAGTGTATGATGAGGGCTAGGACAGGGCCAGGGAAGGGACAAGACTGCGTGCGGGAGAGGGGTTCAAAAACACAAACAGCGAACCCAAACCTTCCAAAATCCCTTAACTCTAAGTTACAGTAGGATCCCGAATTAAATGAGGGATATGCCAAGGTCCGGGATCCCCACATTAGGACCCCAAAAAGCACATAAGCAAAAATAGGGAATATAAACCCCATCATAATATGAAGCCCAAGTAAGGTAGGGATATCCCTATAAAATGCTTATGCTGATGTCCTTTTGGGGTCCTTAACCAATCGCCCCTACCAGGATGCCTTGAGAAGTTTCACCACGCGCAGGAGCCGCAAGAAGCGCAGCAAGCGCAGCACGCGACTGCCGCCTTGGGAGCAAAAACTGCAACTCATCGGTTGAGGGTTTAGGGTTTAGGGGGTTTAGGGGTTAGAGGTTTTTGGGGTGTAGGAGTTTGGGGATAAGGGTTTAGGAAGTTCAATGACATCTCCGCTATCAGTTCTGTATCGTTGCAACTGCATTAGCGGATGTCCTTTGGCGGGGCTCTTCTTACCAAGGCTAGCTTGAGGTCTGATAGGTGCGGTCTACGGGCTTGTGGCGCGAGGGTTCAAAAGACTGCCTGACAAAACTCATGTCTTCGTTGGGTTTTAGGGAATATGGGAGTTTCCGAACTTAGGGGACCCTAACATAGTACCCTGAATAGTAGGATCCTTATAATAAGGAACCCAAAATATGGTGCCCCTAATTTTCGAAAACTCCCATATGGCATTGGGGGCTCTGTCAATGAGGGATAAATGTAATGATGCTTCGCGTTTTTCTGAGTACTCTGCTCCCCCTGCATGCCCAAACTTCTCCGTTGCCTGGATGCTCTGGGACTTCGGTTGCAGGGGCTTAGCTCAGAGCTTGGGATGTGTAAGTGGTTGGTGGTTAAGGGTTTAAGAGTTTTTGTTTAGAGTTGAAGTTGAAGTATGAAGGGGATTTAGAGCTTATGAGGCTTAAGGTTTACAGCGCGCAAGGTTTGGCGCTTTGGCTGTGCAAGCCTGCTTTTTCTAGACTTAAGGCTTACAGCGCGCACAAGCTTTGGGGCTTAGGCTGTATAAGCCTGCTTTCTGCTTTAAGTCGTGGTTTTCAGGGTGCTTTGCTCGAAAAGGACTTTAGAGTTCCGGTTACATTCCGTGTAGGTTTTGAGTCAACAACCCAAAGGGTCCTATGTACTGTTATGGGGGATACTTCCCTGGATCCTAATAGTAATTCCCAATATGGAAACGCTACAGTCTACAAAACAGGTACATAGGACCCTTTGGGCAACAGTTCAGCATCTAAACCCTCTACACCCTAAACCCCAGGGTGCAAGTAGGGTTCCCGTTCGGCAGAGGAGCGCATAGCCCGAGCCATGCCGAGGCTGTTCCTGGGTGGTTTCTCGCTTTGGGTTGGGGCCTGAACATAGTATGATACTATACTGCAAGATAGTACATATATATATATATATATGTATATGTAGAACATAACTGAAAGAAGGCTTTGGGGTATATTATAGTGGGGATTACTGATTTTGGGTTTGACGTAGCGCGAACAGGACTACAAGAAAGCCCTCTTTCAGAATGGATGCCTGTCCTCGTCCTGGTCGGGCTTAGGGTATTTTGACTTGTGGCTCACCGCAACGTCTCTGGTTTCAGCCTCGTGATGAACGATGTCGGCTTTGGTCTTTCTATAGGGCCCCAAAAAAGCACATAAGCAAAAATACGGCTAGGGATATCCCATATAAACCCCTTAATAATATGCTTATGCTTATGTGCTTTTTGGGTCCCCGATTATAGGGTTTACCAAACACAGGCGGAAACTGATTCAGCTATTCTTTCCCAGACCCACGGGAGGATCTAGAAAGTAGATCCCCTAATTTGGGGCCCTATACTACTAAGGGTACTTTATAGGAACCCCCATTGAGGGATCTACTTTTTGGGTCCTCCCGGGGGTCTGGGTTCAGTGATACCAATTCTGGATGCGGTGCCGGGTTCAAGCTCACAGACTTTAGAGTGCCGAACTCGGGTCCGAATGAAACCCTGGAACCCCTAAACCCTGAATCTCTGACCCCTAAACCCTAAATACTTAACAATACACTGGTAGAACCCTTGCAGAACCCGAACCCCAAGCAGTACCCTTATAGAACACTATAGAACCCTTCAAGAACCCACTAAAGGAACCTTGAGACCTGCACCCTAACGCTTCTAGAACCCTTCAAAGCAGACCTAAGCCTAAATAGCACCATGGCAGAACCACTAGAGCCCTTTTTCCAGGAAAAAAAAACAAAACCCTAAACCCTTTTCCCTAAACCCCTAAGTAGTACCCTTACAGAGCCCCTTTTTCAGGAACCCTAGGTCCACTTGCATCCAGGGAGCTTCGACACCGTGTCGCTCCCCGAAGCCACTGCGGTGGAGGAGCCCACATCAGGACCCGCAGTCGCAGTAAGCACGGCGATGTCCTTGTTGGTCCCAATAAGCCAGGGAACTAAAAGGTTAAGGTTAGGGGTTTAGGGTTTATGTCTTTTTAGGGCCCTCATTATGAGCCCATTAAGGCAGGGTTGGGACCAACAAAGGGAACTCCAGAAAGTTGGAATATGGTTTCAGGGTAGGATACCCTATAATTTACCATACAGGGTTTAGGATAATCATATTCCAACTTTCCGGCTTTTACTATAAGCCAGGGAAATAAAAGGTTAAACTTTCAGATTACTACTAAAATATATAATCCCAAACAGTTTAAAGTTTAAAGGTTGGGTATTGGAGAACTGAATCCTTTTTGGTCCCAATAACAGGCTGGGGGGTGGGGGGGGGCTAGGGTTTCGCGTTTAGGGGTGATGGGGTTGGGAGGCAACAGCGATTTAGGATTTAGGGTTTAGGGCTGAGGGGGGTTGGAGGGTTTACCTGGACCTATAGAACAATAGCCTTTTGGAGGCGTTGGATCATTCTTTTGCCTGCA
Organism: Symbiodinium sp. CCMP2592; assembly: GCA_905221615.1. Taxonomy (NCBI): domain Eukaryota; class Dinophyceae; order Suessiales; family Symbiodiniaceae; genus Symbiodinium; species Symbiodinium sp. CCMP2592. Next base: position 499,058 of record CAJNDT010000502.1, on the reverse strand, counting down.
GCGGGGAGTTTGGGGGGGGGTTGGGTTTAAGGTTTAGGGCTTAAGCTTTGGCAGGTTGTTTGAGTGTGAGTTGGTTTGTTCGTTGAGGGGTTATAGGCTAAGGGGGTTAAGGGGATAAAGAGGGTTTAGGGGCTCAAGAATTGGTGTAGACATGATCTTGCCTTTCCAGGTGTAAATTCAAGTTTAGGCCATAGCTCAACCTATCTTATCCTAACTGTTAACTCATAATACTTAGGGTTTAAGCTGGGACTGCACAAACAAACAGGTTCTACGTTTTTTCAGGTAGAGGTACGAAGGTGGGGCTTTCTTGGACCCTGAATGACACCACCACCAACTCCAATACCACCGACACCACCACCACCACCGCCACCACCGCCACCACCGCCACCACCGCCACCACCGCCACCACCACCAACAACAACAACAGGACCAACAACAGCAACAACAACAACAACAACAGCAGCAGCAGCAGCAGTAGCAGCAGCAGCAGCAGCAAAAACAACACCAGCAAAAACAACAGCAACAACAACACCAACACCAACACCCACACCAGCAGCAGCAAAACAACAACAACAACAGCAACAACAAAAACAACAACCAGAACAGCAGCAACAGCAACAAAAGCAGCAAAGGCAACAGCAAACACCACCAACAACATGACCAACACCAACACCGGCAACAGCAACAGCATGGCAGTGCTGATGTCGCAGCAAACCCAATGTCAGCATGACCTTGGTCATTTGTATATCGTCCAGCGGCAGGGATGAGAATGAGGATGTCGATAAGCAGCCAAGAGCTCAAATACCTCAGAAACAAGCCGCCGCTAAACCCTGAATCCCCAAACCGTGAACACTCGACTTTTGGACCATCTGGAAGCGAAGCCTCCTACAAAAAGGCACTGATCGGACAAAGACAAAACCACAAGTACTTGGAGTTCTGAGTATATATCTGTCTAGTTACCTTGCTTATAACCGATTCCAACACTCTCTGAAGCCCTGCAGCCATGCAGGCTATAGTTGTTTCAGGTAGTATGCTGGGCTTTTTAAGTAACCAGGGAGAAAAAAGTATGCAGGTTTGTTTCATAATGGTTCCTTTCAGAAACGCGTAGTAAAGTATGGTAATCCAAAGCTCAGAGAGGGGCCTGCAAGAAATAGAGTAGGGTTTGGGGCGATGTTATGCTACAAACAATTATGAAGAAAGCCCTGAGGATTAGCATTGCCAACCTATTCAGGCTTCTATATTGCATACTGGACCATGGAGATCACGGTTGTAAACCCTAAACCCTAAACCCCTCGCTTCAGGTAGCACCAGGTTGGGTTTACCCGCTTTCCCGGGATGCTGATGGGAGGCCAAAAAAGGGGTCTAAGATTCTTGGGGTAGAGATTCCTTAGTTCGTTAACATGAACCCTATTATGGGAACCCTGATCCCTACTAAACCCCCATAGGTGACAACCCCTTTTGGCCTCCTATGATACCCTTATAGATCCCTTTAAAGGAACCCTAGGGATCCCTAAACCCCCATAGGCTAAAACCCCTTTTGGCCTCCTATGAGATGCGTTTGGCCTGGCTTCGGGCCACCCTGTCGTCTCCTTGTAGGTTCCTTTTCTTGCTTAACCAATGGTACGTTCAGAATCCTTTAACGTGCCCACCAAAAACGAACTACAACGGTTTGCCCTAAACCCTAAACCCTATAAACCCTCAACCCTGAACCCTAAACTACAACGGTTTGGGGTTTAGGGTTTAGGGAGACGATGGGAAAGGTGCAGTGCTTCCCACTTTAAGCCACATGCGGATTCGTAACTGTGTTAACGCTAAGTTGCGGGTTGCGGTCTTTCGCGGGGTCTTCTGGGAAGCATATAGAGCGAGCGTGGGTATCGGGCTGAAGAATCGCAACTTTGGGATCACACATACTTGAACCCTAAGCCCTCACCGCCGAAAAACAACAGTTTTAGGACTTCAAACCTTCAACCATATTGCGATCATGGTTAATATAGGGGCCTTGATAACTAGAATCATGTTTTGGGTGGTATTAATTATACCACAATTATAATAAGGGGCCCCAATATAGTATAAGCAATTACTTCGGCCCTTCTATCCCTATAACCCTTATACAACCCTTAAAGGAACCTGTTGGTAATTATTAAGGCCCCTCTATCCCTAAATCCCTTATAGTTACCCTTAAAGGAACCCATTGGTATTCATTGAGGCCCCTGGGACTTAGTTAGTAAGTAAGGTTAATAGTAGGTTACAATTAAGATAACCCCACTTAGGGCCTCTTATAACCCCAGTTATAACTTATTTACTAAGTCGCATGATCCTTTCAGTCCTAAATCCCTTATAGTACCCTTATAGTATACCTTAAAGGAGCCCTTTAAAGGAGCCCTAGGCCCCTAGATCATCTTACCTAAAGGCGAAGAAAGGCCCCTTTTCTTACCCTCTGCTTGGAGGGTCGGGGGACTTAGTAAGTAGGTAGTAAGTAGACTTATAAGTACCCTAAAAGGGGGCGCTAATTGGGGCTATGCTACTTATAAGTCCCTAAAATAACCAGTTAATTACTAAGTCCCCCGACCCTCCAAGTGCACTTGGAGGCAAAGGGCCTACGAGCGATGTCTTGAGGACGAGTGAGAAGTCCTGGGTCCGTTGGGTTGGGTTGGTCGGTGTGTAGGCTTTCCTTTTCAAGGGATGGCTCTTAATTACAAGGGTTCCTTGAGTGGTTCCTTTAAGGATCGAAAGGGTTTAGGGTTTGGGGTTTAGGGTTTAGGGTTCGGGGTTTAGGGTGTGTAACAGTATGCGCGCGGTGGGTGCGCGTTTTGTTTCAGGAATAAGGGGCGCACCCACTAATCGCGCGCTTGCGTCAGCATGTAGTCCCGCCCCAACCACCCCAACTATTCTCAATTAGGGTTTAGGGTTCACCCCCCAAACCCCTCTCAAGGGGGGTTTTCTTGCTCTCTGCTTCCTTTCGCGCTCGACTTGTTGTAATTTCTGAAATCATAGCTGAAATGGATTGCTGTCGGGTTGTGGGTCCTCGCGGCCTGTGCCGGCCGCTCGACGAAAAGAAGCGTTTCCAACAAACAACTTGGTTGTCGCGCCCGGAGGAGTAAGCCAGGCCAGGGCATGGCAGGGGCGGGTGGGGCAATTTTTGTCCAGGTCCCTCCTATGGGTCCCTGAACTCTGCTCGCTGGAGGCCCTGGACCCCGTCTGGGGCCCTTTCTGCAAGACCCTGTCCCTAGCCTGGGGCCCCAGACCCTCCTCAAAATCCCCAGACCCCCCAAAAAAAGGACTGAGGAGTTCAGGGTTTAGGGTTTAGGGTTTCGGGTTAGGGGTTTAGGGTTTAGGGTTTAGGGTAGGTTCTGTTTTTTCTTTAAAAAGGGCTCCTCTTCGAACTGCAGAGTGCTCAGGGTTTAGGTTTTCAGATTTGGGGTTCAGGGGTTTAGGGTTCAGGGCTTCGGATCTACGGGAAGTTTGGCGTTCAGGGCTCAGGGGCTCAAAACTGTCAGGTTTAAGGTGCTAGATTAGGGTTTCGAGAACAGGGTACAATGGTAATGTGGATCACGAGTCCGAGCTTTGCATATCAATTAGGGTTTAATTACAGATGTCTGGGCTGAGGTCTGTTCATGTGTCAGGGATGCGGCGAGACTGGAATCGACTCCGAAATGCAAATGATTCTAGCCGCCTCCTGCTATAACCAGAATCTTACTACTACTACTACTACTACTACTACTACTACTACTACTACTACTACTACTACTACTACTACTACTACTACTACTACTACTACTACTAGTACAAACTTGGTCTTAGGGCTTGGGTTTATGGTTTGCGATTGTTCCACGCCTTGGGCCTTGTAGGCTTCTTGACTGTCGATTCGGCTGTTAAAAGCTTAGGGCGCAGGGCTCAAAGCTTCGAACTTCGAGCTTAGGGCTTGAAGTTTAGGATTTAGGGTTTAAGGTTAAGGGTTGAGGGTTGAGGGCCAACAGAATCCTAAATGCTGGCGACAGGAAGCCTTATTGGAGCCTTCGGTCAATTTGAACTGACAAAACGTTGAACTCGGATTTGGGTTCCAGTGTAAGATAAAAGCCAGAAAGTTGGAATATGATTATCCTAAACCCTTTATGGTAAATTATAAGGTATCCTACCCTGAAACCATATTCCAACTTTCTGGAGTTCCCTTTAAGGCTGAGGGCTTGACTTCGAGGGTATATCAAAGACTCGCAACTGCCGCAAGTGTCCTTTAATGATTAGGGTTTTTGAATGCGGTAATTAATAGTAATAATGGTGTTCCATATTTGGGGGAGTACATGATTTCGAACTAGATAGTTGGACACCTGGGCTCAACCCCAAACCCTAAAACCGCGATCCCACAAGACGCCAAACAACTAATGTTGGGAAGCGTCGGCTGTTGACGTACACTGCTGTCATGAAGGTTGCCGGGATGTCGCACAACCAGTACACTGTCACGACGAGTTGCCTGGTTTGAGGGTTTGGTGAGTGGGTGTTAGTGTAGCATTCCGGGGCTTTTGTGGTTTCAAAGGCGTGGAATTGCTTGCTTAAGACTGTTCGATTTTTACAGCTCAGGTTTTTGCCGTTTAGAGATGCAGGATTTGTGCTGTCTCAACGGCTCTGTTGCAAGAATGGGGAAATCATGCCATTTACGATGCCCGAAAATGGCCTCAAATGAGAATAGTGCTAAATCTCGGCCAAACCGAAATGTATCACTACTCACAGCTCCATGGCCAATCGAAGTGTCCTAAACAGAGAAAAACCACAGAATGGAAAAAAATTCACCAACATAGACCACTAAGCCCTAAGAACCTAACACCGAAAACCTAAACCTCAAACCTGGAGCCTCACACCTTAAGCCCCAAAGTACTACTGCGATAGGTTGGGGTTGGGTACTGCCCCCATGAAGTAACAGTCTCTTACAGGCCACTGTAAAGGGCCGTGTATATCTAGATGATAAAGGCAGATCAATGATTCAAGTGTTGCTAAGTTATTGTTAACAGCGGAACGCACGAATCCCTTTTGTACTTGAGCCACGAGGTAGCGTAGGTAAGACATGATGATTAGCATACAAAGAGAATAAAAACACCCCCCGCGCATTGAAGCGCAGCGGAGGAGGCGTATTACTACTCTACGCTACTCTGAGGCAGCACTCGCTTTGCGAGGCTAGAGATCTTGAAACGCAAACTCAAATCACTCCACTAAGCGGGTCAGCAAACCAACCCGTCAGGGCGGTGATGCATGGGCGTGCCGACGCAGAGGCTGGTGAAGATGAACCAGCACGTCAATGCGGTGAGTTGCAGAAAAACGGATCAAAATGCAAGTCGCTGTTGCGTGCGACTCATGCATCTCCTGACACGGTGCCCTCAAGACGCGGAGCACCTTCCGGTGTCGGATGCAATAGGCTAGTATGCCCTATACCATGCTCCATTGGAGTCCTGGCGATACTCCTCCCACCCGCGCAGGAACCAGGCGATTTGCTCAACAGGGTGTTGAACCAAGACCTCCCGGTCGGTGTAAGCGGGAATGACAAAAGGCACCTCAGTGGGCGACAGCTCCTCAAGGTAACGGGCACGGAGGACTCCCCAATACCAAGCATCTGTGCGAGTGCAATTGCGAGGCATTGGTCGGGATGGATCGAATCCGTTCCCGTCTTGGTCAATCCATTCCCTTAGGCGATCAGCTGGGAAGCCTGGGAGAGTGACCGTCAGGTTCTCGAGTTGCTGCTCAATCGCCTCATCACACAGGCGCAGGTGACGCAACCTGTCGTTCGCGGCCTCTTGAAAGTCTCGGCCACCACCATAGTCATGGCGGCGCGGTGAGCGAGTGCGAGCACGCCCTCCGGCGGCTGAGGCAGATGGTTCATCAGTGGATGACCCCGCAGGGGCGGCAATCGGTGCAGGTGCATCACCTACAGCAAAACCTCTAACCTCGCCACGACCGGCAAAATAGCTGTCCCACTCATCAGCAGTGATGTATTCCTCAGGCGCACGAACGGCGTCAGCCTTCGGAACAGCTTTTGCAGCTGGTGGGTGCGGCGGCTGCACTGGCCTGTTAGCACTGGGCTAAGGAGGAGGCGGCGTAATGCTTCGGGCAGATGCCGGCCTTGCCTTCGTCTTTGCAGCTTTTGGAACAGAAGTGCTCGCTGGACGATCCGTAGATGACGAAGCTGCACCGCCAGGTGAGCGACCTCGGCTCGGAGGAGCCGGTGGAGGCCGAACACTGGGTGTTGCTGCGGGCAGCGACGAGTCAGGACCAGTCCTTCCGGATGGTGACGGCGGTGGAGGCGGCACACGCATGGCGCCAATGGGAGTGGCACCATGTCGGACCATTCGGTCTTCCACCTCGCGATTAATCCAGCCGCGGGTACGCTCAACACTGAACCGCGTACCGCCAAGAAGCTCGAGCATCTGTGACCTGCCCATTGTCCCCAGGGATGCTGGGATTTGCAACGGAGTCTGTCCGATTCCAACCTGCACAGTCACCCTTTGCTGATTGCGCTCTTTCTGGGTGAGAGCATACTGTGCGTTGTTGCGGAGCATACCGACTAGGTCGGCCATGATCTCTGGAACAGTACCGGTCACGGTCTGGTACTCGACGCCGTCATGGCGGAGGATGGTGAAAGGACGCACACGGCGTACCTCAGAGGCAATCTGAGTGGCTCGGATCAACACTGCAATCTCGGGGACCAGGTAAAAACGATCCTGGAAACAAAAGTAGCAGTGGCTGGCCAGCTCAAGAAAAATGTTCCTCTGATAGTTGTACTCCCCGCGAATCACATCGTCGACAGGAGGAAAAATGAGGGCAGTGCGTGCATCGGATGTGTGAGATCCTGCAAAGCCTCTCTTTGCCTCCGTCCCCATTCCTGGGGCGGGAAGTCGCAAGCGCGAGAACATCTCGATCTCGTCGAGTGAAGTCACCGTCATCCCCTTGGAAAACACATTGAATGCGCTGAAGGGTTCGTACTTCACGTTCTGGCGCAAGGAGCCATGCGCTCCCTCTGCCGCTTTCGCCACCATTTTCTTGCACTTTACCTTAAGTGTCGCGGCGATGCTCTTCTTCACATCGGCACCCTGACGTGTGTGCTCGTGTGGGCGCGTGTTGATGGCGGCCTTCGGTGCCAAATAGTGGAGGCTGTGATTAGCTCCACCTTGCACGGCTTCCGCCCGCAGATCAGCCAGCTCCGCAATGTGGGAGATGTCGCTCGGGTTGAACAACTTCCGCTGGCAGCGGGGGCAATGAAGATAGCCGTCAAGCATCTGAGACCTGCACCTATCATCAGGGCAACGCAGCTTTGGGAAGCTGACGTTGAGGCACACTGAGTAGTGCTTGCGCTCCACACGCGACGGGCGCTCGGTGGTCAGCCCGATTGGCGAAAAGTAGACCTGGGCATCCAAGGTCCATTCGCACGGAGTTCCCTCCAGCGGACTACCCTGCTCAAAGCAGATGGTACGACCATCGACATGAAACTGCTCAACCTCACGCAAGTGCGAGGGCTTCTCCATGTCCATGAACATACCCAAGAACTCAACCCAGTCCAAATTTTCATTGTGGATCGGGTAACAGAGATCAACGTAATCCATGATGCAATTAGCGTCAGCTTCCGCTGCGCGTTCGATGAGGTCTTGGTTGAAGACCGGCAGGATCTCCTGACGCTTGACATATGCATCACGGGCTTTGGACACCCGAGCTCGCGTGAGCTCGTACGAGCGGTTAAACCATACAGGTTTCCCGGTTCTGCGATCGTAAGCAAACATAAGGTAGCGATTGGACAACCAATCTGGGGTCTGCAGAACATTGTTCTTTGTCAGGAGAATGCGACACCCTTCCAGGCACGCGAGTTGGAGGTCGATAGCGAATTCAACCTCAGCGCCAGGTCGCAGGCCGGCGTTGTTCGGCCTTTCCCACTGAGGGAGGCAAGCCATCATGGTGAAGGCTCTCCCCGTGCTTCCGCCGAGGGTGACACCGCCTGGGATGAGACCGGTGCTAACAATATTGGAAAAATTGCTCCAATACGTTGCATGGTACCCGATCGGATGCATTCTGACCCAGTCGTTGTGGATGTGGCCAGTGACTCCTACAGGAGGACGCGTGTGCATGGTGGGCCGGTAGCCGTCACACAAAGCATAGCTGTCACTGTGCATATCCACAAGATCAGTCTCGTCAGAGATGAGATCGCGGCAGTGCCCCTGGAATGCACGGATTCCATGGATCTCAGTGTGGTCGACGAAGTGGAGGACGCGCAACTCAAAGCGTCCACTGTCATCTTTGTCGCGGTTACCATACTTCACGACTTCCATGACGTCTTCCGACCGGAGACCGCGCCACTGTTTGCCCAATTGCTCTTTGAAGTGATCCCATTCGACCTCCCGCGTTGCGGGGTCGAAGGTCATCATGGGCGGTGGCCGCCGTTGTGCCTGTGACTCTGCACTATTCGCGAAGCCACGAAGGAAAAAGCTCATGGCACTGCTCAATGCTCGCCGCTTGCCATCCGTCATGTAGCGATGGCTTGGGGCAAAATCGGGGATGTCCTCATAGCCCCACCATTCGAAGAATGGCTCGAAATCACCAGCAGCGTCTTCCGACGGCTGAGCGGTGTCGTCAGGATCCAGGTCCATCACGACATCCTCTTCATCGTCAGTCTCGGCTGGCTCCGAGATTCTCCTGTGCTTGGCAGGATCGGGTTTCGACTTGGGTGTCGACCCGATTCGGCGAAGTGCCTGCGAGTACCCGACTGTGCCTTTGGGAAGACTGCGGTCATCTTCCGATGCCGGAACCTCTGGGGGTTCGTCCCACACCGTGGGGATGCCGTCATTGACTTCCCTCTCGATGGCATCGTCATCTGGGATAAGCACATTGGTGGTATTGATGACATCTCGTGCAACCATAAAGGCAAAGTCCTCTTGCGCCTCAGGGTCGACGGCGACAAGGTCGAGAGGCAGCTCTGACCCAACATCACGGCTAAACAGTACATGTTCAACCTGTGTCACCTCTTCGGAGCCTTCCGGCTTGAGTTCAAGATCATCCACCGGCTCAGGCATCATCATTAGAAGAGGGTGGTCGAGAACGATCTGCTCATCCTCTTCCCTGGCTTCCGCCGGGAGCTCAGGTGCACGGTCCAACGGCTCGAGGATGCGCTGACTTGCAGGCGGCACCGTGAGCGTCTTCTCGGCCTTCCCAAGCTCGAAGTGATTGCGAAACACAATACTTCTCTGATTGGCAACGAACTCAGCCTTCCGGCGAGTGATGATTCGGTCGGTGGAAATGGCTCTGATGAGCGCATGCCACCACTGCAATGAAGCAGTCACATTCGGGTCTGTGACCTCGATGTGGAACCCGTCGGGACGCGTGGTCCTCATCAGGAGGCTTGATGGATCAACGACGCAAACGCCTTCACTCTGCATCTGCCGGGCGTACTTGCCCATTTCTTCATCATACTCGTTGGGCAGGTTGTAAAAGCGGCCGTTGTCATCTCCCAAGAGAACCGTCAGGCCTCTGACACGAGTGTGCTTCCGCAGCTCGATAAGGCGACGGACGCTCTTCTCGACCATCAGCCGCTGCTTTGCGGGCCAATGCTCGATCTCGTCCAGCTCGCGCTGCGGCCTTTTGACCCACTGGCTCGTCAAGTGCCAAGTGTAGCCAAGGTAACCGTAGTTACCGTACACATCGTTGCCGGCCCATGAAACCACAAGCTCTACCCCTTCCGGGGGAGCGGAGGCAAGGTGGGTCTCGATCACATCGACGATCCTGTCGAGACCTTTGCCCCACTCCATCAGGCATGTGACTTCCCCGAACTCTGGGTTCGCGCGGACTATGTCCTGCATCATCGGGAAGATAGTGGTTTTCTTCACACACCGTTTTCCTTGCATCCAGCACAATGCCAAGGATGAGTCCCCGGCCACAAGAATGTCGGTGCCGTCGAAACCACCGGCTTCCGCCGTGGGGGGCGCGGAAATCCTGCCCAAGGCTGGGCTGTAGAGCCCGTCCAAGAGAGCTGAGCTCGCAGGAAACAGTGGGAAGGTACCGCTACCCTCTGACAGAATGTGGACCCTATGGCAAATGTCATACATTGCCGTCTTATTGATGGCATTCTCGAAGTTAACACCCCACCCGAGGATACCCAAATCCTTAATGTGCTGAAGGATGAGGGCTGACCATCCCGTCAGGGAGGTGTTGCGTTGGTCCTGCATGTACAGATTGCCCTGGCGGCAAGCATAGTGACGGAACCAGGCCTCGTACAATGCGGTCCAGGGTGCATTAGGCGCATGCACACGCATGTCGCGCCATTCCTTCACCGTCATAATCCCAAGGAACATCTCATCACCGTCGGCGTCAGCCCCGGGTTCATCAAACACCTCAGCAAGGTCGGTGTGCCGAGCAAGGTGGGTGACTCCGGCCATGGCGTCAGCCAGGCGATCGGCACTCTTGAGTGCGGCACGATACGCCTGAATGCGTTCCTCACGATCTGCCGTTGCATACTGCAACCCCTCAGCAGTCGGCATACCCTCCCGGGCTGCGATTCCCTGTGCAAGAGCGTCACGAGTGCTCTGGGCAGAGGACATGTTCGCAATGGGAAGGAGCGAAAGAGAGGACGTTGGGGATGCTTGAATCTTGAGCGCAACAGCTACAACGTGAGTCTGATTTCTCTCTGATTTTTGGACTTCATAATCTTCAAAAACACGACCAAGGATCGCAGTAAGGGTGCCTTTGAAGTAGTGTTGGGACTCTGATTTCTTGGCACTATCCTTCAATCCTCGTCTCAAGAATTCAACAAGACTCTTCGTGTTGGAGGCTAGCGTGTAGTGGGCAATGACTTCAGGCTTAAAGTCAGCAGCTTCAACCATCGGCTTGAGGTGAGTTTTGCTAAAACCATAGCCATCAAGTACCCTCTTGACACGCTGCCATCCCCAGAACACGCTGTCCCTGGGCCACGTAATGATGAACCTCGCTTTGTACTTCTTAAGAGCATCGGCGATGTCAATAAACGAAGCCCAAGTCTTGGAGAACATGACGCTATTGAGCTCGTCCTGATCCTTGTTTGTACCCCCCGGATTCCGTTGATGGAACCAAAGAAGTACAGAGGTGCCAGCCTTGTGGTAATCCCTGGCTAACTGGATGATTGCCTTCCTAGTCTCAGGAGGATCAAGCTCACTAGAATTTCTAATCTTAATCACCTTTGTATCGGGGCTATACCTTATATCAACGTCACAAGCAGAATGAGTTCCCTGCGAACAATCCACAACGAACACAATCCTTTTGTATGCGGCTTCGGGCCTCGGCGTCTGCCGGGCGATCGGATCGCTGGTGGCCGCTGCCGATTTCCTTGCAGGCAGCTTGTGCGGTGCCACACACATCAACTGTAGTGCTCTATTCCACTTCTCAGCACTAGTGAATGGTTTTGTAAGGACATCCGCAGCTTGGAGCAAGGTGTTGATATAAGCAAGTTCGTAATGTTTTCGTTTGAACTGCTCTGAGATCCAGCCTAGATTGAGGCGTTGGGTCTTATCAGCATGCCGGAATGCGGGAGACTTACCTGATTCAAGAATGCGAATCGTGGCCTGGTTATCTTCAAGAACAACAGGCTGAACAGAGTGAGGGACCGACACGATCAACCCTATATCGGTATCATTCCTGGTAGGTGCGTTGTCACAGTCACCCCCCGTGTTCCTGATGCCATCGATCTCACGATGCAGGTATGCCTCTGCTTCCGCATGGCGGCGATAGTCCCTGACTGATCTACGATAGACGCAGATGCCGGCTTCATATTCCTTATCAAGGATCTCATCAAGCATGTCCCTTTCTTCCCAAGCCACATCTGATTGGTATGCAAACCACTTACCTTTCTCAAGGAGCCAAACATTACGAATGGGGTGCGAAGTGAGATTATCGGGTGGTGGAATCACCTTAATCTTATTGTACACATCCAGCACACGCCCGTCGTCAAGCTCTTGAAGGCCGGTGAAAGTGATCTTTCCAAACTCGGGCAAGGGAGTGGTTTTAGGAACAAACGGTTTGGACTCTCTCGTCAGAGGAGTGGGCGATTTCGTTGCAGTATCCCCCCCCGCGTTCAGGAGCACACTCCAAAGTGCGGATGAAGGAAGGCCTAAGGCTCTCAATGCAACATTGGCACACACAACCTCTGCTTCAGTGGAACTGAGTGCAGTGCTCGTTTGTTTCTTGCTAAAAGCGGCAAGAGGGTAGTAGGTGTTGGGACCAACAAGTACCAGGATTCCTCCGGACGTAGATTTGTTGTCGTGCTCACCAGCATGGTCGCTGTCAGCGAACAACCAAAGCTTGCATTCAGAAGGCTTATCTCCTATAAAACACTTCATGGTATAGTGCTTGGTGCTGTTCACGTAGCACATAAGCCTATGCAAAGCCTTATCACAGTCGGAAGACCACTTGGTGACCCTACTAGCCAACCCCTGAACGGCCCGAAGCAGATCGTATCTGGCCATTCTTGCTGCAAAGAGCAACTTCATGAGGACTCGACTGGCGATGGGAGCCAGCCTGCCTTTTGCTTCGGCCTCAGTTTCCACTGGGCGAGCGATTTTATCATCATAAAAGGGTGTGCTGACCTTCTTGAGATTGTGGTACTCAGGACCAGCAAGTTGCTTGTACTTGTCTATGGCTTGTTGCAGAAAGGACGACATGTCATAGATGACCTCACGAACTTTCTTGTACATGCAACCTTGATTGTCACCCAATTGGTTGATATCATAGAACGCTTGTTTCTTAGCTTCCTTCTTGGCTTCATTCTTATCCCTGACGCGTTGCACAGCGGCCATAGCACTGGCGCGATCATGGGAACCAGAACAAATATAAGTGGTACCTGTCCACAGCTCCCCCCGCTTTGCGCGGTTACCATTATCATCCCACAATTCGTGAACGACATCGGGTTTCCCAACATCAGTGAGATGGGTACACCTGTGATGCCCCAGCCCATAAGCTGAAGCTTCCGCTTCGCGGGGTTGATAAAGAGCTTTGCGAGGCTGACAATGATGTCGAACCATTACACCTTCTTCGGGGAACGATTCAGCGTAGTCTTCTTTAGCTGCAACACTAGCAGGCTTCGCCGCCGGATCGGGAACGGTCTTGTCAAAGACGTGAGCGAAAGGATGGTCGGCCTTCCTGAGGGTGGAAGTGTTGGTGATGTGATCACAACCCAGATATCTTCCGACCGGGGTAGGCGTATCCATATCGATCTTAGACCCGATAAGTTCCCATCCACGGGCCATGTTCTCTTTAGGGCCCGCCATCTTGAAATCATCAACATAAACGGCGAGAAGCAGCTTCAACTTAGGATGAAAGAACACTGAGGGCCATGCTGCTGAAAACACAAGCTGGAACCCTACCTGCTTCAGCATGCGCTCGCAATGCTGTTCCCAGAAGCCTCCACTATCAGGGTGGCCATACAGTGCAAGGTGAAGGCGGACAACAGGATCCTTGTATTTACCAATCCACTCCTTAGGCCATCTATCTCTAGGGAGACGAACCCAAGTGTCAGCACCCTTCAAAGTGGTTTGGGTGTAGGCCTGTTTCCCATCGGCCTGTTGACACTCATTTCCAGGAGCGTGACCATAGGCATCAAGGGCCTTTCCTGCTTCCATGGTTGCGGGGCTGGACCCCAACTCAGAGAACAGTGCGGAATCGGAGTTTTCGTCGCGCACATTATTACCCTGAAAAACCGTCCTTCCCTTGAACTTCCTCAAAGGATCATTAGCAGGCAATTCACTTCCCTTTTCCACGCATATTTCGAACACCTTCCCCACATGGGCCTTCTTACCCTTTTTCTTAGCTTCTTTAGAAACCTCTTCCCATTCCCGAACAGAAGCCATGTCCCAAGCCTTCTTCTGCATGAGCTTGTTCCACTCAACATCTAACGCAGCTTGGGCCTTGGGATTGCTAAGGATCTCCTTTCTGCCCACCGGTCTGGCAACCATAGCCATAAGCTCATTGATCTCTTCGAGCGACGTGGGGCAGTTAGGCAAACTCTTTTCTCTGTGCTCAGGACTTCCGTCGAGCGATACTGGCATCGCGGGAAACTCGGGGCGTGACCCGCTGACCTCGCCAGAGGCAGGAACTTGTGGGGTGATAATAAACTCGGTTTTACCGATCCACTTGAACGACGTCTTCTTATTACGCCTCCGAACGTTGCGCCAATCGTCCTGATCGTTGATAATATCAACTCCACCGACTGGGAAGATAACCGAATTGCGGACTTTGCTAATTTGCTTAAGGTCAACAGGGCAATCGGTGAGATCAGGTGAGAAGAGCTCTCTTCTAGGAACAAAATGGAACCTAGTGAGTTTGTTCCCCTCTATCTTCCAACAGTCTTTGTCAGGCAATGCGGCGGCAGAAGGCTTAGCACTACTGCTTGCTGAGCCACCAACTTCTTCGTCAAGCTCTGCAAGAGCAATCTTTCGTGCTTCATCATCAATGGCTTTCTCTTTCTGTTTCTTGGACAAGTTAACCCAGATAGAACTAGGTATGGAATCAGGTTTCTTGGATCCCCTTGTCCCCCCGTATCTTCGGCCAATCACGCCACTTGAATCATAGAACCTTCCACCTTCCGGTAAAGGAACAATCTTGCCGGTCTTGGGATCAATGACTTCAGGGGGCTTGACCGCCAGGTCAGCGATAGGAGGAGCGGCATCATCGCCGACTTGCTCATCCTGTGCTTCGGCATCCTGGTTTTCGAGAGATTGGGACACAGGGCCTTCAACGGCCTCGGACGAGAATCCAGCCTGAATGCGCTCGTACCTCTCCTTCATAGGAAACGTGAAGTCTCCCCCCGGAACCTTGAACTGGTAGGCACTGATGGGATTCAGGCACTCATGAAAATCGTTACGGTTGAGTTCCTTCAAAGGTAACACCACGATTTCTTTGCGCCACTTCATCCCAGGTTGAAACCTATAGCCAAGGAAAACACCAGGTTCGGAGGTAGGAGCGAAACGTTCTCGGTTCTTGCGAGTAGATTTGGGACCAACCCAGTAATCGATTCTACACCCAAACGGAATAAGCTCTCCCGGGAACTTGTCCCCGAATCTTTTGAACCAGGGTGTGTACTTCACATCATGCACATGACTGATATTGAATGCGGTGCACGAATGCTCCAGCGCATAGGGCCAATATACATGCGAGACGCCAGCCTGCAGAAGGTTGGTTCGAGTGCCTTCGGTCACAGACCGGACTTGCCTTTCGGCAATCGCATTTGACTGATGCAAGTAGGCCTTAGACTTCTCATGACGCCACTTCATGGTTTTCGCAGCAGTCTTGAGTTCAGGAGCGCGATCACTGTAGAAATTCTTCACTTCATCCTTTGGAGATGTGAAGTGCTGAAGTGCAACAGTGCATTCTTCAGCTGACTTGAGAGCTGAGGGGTAGGCATAGCAAAAGCCTGTTGCAACGTCCTTAATCACCAGCGCCAGCCGGGAGTCCTCTATGATGGTGTCCTTGTCCCGATAGAGCACGATGTGGTCTGCTGTAACGTGGTCACCAAAGTCTTTGGCTTCAATAGTACGCACCCCTCCCGTCGCATATGAAGGAGGTTTGTACATCTTAGCCCTTTGACAAATATCACAGAACGGATTCTTCGGCTGATGCGACATCATATGATGCAGCGACTTAGCTTCAGCTTTCAGGACTTCTATACCCCGTTTTCTCTTCTTCCCATCGCCCTGGGAATCCCCATCTGGGGCGACAGCGGCTCCGTCAGAAGCGCGAGCTGCACCCGGATCATCCTTAGGCATGTCTTCCAGATCAGAACCTTCCTCCTCGAGGATGCGATTGAGGTAATCCATATCGTCTTCGTCATCATGACCACTTCCTTTCGATGTAAGCGGAGGATCAGGTTCTCTGGGTGGTTCAACTTTCTTTTCTTTTTCAGGCTTACCCTTAGTCTTGACCTTGGGCTTTGCACGTAGTTCAACCCCTTTCTCAACTGGAGGTGTTCCGGCAACAAGGTCATATAGAGACGTTTCCTCATCACCGGGTTCGATCAAAGACGGAGCTGAGACCTTAGATGGCACGTTGAAACCATACTCTTTAAGTCTCGCGAGCTGTGTAGCATCAAGCTTGTGCACAGCACGTTTCACGTATGATGTGATGCTCCATCTGTCACCCTTCCAGGGACGGACGCAGTGGTACGTCTTGGGATCAAACGTAATCATACGATGCTTGGACTTGTGAACTTTGCCTTTCAGCTTACTGCCGTCAGGCGTGCGAACAGAAGCATAATCTTTGTTCTCCCTGCTGATTTCCTCATCATGAATCCAAAGTTCGCCTCCCTCGAAGTCACCCAAACACATAGTGTTGTTCTTGTGTTCACGATGATTGTGAGCATCTTTGTGCACCTTGACGCCGGACCCGTGATTAATGCACAGTGAAGAGCTGGGGCCCTTGGCACCATGATGTTTCAGATACTCATTGAGGAACTTCATTAGCTCCTTATTTTGGTGACTGCGGTTAGTGATGCCTTGCATACCGCCGTGGGAGAAGGCTCCGAGCACAACATACTCGGACTTCTTAGAGGACTTTGGGTCCTTGGCGATGATAGACCTCTGCTTCTTAGAGGCCTTGAAAGCTACCTTGTTTAACAAGGAGTAACATGATGCATGTGAGAAGTCGCCAGACTCTCGAAGCTTCTTTGCGATAGCCTCGGATGATTCTTCCGGCGCTGGCCTTCCGGCCGCGGAGGGGCTTTCAATGATCTGCGTCTTACCAGGACCGGACGAGGCCCGACGCGCAGGGACGCTGATGTTTTCATGCCAGGACTTCAAGTACGGCACGTTATCTTTAACGTCCATATAGACCTTCTTCCCTTCGGGAGTCTTAAGGTACGGTCGTGAATTAGCCCTCCAGATGAAATCGAATCCCTCTTCCATGCATCGCTGTCCTATTGAAAGGACAGATGGGGTATTAGGAAGAACATATGGTTTGACCTCAATCCCAATGGAGTCAACAGAAACATCACACTGTTCTGAAGCGGAGTTTGGCCCATTTGCAGTCATCATTTGAATGGGCGCAGGTGACTCGTAGGCCTTCGCCTGCCCAAGCTCCCGCTGGGCGATGAGATCTTGCGCACTGCCAGTGTCAGCAATCCATTCAATGCACAGACATGGTGATTTGCTGCTGGCGGGTGCGGCACAGTTGAACTTCAAACCAATCGGAATGCAATGCTTGCATCCAAACTCAGTGTTGCACTTGAACTTACACTGCGGTCTACAGCCCTTGACCTCATCACTGACAACAGCTTGCAACATCTTAGCGGTTACCTGAGCTTCCTTCACGGAATCAGGATCGGCTTTCCAATGGCTGTTGGCGGGATATACTTGGCTATACTCCCTTGGCTTATTGCGATCATCGAGGGGGTAGAGGCCATTCCCTTTCGGAATTTGGTACGTGAAACTTTCAGTAGTGTCATTGAATGACACTGCGGCCAGTGCGACATGATAGTGCGGGGTGCAAACATCGACATTGCTCAACATATCCTTCCGGAACGTGAATGCATCGGCTTGGGCTGCTGAGCCAGCCAACATTGCTCCCAATAAGCAAACTGCAGCGGGAACGGAGGGCGCACCACCCTTGCGACCTGAGCCACGCGAACCCTTCGAGCCTTGGCTAGACTTACTTGATTTTCGGCTGCCGCTCTTTGAAGAGCTCTTGGAGCTAGATCTGGAGCCTTTGCGGCCCTTACCACTTTTCTTCTCTTTCTTCTTGTGCTTCTTTTCCTTCTTCTCGCCGCTGCTCGCTCGTGCACCTGAGCTGCCCGGGGCGGCTGCAGCAGGTTGGCCGTTGTGGAGGAAGTTACACTTGTCTCCACGATTGCAAACTCCTTGCTTAAAGAACTTGCATTCCTGCTTTTTGCCTTTACCTTTCCCTCCCGGGCTAGGGGTTCTAGTAGGCGTACGACCTCCGGCAGGAGTGTGAGAACGCCCCCTAGGTTGTTGGTGCTTGTACGGGCAATTGTCTCTCTTGCAACTTCCGGTCTTGACCCAATCAACGCAATACCCTTTGGGAATACGCTTAGGGGCCGGTGCGGCAGCAGGCGCAGTAGGTACACCTGTTTGCCGAGCAATGCGCTCGCGGTTCTTCTGCAATCGCTTGCGTTTCAAGTGATTAGCAACCGCGTTATACAGGAACTGATAGGACCTTTGCTCGCTACCTTCCAGTGCGCGTTCATAGACCTGGATGTCGTGATCGATATCCTTGCACTTCTTCACCTGTCTATGGAACAGGGGTTCAAGCACGCTGTTGTCTGGAGGATTGGGAATCCCTGATAGCACCGTATCCCAATTTCTAATGAAGGTGGTGAGGTTTTCGTTGACCATGATGCAATTCATCAGGTCCTCCATGTCATACACAGAGCCATGGAGTGCATTGGTAGCAAAGTGGTTGTGAAGACGACACAGCAACTGTCTTCCTCTCACCAGCCTTCCGGCGTGAGCTTCGGTCTCCTTGAAGGTATCAGTCTGCCTAGCGAAATCACCCTCAAGGATATTGGTGAGCCCAGAAAGGATCTTGGCATCCAAGGTGCTAAACCCCTCCGGGTCGCGAAGCTCTTTCTCGTCGGCGTCCTTCTCCCAGACCTTACTGAGCCAGGCATGAGCCTTGTCAGGCGAATCCGATGCAGCGACAATGGCTTCACGGACCCTTATGCGCCAGTTTCTATACTGCTCAGGCTGGGGAAACTTGGGAAACACGACTCTCTCAGCCTCTTTAACCTTGGGTTTGGTACTCGAGGAACCCTTTTCTTCGTCATCATCCTCTTTATCAGACTTCTTAGATTTCACCATCTTCTTGAGCATCTTCAGAAGAATCTTGTTGTCAATGGAAGAAGACGATGAATCCGACGACTCATCTTTCTTGTGCTTTTTGGATTTCTTGCTCTTTTTCTCCTTCTTACCGCTCTTTTCAGGCGCTTCAAGTGGTTCGCCAGGAGGAGTATGGATCGGAAAGGGTCCTAGACCAGGAGGCCCGGCCTGTTTCGGTTCATTGCCCAATGGGTCAGCTTTGGCTTCCGCCAAGCGTGTTCTTAGCTCGGCATTGTCCTTTTGCAGCATCTCCATGTTGAGGGCTTGAATCCTCATCATCTCTTGCATCTCACCTTTGAGGCGAGAGAGCTCGTTGTCACGAGCTGACACGTCGGCTTGATTAGCCTGCAACCTTCGATTTGCCTCGGTTTCCACCTGGGCGACAACATTTGCAGCTGTCTGTTCAGCGGATAGGAGGCGCTGCCTTAGCTGCTCAGCTTCAGCAGCGGCTGTTTCAGCCTCAATTTGGTACTGGGCTACGGCCTGCCGACCAGCATGGATGTTTTGACTAGCCTGTTCTTCAAAGGCTCTGGCTTTTGACTGCAACTGTGCATGCTCAAGCCTCAGCTGAGCGACTTGACTCATGGCACCTGTTTCCAAAGCGAGAATTTGCTCCCTGTTTTCGCTTTGGATGTTGCGAACGGCTTCAGCGTGTCTTGCATTTGCTGTATCCATAATCAGTGCAGGATCCGCACTGATCAGAACGTTTTGCTGATGCTGATACAACTGATTCACGACAGTTGGAACGGAGGTGTGCGATGGAGGCACCGGAGAATAGCCTACGACTGTGGGTGAGGGCTGATGTGTCAGCGACGCTCGTGATGGCACGTATGCTGGTTGAGGTCCAAGGGACCCAACATGCGAACGTAGCGTCTGCTCAGTGAGAGCTACCCGACCCTCCCGGGCGGTGACAACCGGAAGCTCTGCGCCCAGATTCGATCTCGAGCGGGCGGACTCCGTATCGTCATCACCTAGTTCGGAGATAGGCACACCTGCAGGATTTGTGGGAGCTGTGGTGTCCATTGCACTACGAAGAGCTATACAAGCTACGGCTGATAACCTATTGTTAACAGCGGAACGCACGAATCCCTTTTGTACTTGAGCCACGAGGTAGCGTAGGTAAGACATGATGATTAGCATACAAAGAGAATAAAAACATAAGTGGGGGGCAGTGTCCGAGGTTGGGGCTTGATGCTCTGAAGGTTCCTCAAGACTCCAATAGGCCTCAATCAAGGAATATACTGGACATTATAGTAGGATCCCTAATAACTAGTTCATGGTTGGGATAGGATGAAGAACCTACATGTGTATTCCTCATTGGGTTTAAGTACCCATAAAAATGTAAAATGTTACTCAACTATGACAAAACCTTAAATTAAGGGACAGCGGAGTCCCTCAACCCTGAACTCTATAGATCCCGTAAAGGGTCCCTGAAAGGAACCTTCGGTAGACCTTAAGGGATATTGGAGTCTCTGGGTTGAAATGTCCTGGGCATTCGAGCTGCGCGGTTTTGCGGATGTTTCGCTTCAAGGTGTAGGGTTTAGGGTTTACCTGGACCCTAAAGAACCCTACCTTTTAGGGTACCTCATTATGATTTCGTTATACAGTTGTACAATCATAAGTCCATAAAAAGGTAGATTGCTCAGAGTCCGGGTGAAGCTTACTTAAAGGATCATGGGACTTAGTAACTAGGGTTATAAGTAAGATAACCATGCTTATAACTTATAACCCCAATTAACGGACTTATAACCTTACTTACTAAGTCCCATAATCCTTTAAGTACTAGACAGTTCAAACCCCAATAGCATGACCCTTATAGTAACCCTTTATAGTAACCCTTTAATAAAGGAACCCTTAAAGGAACCCTTAAAGGAACCCCATTCCTTTAAGTAGGGGTTTGGGTTGATGGGGCGGGGAGCCCAGGGCGCCATGTTGAGGTCTTTGGCCCAAAACCGTCTGAGATGAGTCCTAAATGACAGGCAGGTTTAGGGTCTAGGGTTTAGGGTTTAGGGGTTTAGGGTTTAGGGGTTTAGGGTTTAGGGTTTAGGGGTTTAGGGTTTAGGGTTTAATTCCAACTATAATAGAGGAGGTGCAGTGCATACAGCACATATGCGGAATGCTCGTCGTAGTAGAACACCGCCAGAGGGAGAGAGATCATGTCGTACATCAGCATGAGAACTGCCATGATGTCCCAACCTATGCAGGCAGAAAGGGTGTTATAGGTTGAAATTATGCGGGTTTGCAAGGCTGCCATATGCATTGATCCTTTGAACTATGTACATTACACGTAAAGTCGGGCTTGAGGAGAAGATCATGAAAGACTCCTGTTTGAACGGTTTCGCCTACTTGTCGGGTATCATGGGGAACTAAAGGTTAACCTTTTGGGTTCGATAAAGAGCTATATAGCGACTATACTACCCCAGAAAGGTTAAAGGTTACCTACTCTACTAGTAAGTTAGTTCTTAATATAGGGCCCTTAATAATTACCTATACTATTTTGGGGGTTCCTTATTAGGTTGGGGCTTGGGGGTCTTTTCTGGAACCTGCTGGATAATAAGGTCTTTTAAAGACTTTCGGCTTCAGAGCTTGATGTGCAGCATTCAGGTTCTAGGCTGCCCAGTAACCTAGGAATGCAAAGGGCTCCCTTTTTTGGTATTGGGTAGCTTGATAAGGAACCTGGGACTGCAAAAAGGGAATACGGGTGCTACTGTTTTCTGTCCGGGCCAGGATCTAAAAAAGGCGGGCCCAAGTCGCGGGTTTAGGGTTTACAGTAAACGATGAGGCTGTGCTTTGGGGTCTCGGTTTAGGGGTTTAGGGTATTGGGGTTTAGAGTTTTGCGGTTTAGGGTTTCAGGTGTTTGGGGTTTATGGGTGTAGGGGTTTAGGGGGTTTGGGTGGGTGTGTCGTAAATCTCATAAAGTTGGAAACCGGATTAAGGCCAAATAGTGCTGGGATTCCCTCTACATGACTCTTAAGGACTGAGGCTGTCGGGTTTCCAACATTTGGGCTTCTACTGTAATCCCCCACATCAACATTGGCAATTATTATCTAGGCCCCGAATACAGAACCCTACTATAGATCCCTTATTCCCTAAACCCTAAACCCTAAACCCTAAACCCTAAACCCTAAACCCTTATAACTTATAGACCCCTTTTGAGGAACCGAAGGGCTGAATACTGGGTTTGGCCCTAAACCCTGAACCCGAAATCCTCGGAATGTTCGGAAGATCTTCAAGTGCGGGCTGCAAGGGGGTCCTCCTCCCCCCGAGCAACTAAGATACTGCAACGGATGCCTTCCGAACTTCAGGGTTTTTTTGAGCTCCTGAACTTCAAGGTTTAGGGTTTAGGGGTTTAGGGTTTAGGGCTTTAGGGGTTTAGTCGTTTAGGGTTTAGGCTTTAGGATTTAGGGGTTTAGGGGTTTAGGGTTCAAGGGTTTATTTAGGGTTTAGGGTTTGGGTGCATGTGGGCCGGACCTCTCTACAACCTCCATAGCCCCAACCCGAATGGTACCCTACTTCTCGAGTATCTTGGGGAACTAACGGTTAGCCTTTGGGAGCATCTTGGGATTCTACGGTTGATGGTATAAATCCTGCATTACCTTAAGGACCCTAAACTATGGGAATTATGGTATATTTCTTATTATGGGTCATGCAGGATTTATACCATCAACCGTAGTACCCCCCAAATCCCAATCCGAATGCTACTGTCAGAACACAAAGGACACGCCACAGCTGTGGCACGCTAGATCTCGCATACCATCGCCTACGAAATTTCAAGTTCAACCTCAAGCAACTCAATTCCACCCTAAACCCTAAACCCAAACTCATGAACTAAATCCTGAATACCTGCACGGAACACTGAAGCCCCTTGAAGACTCTCAAGGTCTGGATTTCGGAAACTGGAACTCTGCAAAGGGCTGGGCCCTCCGAAGCCCCCGACACCGCTAAACCAAGTATATAATAATATGGAATACTCTCTTCTCCAATAACCAGGCCCCAAAAAAGTTCAGACTTTGTAAGATAGACCAACTACATCAAGGAAAAAAGTGTAAAGTTCTCCAATTGGCTAAGTAAGAATATAATTATGATATATTCTAAGACAATACAGTATGATACAATACATGGAATATAGCGATATGTGACTGACACAATGTAATGGGATCTAAGTCCTGAAGACAAGTAACCTACTCGCAGTTTCGATGCCGGCCGCAGGATGAAGGGATGTCTTTCCAACTCGATGACATCTCCTGCCCAGCCGATCGGTACCGGTTAGGTTTGGGGTTCAGGATTTTGGATTACCGTTGCTGCAGGCCTGCCATCAGACTCGGCAACGTCTGCATCAGCACCATCACCAGCACCAGCACCCGCGCCATCACCACCACAATAAACCACCACCACCATAATTACCATCATCGTCATTATCATGATGATGATCATCATCATCCACACACCGTCGCCACCAGCTAGAGTACTGATGAGTGCATAGTGCCACCATGTGGACTTCTGAATCTCCTGAACCGGCTGTGGGGTCTTGCGTACTTCCAAGGCGAATGTCATCGAAATCCAGATACCCAAACCTCCGGGAGGATCTAGAAAGTAGATCCCCTAATTTGGGGGGTCCTATACTACCAAGGGTACTCTATAGGAACCCCCATTAAGGGCCCGAGGGTCTGGGTGATGATAGTTTTGATCGTGATTGGTAACAGAATAACCAGGATGCAAATTACGATGGTGATGATGAATGATGACAATCACCATCAGCGCTACCCTCGTCTAGGTCCAGGTATCATCATACTTGCCATTATTCGCAGCATTGATGGTGATGATAATGATGATGATGATGATGATGATGATGAGGATGATGATGCTGAGGGTGATGAAGCGCATACAATGGCGAACGTGCTTATCAGCGAAGTGTAAAAACTAATACGTGGACCCAAGCAATGATGCTGTGATTCACATAGTCTCATGCTCATAACCGACACGTTCCCACAGTTCCAGTCTGTGTCCAAGCGGACTGCTTTCGGCTTCACTGTCTGATTCTAAGTCGGGAATGGGGGAATGGATCCCTAGATAATCCCCAATAGTAGTCTCCATAACCCATTCGCCCTTTCCCGACTTAAAGGATCATGGGACTTCGTAACTAGGGTGATAAGTAAGGTAACTATACTTATAACTCCAATTAAGGTATTTATAACCTTACTAACTAAGTCCCATGATCCTCCAAGTAATAGACAGTTCAAGCCCCCATAGCTTGACCCTTATAGTAACCCTTTAAAGGAACCCTTAAAGGACCTTAAAGGAACCCCATGCCCTACTAAGAACTAGACAGTTCAGGCTTACATCCACGCCGGCTGCCACGTGCATTCGCAGCTTCGGACTGCATCCCCGGCAGCTCACGGACTTTCAGAATGTCCAGAGACTCCAATATCCCTCAATTAAGGAATATACCTCAAACTTTAAACTATAGGGATCCCTATGATCTAAGGAAGATTCCTGAATTAAGGGATCTGGGAGTCTCAAAGTGGTGCCTGAAAGTGCCATTGGGCCGTGACCGTGTGCTCTTCCTTGCTCAGAACGAGTTGAGAGAGTCTGTAGCTGCAATCTGTGTACCGATATATGGGAGTTTCCGAACATAGGCGGTACCCTATTTTGGGGTGCTTGTAATAAGGATCCTACTATTTAAGGTCCTATATTAGGGTCCCGTATTTTCGGAAACTCCCATATGAGCGCAGGGAGAAACTGCCTGCTTAGAACGAGAAGCATGCGATTTGAACAGCTCGAGAATGCTGTGCCGGCCGTGTATGCCTTTTTGGCGCGCGATGTGTAGCCAGTTGGGGCATTCGAATGTTGGCGTGTTCGTCCTCGGCGGTTTGCTGTCTTCTTGGCTGCACCGGTTGGATTGTAAGTCTTTCCCTACGGGTTCAAGTACCTAATTATCATATACTCTGCTTAATTTTACTCTTAACCTAGATAACTATCCTAAACCCGAGTACCTAATTACTGGGTCCTTTGGACAGTTAGGGTTACACTTTGAGATGGCTCAGAAGGATTTGCCTGTTCGCCCCACATCTCAGCGTAGGGCATTGAACCTATTGCCGTTACTGTGTACTTAGCTAATTAAGGACCCACACATCACATTCATAGATAATGTAGCTGTCTGAAGCTCCTTACAGGACTTAGCCGTACATAAAACAACACAACTCCAATTTGCAAAAAGCTGCGTACACTTCTCGATTTGCACGTGTCATCCTTTCGCAACGGCCATGCTAATCTTCTCTGTACCGTTCCAATTTTACCGCATGTTCCCCGAAGGGAATCCGGCAAGTCATGCGTCCGGATTACCCCATAAAAAAGAGCTATGAAACTACGATTCCGGAAGGCCCAATAGCGAGCCCGGTAATGATTTGGCACCTGGGCTACTATAAGACAGATTCTAAACCTCACAGACCTTCAAAGCTCAGCCCCTACCCAAGGCTCATGTCCTGAGTCTGCAAGCTGTCTAGGAGGAGGCTCATCGTCTGAATTGATGTCGAAAGCTCCTGTTGAGATTGTTCTGGTTCACGAGTTGGGGGTTCAGGAAGGTCAGGTGTGGGCTGGTACGTTTGCGATGTAAGGTCATTTCAGTTCTTACAACGCACCAAACGTACACCCGCCAACATCCAAAAAGATCCCAATATATACTATAGGGGCCTTGATAATTGGAATAGGGTTGCTTCAAAGGGATGTTTGCAGGTTACTATAAGGGATCTGCAAGGGTACTGGCACAACTTTCCTCATCTGAAGATATTAAACCCTATTACATGCTAGTACCTTGATCACCCCCGAATCAGGCCTAAGATAGGAGAGTCAACAATGTCAGACTATCTTCCCTTGGATACGCCACCCTAAACCCTAAAATTTCAATCGTGTTTAAACATTCAGCGAAGCTAGTCAGCATACTCCAAAGCAGCTGTACACAAATCGAATCTAAACGCCCGTTGAAATAAGTCGTACCCGTGTCAAGGTTTGGGGTTTAAGGTACTGCCCGGGCACCTGGAAACCCCGACTACTGCAGCTTGTTCAAAGGAACTCGGAACTCTTATGGAAGCTCTCACGGGAACCCTTTACAGAGGTTTTGGGATTTTGTGGGTGCAGCAACCCGAAGTACTATAGGGGCCTTAATTGGAATAGGGTCTTGGGGCCAATTATACTATATTCTAGTTATAAGAAGCAAGGGCCCACAACACTATGAGTATTTATTTAGGCCCCTACAGTAACCCTGAACCTCATTGCTTGGGGACATTGTGCCGGTGTACTTGAATCCTGCTGGGGGTTTAAGGTTTAAGGTCGGAATATTTGCGGCGGGGTGCCGGTGCAAGGGACAGTCTCTTGCTTGTTTGAATAAGGATCCGGCTACTTTGTGTCTACATCCTCAACCCTAAACCCTGAACCCGAAACCCTACTCCAGGTCCTTGATATTCTGAAACTCCCATATGGGAAGCCGCTGGGTCTTGTCGGGTTTAGGGTTTGGGGCTTGAACTACCCAGACGCCCGGGAGGATCTAGAAGTAGATCTCTTAATTTTGGGCCCTATACTAGTGAGGGTACTTTATAGGAACCCCCCATTAAGGGATCTACTTTTTGGATCCTCCAAAGGGGGTCAGGGTAAGGGTCAAGGGACTTCAGATGAAGTACAGGTGGGATCCATGGAGGCATCGGAAGGCAGAAAAGGTTTAGGTCAAAGGGCACAAGGAAGGACCCTTAATTCGGACCCCTACCCTATAATGGGCTATATCATGGGTATATAACAGCTATACTAAGGGGATATATGATATATCTAGGGGTCCTTAGTAAGGGTCCCTCCTGGTACCCTTTGATTAGGGTTTAGGGTTAGAACAAAGGTTCATAAGGGTGTATGAGGAATTATGAGGGCTTACTAGCATTTATAAGGGTTACAAACCTTGCACATCATGGTGCCCTAAGGAACCCTATAAACAAGAGGCGCCGTAAACTACACTGGCAAAAATCACCCTAAACCCTAAACGCCTGGATCCAGGTACAATCTTTATTAAGCCTCGGTTCCTGAGTAGCCCCTTTATAATATTAATAAGGATACCCTTTTCCCCAGTACTTCGGTCTGCAATAAAGGGGATTCTAAAACAAAAAGGGCAACAGGGTTCTACTCATCCAAGGGTAAGGGAGGGACCCTTAATAAGGACCCCTAGGTATACACCCTTAATATAGCTGTTATATACCCATTATATAGCCCATTATAGGGTAGGGGTCCCCATTAAGGGTCCCTCCTTTTCCCCTTTAATACTCAGGAACCCAGGAGCTTAAGAACCCCACCCCACCCGCCTGATCCCTGCTGAGCTTTGGCCGCCATGGCTTGCCTCTTCAGGATCAGCAGGTCGTCCTCGAAGACGTTGGGGAAGAGGTTAGGGGTTCCTTGAAAGGTTCTATAGGGGTTTAGTAAGGTCCCTTCAAAGGGTTGCACAAGGGTGTAGCGTAGAAGCCTAGACGATCAAAATAGGGTTAGATGTGTAAGCTTCTAGAAGCTTGTTTCAGCTTCGGTGAGGGGTGGAAACATGATGTTGTCCGTTGCTGGAAAATGCGTGCTGCGAAAAATTCGGATAAGACCCCCTCGATGCAAGGAGAGATCATCGACAGGATACTGCAACCTTGCAAAACGTAGGGACTGCACCAAAAAAAGGGCTAGGGGTTATCTATTCTACTACAACTCAGGCCCTAAACCCGAGACCTTAAACCCTAAACCTTAAACCCTAAACCCTTTTACCGTACGCCCTCGACTCTAGACCCTATACTGATAGGACAATGAAAAATGCCCCTTAACCCTACACCCTCCATAATTCATGGGACACTACATAGTTGTAGGTACCAGGTCCTTGCAACGTACCTTAATCAAGGAATATAGCCTAAACTACACTTGGATCGCTAATATGGTTCAAGATATCTTCCAGAATTAACCCTAAACCCTAACCCCTAAACGGGAAGTTTGGAAGGTCTGGGTAAAGAAGTCTGCCTGCTTCGGAACGAAGCAGCAGATGGGCCTAAACGACATGTGATGGGAGGCCCCAGTTCTTTAGGTAACGGTCCATAATTAAGGAATATTCCTTAAATCATAATAGGATCCCTATATTATAATATGATTTAGGGAATATTCCTTAATTAAGGAATACACCTTAAATTACAATAGGATCCCTAATTTGATTTAAGGAATATTCCTTAATTAAGGGATATTGGAATCTTTGGGAAGGAACCCTACTGTAGGGGCCTTAATAACTAGAATAGGGTTGCTTCCAAAGCCTCCACCAGGGGCTGCGTTAAAGGAATCCCTGATGGGAGGCCAAACGGGGGGGGTTAAGATTCTTAGGGTAGGGATTCCTTAATATGAATCCTATTATGGAAACCCTAATCCCTACTAAACCCCCATAGGCTAAAACCCTCTTGGCCTCCTATGAACATGAGCGGAAAGTCGAAACTGAAGACAGGGAGGTTTCTGCAAGCCACGTGGTTGTCAAAATTAGAGTCCCTTTTTGGGTCCCGAATATATTACGGCACCTACGGTTGATGATATAAATCCTGCATGACCCATAATAAGGAATATACCATAATTCCCATAGTTTAGGGTCATTAAGGTAATGGGTACCCAAAAAGGGACCCTAATTTTGACAGCCACCCACATGTAGAACACTTTGTCCGACAGCGACTTTAGCTGACCAGAGGTTTAGGGTTTCGGGTGTAGGGTTTAGGGTTTTTGGTTTAGGGTTTAGGGAGTTTTTTGGACACCAGCCTGAAAAGTCTGCCTTTTGCCACTCTCTCTGCTTCGTTGGGATTCGAAATCGGGAGCTCTGAAAAAGGTAGTTGACTCCACAACCCAGGCCCCCGGGAGTATCTAGAAAGTAGATCCCTTAATGGGGGTTCCTATAAAGTACCCTTAGTAGTATAGGGCCCCAAATTCGGGGACTACTTTCTAGATCCTCCCGGGGTCTGGGAAACGTTGGCAACGGGGGCCACCTTTTCCCCGAGAAGCTGGGAATCTGTTTTTTCCAGTAACGCAGCCAGGCGGTTAAGGGTTTAGGTTTATGTTGAGAACCATCGACGGGTTTCCTGACCAACTTTTGGACCACTGGCGGCTTGTTTGTTGTAAACCGACAATGGAGGAGAGGCGCAGTTGTGGGGTTTACTTAGAAGATCATGGGACTTTGTAAGTAAGGTTTTAAGTACCTTTACTGGAGTTATGAGTAGCTGTAAGTACAGTTACCTTATTTATAACCTTACTTACTAAGTCCCATGATCCTCCAAGCAGGGCTTTTGGATCCCTAAAATTCCAACACCTCCTGGCCCCCAAAAGCCTAAAGAGGTTTTGTCCAGCATCATCCCTTAAACGACAAAGGGATCCACATCTTCCGATGGAGACTCGATCCCTTCAGCGTCTTGTATGCTTGGTTAATTAATGCTGTTTCGGCTACTAAGTTTATGATTTCGGTTTACGGCCGTTAAGGATTAGATATTTGTGGACCCCCCAGCTCCAAACTTTAAAGCCCTGAGCCCTTAAACCCTATAACCCTAGAACCACCCCAATCCCCCTTGGCTAGACCCTAAACTCCCGTAACCCTAAACCCCAAACCCGAAAAGCCCTAAACCCCAAACCCCAAAAGCCCTAAACCTCAAACCCCAGAAGCCCTAAACCCCAAAAGCCTTAAACCTAAACCCAAACCCCCCTCGGCCTCGTCTTTCACCCACTGGCTCCGCAACTTGTAATGGGGACCCCAAGATTCGCACTCGTCAGATCGAAGCTGCGCCTGCCCACACCCCCGGGAGGATCCAAAAAGTAGATCCCCTAATGGGGGTTCCTATAAAGCACCCTTCGTAGTCTAGGGCCGCAAACTAAGGGATCTACTTTCTAGATCCTCCCGAGGGTCTGGGTGTGCAGCGTGTAGGGTTTAGGGTTTAGAAGTTAAGGGTTTACAGGATCCTTAGAGTTTGGGGTCTCGGGGTTTAGGGTTTAGGATTTATGGTTTAGAAGATGTTTAGAAGTTAGGGTCTAGGATTTAGGGTGTGTGGTTTAGGGCTCAGGGTTTAGGGTTTGGGGCTCAGGGTTCAGGGCTTGAATGCATGAGACTTTAGGGCAACTACAAGTTACTATCGAGGTTACTATAAGTGACGAATAAGGGTTCCTTCTAGGGGGCCTATCCCTCTAGTCTCTGTTGTAGTTATTGCTTGACGGCTTAAAGCTTAGGGTTTTAGGGTTTAGGGTTCTACGACCTTAGTATTATAATTAGAGTTGGCTAAACCAAAAACAGGAACTCCAATGGAGACTACAGGTAGGGCTTGGCGTGCAAGGTGAAAACCACGACTTATCTTAAAACCTACCATACCCAACTTGTCTAGGGTCACAGAATCTCTGGATGCAGAGTAAGACTGTTCATAAACTCTGGTATTTTGAGTTGGGAATCTCCTCGGCAGGTTTTGCCACTACCAGAGCCGCTTCCCTCTCAGTCATGATTTATCCTAAGGGTCCGAGTACCTAATTATCATATACTGTCCACAATAGCAGCCTTCATAACGACTATCCTAAGCCCGAATACCTCATTACTGGGTCCTTTGGATGCTTAGGGCCTACCCTAACCCAAATAACCTACCTTTTTCGGGACTTGTATAAAGAAATCATATGAGGGGGCCCTAAAAAGGGTCCAGGTAGGGTTCTGCATGACCCATAATAAGGAATATACCATAATTCCCATAGTTTAGGGTCCTTAAGGTAATGCAGGATTTATATTATCAACCGTTTGGGCGCTCAGGGTTCCAGATGCCCAGAACACTTCGATCGAGCTGGGCTCCCCAGAGACTCCAATATCCCTTAATAAAGGAATATTACCTAAATCATGTTAGGGATCCTATTATGATTTAAGGAATATTCCTTAATTAAGGAATAAATCATATTATAATATAGGGATCCTATTATGATTTAAGGAATTTTCCTTAATTCAAGAATATTGGAGTCTCTGGCTCCTTCCCCGTCAGCCTATGCTCGCCCCATGCTCGTCGTTACCCTATGACTTCCAGACCTGGCCTTATGATAGGTTTAGGGTTTAGGGTTTAGGCTTTAGGGTTGAGGGTCTAGGGTTTATAAGGTGTAGGGTTTAGGGTTTAGTTTAGGGTTTGGGGTTTAGGGCTTATTTGGTGTAGGGTTTAGGGTTTTTAAGCTTTAGGGTGTATTGCGACAAGGAAAAAAGTACGGAGCAACAAAGAGTCCGTAACCTGATTCCTGTCACACAGCGGCTCGTTCTTGTCGAGATCGGAATGATGTTCCAACTTTCCGGGGCTTCTACTATACTCCAGCAGGAACAGCTGGTCTTCCTCGTTCCAGTCTCCAATCTTCGTCTTGTTCATAAATGTATTGAAGTCAATGCCTCGAAAAGAGCAATCTGGGAGTTTCCGAAGATAGGGGACCCTAATATAGTACCCAAAATAATAGGAGCCTTACTATAAGGACCCCCTAAGTATGGTACCCCTATTTTCGGAAACTCCCAGCTGAAGGTGGAAGCTCCTTTTTCTCGTGCGACGCGGGCCCCTTCAGGCGGCCGCTCCTAGCACCTTGGCGATATAGTAAAAGCCAGAAAGTTGGTTTAGGGTTTAGGGCTTTAGGGGTTTAAGGTTTAGGGCTTAGAGTTTGGGGTTTAGGGGTTCAGGGGTTCAGGGTTTAGGGTTTAGGGTTTAAAGTAAAAGCCAGAAAGTTGGAATATGATTATCCTAAACCCTTTATGGTAAATTATAGGGTATCCTACCCTGAAACCATCTTCCAACTTTCTGGAGTTCCCTTTAGCCACATGCCGAAGAGAATCTAAACACAGCGAACAGTGCTGCTGGTATAACTAGTCGTGCGATTAGCACAATGATGAATACTAAACCCTAAACCCCAAAATCCTAAACCCTAAACCCCAAAACCCTAAACCCTAAAGCCTATACCCTAGATCCTAAACCCTAAACCTTAAACCCTAAACCTTAAACCCTCGACCGATAACCCAAAGGATCCCAAGTACGTAATGAAAGCGCGCCTGACGCTTAAGCTCGCAGCAAGTTAGGTCAGTTTTGGGCTTTATGTTTGGGGTTTAGGGTTTAAGGTTTCGGGGTTTGGGGTTTGGGGTTTGCGGTTTAGAGTTTAGGGCCTGGGGCTTGGGGTTTAGGGCATGGGGTTTCGGGGGAAGAATGCTCTTAATAAGTGTTTGAGGTCCGTGGGATAAGGCGCAGAAGCGACACTGCAAAGCTCGAGATGGGGATGAGCACTTCTTTCAGAGTCTGTAAATCGAAGTCAGGGTCGAAGTGATTCAGGGGTCCAGGTCCTGGTGATAAGCCAAAAGCTTCGCAGCTTGGTATTTATCTCTGAACCCTGAACACTTACATCTTGCCGTCGCACCTTCGTTCGGCTACATGGGAGGTTCCGAAAATTAGGGGGTACCTTTAAAGGGATCTATAAGGGTTCCTTTAAGGCTTTAACCCCAAGGGTCCAAGTACCCAATAATCATATACTCTCCAGAATCCTAACCTACATAACTACTATCCTAAAACCGAGTACCTAATTATTGGGTCCGTTGGACCCATGGGGTAAGGGCTCCTATAAGGGATCTATAGGGTTTAGGGTTTGGGAGTTTCCAAAAAAATAGGGGTACCCTCCCGATGTCATGTGGTGGTTTCCACGAGGAGAGGCCCGACTTGGAGGATCATGGGACTTAGTAAGGCCTAGGGTTCCTTAAAGGGTTCTTTTAAGGGATCCATAAGGGCTACTATGAGGAATCTACAAGGGTTTTCGTGGTACTTCGAGGATCCTGGGACTTAGTAAGTACCTATAGTCTCCATTTTTGTTCCTTTTTTTGGTTAACCAAAATCTCTATTATGGGATCCTAACCATGAAACTGGTTAACCAAAAAAAGGAGCTACAATGGAGGCTATAGGTAAGGTTATAAGTACCTTAACTGGGGTTAAGTATAGTTACCTTACTTCGAACCCTAGTTACTAAGTCCCATGATCCTCCAAGTAATGTAGTACCCTAAAGAGTAGGATCCTTATAAGGACTCCATAAGAAGGTACCCCTAATTTTATGGAAACTCCCAAACCCTAAACCCTATAGATCCCTTATAGGAACCCTTATAGATCCCTTTAAAGGTACCCCCTAACTTTCGGAACCTCCCATCTAGCCGAACCCTTTCCCGCCTCCAGCTGCGAAGAGACGAGTTTCACCTCCTGCAGAGTAAGGATGCGCTGTTACCCAGAGACCCAATATGCCCTACTTAAGGAATATACGTTAAACTATAGTAGGATCCCTAATATGATTTACGGATTACTCCGCAATTAAAGGATATTGGAGTCTTGTGGTACCTTATGTAAGTGTCCAAGTATCTCATAATCATGTACCCTCCCAAATACGTAGTAAACTTGCAATACTACTATCCCAAACCCTCTAGGTCCTGTAGACCCTTAGGGTTATGCCCCAAAACCCAAATTCTTCATGCACCCATCTAGTAGGCACTTAAGCCTTAAAGTATATATAGCGACCGCTTTAAGGCCTAAGTACCTGCTATACGAGCACATGGAGTCTTAGGGAACGTGCAGAACACTACGGCAGATGTTGAGCCCTTACGGCATGCTCTTGAATTTTGTATCGCGACGGTTGATGATACAAATCCTGTATTACCCATCATAAGGAATATACCATAAATCCAATAGTTTAGGGCCATTAAGGTAATGCAAGATTTATACCATCAACCGGAGGATAAGGGTAAGCCTGATACCCTTCACTTCCCTACAGTAGTTACAAGCCTGATCCTTGTGATCCGTGCACGGTACCTGAAGTATATGGGAGTTTCCGAAAATAAGGGGGCACCTTACTTTGGAGTCCTTATAATAAGGATCGTACTATTTGGGGTCCCTATTTTGGGAAAATCCCCTTTCGGCACACTGACTTTAAGGGAGTATTATTGTGCTTCAGGCTTTAAGGCTTTAAGGGTTGCGGGGGTTCAGAGTTTCCAGGTTGGCCCTTTAGAGCCTCTGAATTTTTTTCGTAAATAAGGTCCTATTAAGCCCAATAAAGGAAAACATAAAATGTCCCAAAGGCCTAAACCCTAAACCCTAAACCCTAGATGCTTCAGGCTCTTCGTTGCCGAACTTTTGTGCAGGTGCCAGGGTCTAGGATATAGGCTGTGCAGCTGCAGAAATTCCAGATGAATGTGTATCAACGGGTTTAGGGTTTAGGGTTTAGACAACCGTAATTAGAAACCCTAAACCCCCAAAACCACCAAACACTCTTGAGGGGCCCCCAATCTCGACACACTACCCCAGACCGCATTGTAGGGAACACTACAGTGCGCTTCCTCCAGAAGCTCACTTGACACTCTTGGGCTTTGAGTTCTATGGTACAGTCAGCAAAATCAAAGGTAATGGTACCTAACAACCTTAGGGTAAGCTACTCGCACGGATAAGGCACGCGCGTTAGATGCACCAGATGCACCGTATGGGCGGTCGTTGCTTGTCGCAGTAGCAGGAGCCCGTTCCTGTAATTTCTTGCTTCCGAAAAGATTGATCAACAAAAGACTCCGCTATCCTTTAACTACGGAATATTCCTTAAACGCTATTAGGTATCCGAGTATAACTTACGGTATATTCCTGTACTAAGGCATATTGGTGTCTCTGGGGAGAAGTATCAAAAACTGCCCCACTGGAAACCACTTGGAGGATCATGGGACTTAGTAAGTAAGGTTATAAGTACCTTAAATTAACTGGGCTATAAGTGGCTATAAGTATAGTTACCTTACTTATAACCCTATTTACTAAGTCCCATGATCCTTGAAGCACCAGTCACAAGACTGCCGCGTCCCGGTCCCAAACTCACCCGTCCTGCGCCAGCCTTGCAGTGACGTTCATGGAGCACTCAGCATCCTGAGTTGAATCTGCAGTACGGTTTAAGGTTTTTACTGAAGTGTCTAGGTTTGTATTTGTTTAAGCATGTTAGACACAACCCTCCAACTGAGTTTTGGTTTAAGGGCTTAGGCTTTTTGAGGATGATTGGTACCCTTTCTCCTGCTTGGAAACTGGCCTTTTCGGTCCTGAAACCAAAACCACGAAGACCTGCACGTCATCCTCGAAAACACAAGAATCACTTCACCCTAAACCCCTTGTTAAACCCTGAACCCAAAACCCCTAACGCCCAAACCCCTAAACCCGAAATTACACCCTCAATCCCAAACCCCTACACCCCAAGCCCTAAACCCTTAATGCTTAAACCCCAAACCCTAGGCCCTAAACCCTTAACCCTAAACCCTTAATCAAACCCTATTAATCCTTAAACCCTAAACCCCTTACTACCCTATAAGCTAAACCCTAAACCCATCTTTCCGCTTGGACCGTGGTCGTTCACGGAAGGCACCCTTTTAGCAAGGGGCGAGGCTTTAGGCTTTAGGGTTTAGGGTTTGGGGGGTTAGGGTTAGGGTTGGGAGTTTAGGGTTTTTCCGGGTTTAGGGTGTAGGAGTTTAGGGTTTAGGGTTTGGGGTTAGGGTTTAGGGTTAGGGTTTAGAGTTTAGGGTGTAGGGTTTAGGGGTTCACAGTTTAGGGTTTAGGGCTTGGGGGTGTCGGGGTTTCGGGTTTGGGGTTTAGGGGTTTGCAGTTTAGTAGTTTGCAGGCCGCTGGCGCTACACTTTGCTGAAGTTGCAATCACCGGCTTATCAACAACAGGACCGCCCACATGAAATACAGGGGCCGTAATAATTAGAAGAGGGTTTTGGTGACCGTTATACTGTAATTAAAATAAGGAGCCCCGCAAATAGTATTGGCAATTATTTGGGCCCCTCTAGTACACCGCCAATGTTCCGAGAAGTCCCATATCCACTCACCATAGAAACGCTTTCGTGCTAACAACAAACACCTCTTCGGAGCGTCGGAAACTTACGAAAACGCTGCAAAAAGCTTCAAAACAAAATGCAAAGGCCCTAGAGTATCAGACCACGATCTATGGTCGTTTCGGCCTGGTTTTGCAAACCTTTCCCAGGCAATTAGCCTGATAGATCGCGATTGCATAGGCCCATGGCTTCTTGGGGGGGGCAGAGTCAGGCCTGCTGCTGGCCTTCCCTAAGGGTCCATGTACCCTGCTCCCCTCTTCGGGTTCCTTTAAGGGTTCCTATAAGGGTTCCTTTAAGGGTTTAGGGTTTAGGGTTTAAGGGTCGATGTACCTAAATGATATATGGTAGTTTCCGAAAACTAGGGGTACCTTATTTTGGGGTCCCTATATTAAGGATCCTACTATTTAGGGTACCATATTAGGGTCCCCTATTTTCGGAAACTCCCATGTACCTAAATAGTATATACATTGGCCTTAAAGTAGTCCCTATATAGGTACATTGGGTCCAAAGTATATACGATTTGGGTACATGGACCCTTAGGGCTAGTCATCCAGCTTTGCCCTAGGGTTTGGCCCCTTAATTAAGGGAATATACTTTAAATCATAATAGGATCCCTAATATAATTTAAGGTATAGTCCTTAGTTAAAGGGGCTTAGGCAACAACATTAGCATTTTCGTTCGGATGACAGAGTGTTACGACTGGTAATTTGTGCTTCGTTTGGGGCTTGCTGAAGCAGTTTAGGGTTTAGGGTTTTGGTTTGAGCTGGCTTGAGCATTTGCGCAACAGGCTGTCCCAACACGGAAAACATGTAGGTCAACCATGAGTAACACCCCCAAAAGCACATTGACAGGCCGCAGCACCGCTACTTACGCCCTGAAACCCTAAAAAAGCCTAAAACCCGAAACACTCCGGGACGGGCGGCGGCGCCAACACTCACCAATCTTCGAAAAGTGGTTGAGCTGCGTGGCGATCTGCAAGATCCTGTGCTTGAGGGCTCCCTGAAGGATTCCTTTGAGGGTTGACGGGGTTCAATTGACGGTTTAAGGGGCTTAAGGGCTCCTTTGAGGGATCCTTGGGGTTCAAAATGAGCGTTATATACTTTGGGGCTTCTTTCAAAACTTGGAACTGGGCTCATTCAAGGGTTCCCTTAATGGCTGCTTACTATAACGGTAAGTAATTTCAGCTATATGTTTTGATTCTGCTGCTCCGGATCGTACTCGCAGGGAAAGTTCTGGTGTCTTGCAAGGATCCAACTCAAGTTATCTAACGAATAGTCTGTAGCATCCCTTCTTCCGGATGCCCATAAAAGCTCAACCCTAAACCCTCAACCCTGACTGCCTGTGACCTTACGTCAGATGTTCATCAGTTTAGCAACCTCGCTATTTCATGCAATTCCGGGTGAGCTCAAGTGCCACAACCAAGAGGGTCTATATAGACTTCTGTTATGGATGTTCTGTTGGGACCTAATTCCATAGCTTTGGACCCTCTGGGTAACTTAGCCAGTTGAGTGTTGGGGTAGGGATCGGGTATAGAGCCGAATGTGTACCTAGTGTAACCACGGTACCTTTTAATCAACCCTAAACCCTAAACCCTAATTAAACCCTAATAAAACCCTTAACCCTAAACCCTAATTTTGAAACGGATGTGACCCGCCCAAAAATGGCAGACCCTAAACCCTGAAGGAGCCACTCGATGGGCTTCAGGATGGCTTTGCGGGAGATCAAAGCCTCTGCAAGACTCTGCGGCGACCCCGGGTCGACCCGAGTCGCCCTAAACCTACGGGTCCATGTAGCCAGATAGTATATACTTTGGCCTTGAAGTACTCCCTATATAGATACATTGGGCCCAAAGTATATGCCTTCTGAGTACATGGACCCTTCGGGTAAACCCTAATCAAACCCTAAACCCTTGCCTGAGATCTTGGAAGCTGATGATCAGCAGCCGTTTTCGGTAGGTGGTGAATAAGCCACACAACCCGTGCTTCGAGGTTGGCTTAAAGGATCATGGGACTTAGATACCAGGGTTCCTTAAAGGGTTCCTTTAAAGGGTTACTATAAGGGTTACTACAAGGGTTATGCTATGGGGGGTTGAACTGTCTAGTACTTGGAGGATCTTACTTATAACCCTAGTTACTAAGTCCCATGATCCTCTAAGTAGTCCCTCAACGTCTTGGAGAATGGAGCCTGAGGAAAGAGTTCACCTCGGAGGCACCACACACCAGGTACCCTGAAGACTAAGCCCTGGTAGCCTTCCAATTTAATAACCCCTGATCATTTAAGTAATCCCTGAACCCTTATTTTGGGGCACTGAAACGCACAAGCTGCTGAACTCCACCTGACTGCCAGAAAACCTTAAATGCGACATGCTAGATGCGAATACCTAAGAGCCAACACTGCCAAAAAAACACGGAACTTCCTAAATCTTCACACCTGCACAGCGACCCCGGGGAAATTTACAAAGATGTTTTAAGAAGGTTTACATTCTTTTGAGAACGGCCCTATCGGGCTTTGGAATGGTTTAGGGCAGGTTTCATATTTGATGATTGTATTGTGGGTAGAGTTATGGTTCAGAAGACTATACCGCTCAGGATTTAGAAATACAAATGGCTCTCACCAGTGACCGTCGAAATTCTCAAGCGATATGTGTTTGTTGAGTAAATGCTGGTGCAGCTGACAACGACCACGCCTGCTGAGGCCATCTTGCTTATCGGCGGAAGATCCT
This sequence comes from Symbiodinium sp. CCMP2592, assembly GCA_905221615.1. NCBI lineage: Eukaryota > Dinophyceae > Suessiales > Symbiodiniaceae > Symbiodinium > Symbiodinium sp. CCMP2592. The sequence goes on along the minus strand of CAJNDT010000502.1, from coordinate 460,630 downwards.
GCAAAAGACGGGCGGTTTAGGGTTGACTGTGTACCTATGGATCCAACGTAATTACTGCCTTGAAAGTGAGATCTTACAAATAAAATATGAGGTCATAACCCGCGTTTCGTAGGGCATGGGTTTACTAATTAGACTCGGGTTTTGTGGCCATTCTACTATAGCTATACTAAGGAACCCCCAAAATAGTGTAGGTAAATTATTAAGGCCCCTGTAGTAGACCACTGTTTCGAAGGGCCTGGGTCCAGAAGTAGAGCTTGGCGTGGAGGGCTTAGGTCTTAAGGTTAAGGTTTGGCACCCAAGGGCCGCAAGGCCCCCCCAACTGGGGTTAGTTGGGTTTAGGGTATAGGGTATAGAGTTTAGGGTTTAGGGGTTTAGGGTTTCGGGTTTAGGGATAGGATCAACAAGTATAGGAGGATCAGATTTAGAAAAGAGCTCCTTAGTATAACATGTTATTCAACTGTCACATAATCTACACCGAATTCCTATTCTAACTGGTAAATCCCTATGCTGCGAGTAGCTCTGAGCGGGGGTGAGCCCCAGGCCAATACGCCCACAACAAGTAAATCACGAGCTTGGCAGACATTGGCCAAAGAGAAGGATCCTCGAATCAATCGTCTCAACAGGTGAGATGAAGGTAGGTGGGGCAATCCCGAAAAAGACTCCTCACTGTCAGGGCCTTCATACTTAGACTCGGGGTTTGGGGCACTATACTATACTGTGTGTGTGTGTACAAAGAAGCGCTTAAACAACTAGTGCTGTAAGCCCTAAGCTGAAGAGTCTCGAAACATGGTCCTACTAGTTAAGTATTCCAAACCCTGAATCCCAAAATGATGGTACTACTAGCTAACTATTCACGGAACCCTCTGTATATATATATATATATATGTATATATATATATATATATATATATATTTATCTGTATACATACACACATACATAATGTAGGAACCTGATAAAGAAACCCTGGCCCTATAACCGCAATAAACTAGGACTCATATAAGGAACCCTAAGGAAGACCCAAGGTTTCTTAATCAGATTCCTAGATTACATACTCCTAGCTAACTATCTAGGATATCTAGGATGCCCAGTAACCTAGGAATAAAAAGGGCTCCCGTTTTGGTATTGGGTAGCATGATAGGGAACCTAGGACTACAAAAAGGGAATAAGGGTCCTACTGGGCATCCAGCTATTCAGAACCCATGGTACGGTTGATGATATAAATCCTGCATTACCTCAGTGACCCTAAACTATGGGAATTACGGTATATTCCTTACTATGGGTCTTGCAGGGTTATATCATCAACCGTATTCATGCTCCTACATTACAAGTTGAGGATCATTGGACTTAGTAAGTCAGGTTATAAGTACCTTAATTGGGGTTATAAGTATAGTTGCCTTAAGTATAACCCTAGTTACTAAGTCCCATGACCGACCCATGGTACGCACTTAACCCCCAGGAAGGTCCGACCTCAGCCGAAGGTCGCCGTTTCATGCGCCCTGCGTCGGGCTCGACGGTAAAGGGGGCCGTGTAGGGTTTCGGGCGACCCCAAGGGTCCTAAGTACCTATGTGGGGGATACTTACCTAAACCTAAACCATCTGATAGTAATTCCCTACTATAGAAACGCTACTTTCTACTTATCTACCGGTACTTAGGACCGTTTGGTGGATACTTACATTACCTCAAGGGCAATACTTCAGAGGATCCTGTGGGGGTTCAAAAAAAAACCCGAAATCCTAACCCCTAAAACCCTATAGACCCCTTAAAGGAGCCCCTTAAAGGTACCTTATAGATCCCTTTAAAGGAACCCCCAGGATCTAGATCCCCTATTTTAGGGGCCTTAACAATAAGACTGGGGCTCTCGGGCCCATTATGCTGTAATTAAGCCCCTATAGTAAACCCTAAACCAAACTTCCACCCTGCCCAACGCTAAACCGCGCAGAGAACCTCCGGCTGCCCTCTAGAATATCCCAGATATCAACGGGTCGGCACCATAATGGCTCCATCACAGGTACCTTGAAAGGTCCTTCTTAGAGGATGATGGGACTATAATTGCTTGTAACCCTGATGAAGGTTCTTAAATTCAAACCTTACTAAGTCCCACTCCCGTGATCTTCGAAGTGGTTCGCCAGTCGTCTGAACCGAACTGATCCTGGCTTGATCGGGCCCGCTCTCCGAACAAAACTCCAGCGGTGACTGTCAAGAGAACTAATTAATTGCGACGCACCCCGGTGCGTCCATGCATGCATACATATATACATACACAGACATACATGCATATATATATATATATATATTATGTACATAATTATGCACAAACGTACGTACATACGTACATCCGTACCTATACACACATGTACATACGTTACATGCATACATACGTACAGCCGTACATACATAAGTGCATACATACGTACACACGTAATTTGCATAAATGCATACATCCAACAATGAGGTCATCCATACATACAAATACATGCATGCTTGCTTGTGTCTATACGATCATACGTAAATAATTGCATACGTTCATTCATTCATTCATTCATTCGTTCGTTCATTCATTCATTCATTCATTCATTCATTCATCATTCATTCATTCATTCATTCACTCACTCAGTCATTCATTCATTCATTTTCATTTTCATTTCATTTCATTCATTTCATTCATTCGTTCATTCAATCAATCAATCAATCATTCAATCAATCAATCAATCATTCATGCATGCATGCATGCATGCATTCATTACATACATGCATGCAGACAGACATGCAGACATGCGGACGTCAGTACATGCATGCATGCATGCGAGCGCGCATACATGCTTGTGTCGGCACATACCTATACACACAGCTTAAGATGTGCACACGGAGGGGTCATAAAAACGGGCGAACAAGCTAAATCTTGAATAATCTACACCCTACACCCACGGGTCTATCTTCTCGCATCCCGAAGGGTCCATGTAATGGTATAGAACACACTTTGGGAGCCCAAGCATCTATTATGTAGCTACTATATTCGTATTTGGGCTTTTTGGCATGGCCCCTAAGCCCCAAACCCTACAATATTGGTACTTGGTGGGCATGGCCCCCAACCTAGAGCCTCGAAAACCCCTTAATTAAGGAATATACCTTAAATCATAGTAGGATCCCTAATATAGTTTAAGGTATATTCCTTAATTACGGGGTTTTGGAGGTTCAGGGAAGCCCCAAACCCGGCACCTGCTGGAGACGTCGGATCCCGAGCCGGAGGTTCGAGATCACCCGTCGTCGCCTGCGGAACGGCTGATGATAGAAATCCTATGGTTCCCTTTAAAAGGATCTAATTAGGGTACCCTTAAGGGGCTCCTTTAATGTCGCCTATGGAAGTATATGAATCCTAGGGTTCCCTTTAAAGGGATCTATAAAGGGGTACCTTTAAGGGGTTCCTTTAAGGGATCCATAGGGTGTTAGGGTTTAGGGTTCATGATAGAAATCCTAGGGTTCCCTTTAAAGGGATCCATAAAGGGGCACCTTTAAGGGGTTCCTTTAAGGGCTCTATAGGGGGTTGAGGGTTTAGGATATACATCCTGCCTTACCTTAATGATCCTAAACTATGGGAACTATGGTATATGCTTTATTATGGGCCATGCAGGATTTATATCATCAACCGAAGAAGGACCGAAACCCTGCACACTGAATGGGTTTAGGTTGAGGATGGCGACTACCTCTTTTGTAGGTTCATCTTATGAGCCCTAATATGCAGATTTTCAGGGTCTCTGCAAACCCTGCAAAACAGGGGGGGTTTGGGTACGTTAAGGTATGAAGGTACTCCGATTTGGATGGGCTTAGGGCTTCCTGTAAGCCGATAAGTTTTCGATTTTAGGTTCAGGCTGTAGTGAGCATCTTAATGGTTTAGGCATGAGGCGTGTTTCCCAACACTGCTTTAAGGTTCATGCGTCCACCATGGTCCACCCTTACGGGTTCAGCGATGGGTTGCGGGTTGTTTCGCAATTGAGGCCCGGCACGAGCATGCCATCAAAGACGTAATGTGGTCTGGCAGCTGCCCATCACCAAGTCCCTACATTAAGGATCATGGGACTTAGTAAGTAAGGTTATAAGTACCTCAATTGGGGTTATAAGTGGTTATAAATATAGTTTCCTTACATATAACCCGACTTACTAAGTCCCATGATCCTCTAAGTAGAGCCTCCATCCACCCTCAATTAGTCCAAAGTCTTTCGGACCACATATGTCCCTATTTGCAGGTACACGAAGGGTCCTGAGCTCTTCAGGTAGCTTCCATCATTTCTTCAGGTACTCTTGGGCTTAAACCTTACGTAAACCCTGTTGCGAACCCCAAACCCCAAGCCCCCAAACCCCTAACCCCTAAACCTTTTCGTCCGTTGGCATCTTTCTCGCTGCCCAGGGAACCGAGCTTCTTCTCCTAGGTCGCTCTTCTGGTATCGCGCAAGAAGCCCGCTCAGGAGCTCGTTACTAATCATAGAAATCCATACTATGCTGTACAAGACTCTCTCTCTCTCTATATATATATATATATGGTACCCCCCCATGCCGGTACCCAGGTTGTGTCCTGTTCAAGCCAGACACCTTGTCCCTAATATTTGTTTGTGTTCCTTGGTCACTGCGTCTCTGGGAAAGCACGTTTTCGTTTACTGTGGCTCCCTGGGCTTCTAAGTGTAGCGTCTACTGTATTGTTGCTCCCGAGCTTTCTCCAAATCGATGGAACGTGCTGGAAATGTTGGAAAAGCCAACAATTTCCACAATTTCCATGATCTGTCTGTAGGGAATCATGGGAATTGTTGGTTTTACCAACATTTCCAACAATTTCCATGATTCCCGAAACTATGGCGCGGGCTCCCGAGGTTTTTCCAAATTCATGGAAATTGTTGGAAATGTTGGTAAAACCAACAATTTCCATGATTTCTCTGAGGGGAATCATGGAAATTGTTGGTTTTACCAACATTTCCAACAATTTCCATGATTCCCGAAACTATGGCGCGGGCTCCCGAGGTTTTTCCAAATTCATGGAAATTGTTGGAAATGTTGGTGAAACCAACAATTTCCATGATTCCCCTCAGAGAAATCATGGAAATTGTTGGTTTTACCAACATTTCCAACAATTTCCATGATTCCCGAAACTATGGCTCGGGCTCCCGAGGTTATTCCAAATTCATGGAAATTGTTGGAAATGTTGGTAAAACCAACGATTTCCATGATTTCTCTGAGGGGAGTCATGGAAATTGTTGGTTTTACCAACATTTCCAACAAATTCCATGATTCCCGAAACTATGGTGCGGGCTCCCGAGGTTTTTCCAAATTCATGGAAATTGTTGGAGATGTTGGTAAAACCAGCAATTTCCATGATTTCTCTGAGGGGAATCATGGAAATTGTTGGTTTTACCAACATTTCCAACAATTTCCATGATTCCCGAAACTATGGTGCGGGCTCCCGAGGTTTTTCCAAATTCATGGAAATTGCTGGAAACGTTGGTGCGACCAACAATTTCCATGATTTGTCTGAAGGGGGATCATGGAAAGTGTTGGTTTTACCAACATCTTCCATTATTCCCGAAACTGCGGCTCCGGCTCCCGAAGTTTCTCCAGATCTATGGGAATGGTTGAACATGCTGGTTTCGGCAACATTTTCCACAGTACATATTTCAATATGTTGTTACCGAAAGTTGCGATTGAGCATATCTTACGTACTCGTGCGAGGCGTTTTACAGACAAGCCGGTAAGGTATTTGCATCCTTGATTAAGCTCACTAGTTGGTCCAACACGAAGCTAGGTAATTCATGGTCTCCGCTTGAAGACACTACTGTGGGAACACCAGTTCATGGGTTTTCTGTTTATCACATACAAGGCTGTACTCCATGTCTAAGATTCAAAAATTTATTGTAGGAAAGCTATTGCTGCACGACCAAGCTTAGCTGGCTTAATCACCCACTTCTTAAGATAAATGTAGAAGGATCTACTTATGTTGCTTGGTGTTTGCATGGGGGTCTTTGGTCGTTGTGGTTGTGTATTCTTTTTTGGTGTGGCACTGGTGCTTACAAAAAAACAAAGAGCCCGTAGTCAAAAGACTACCATGTGCACCAGAATTCTGACATACATCGTTGTCAACTTGTCATCATTTGGTAGGTGCAGACTTTCGAAAACGATTCTGCGAACAATAAAATGGATATTACCTGTATGATGCACGCACTTTTGATGAACTGCACTCGGATTAAACATGTCGAAGTCACCTGACGTGAAAAAACTATAGTCGAACTAATTAACTGCAACATACAACCTAGCGTGTAACACGCAGCCCCGGCGTGTTGGATCATGTTTGATTTGGAAGACTAACAACCCACTCTCAGCAGGTAAAAAGCAAGCAAATGTGTGACTTGGTTAACCATCATCCTACCAAGAAGTGTTTTGAAACACAAGTGTACGTATTCACGTGGTGTTCTCTGGTAGGTTTATACTCAACCTAGCAGAATGTATAAAACACAGGACTCAGCAGGTACTTCATTGACTTTATAATGCTTGGCTACAATTAAGCAAGGTTCCCGAACAATATACGAAGCAGTCTGAATGAACAATCAGAACAGTAATTGACACAGTAACACTTGATGCAAAAATTAAACAAGCCGGGTGGTACATGGTCCTAAATGGCCTGGTATTGGTGAAGTATGATAACCACTGTAACAGGAATAATGGCAATTTGCAAGATGTGATAACAACACTGTGAGAGGTAATATTAAAACCACACTTGACATTTTGAGCTCGATATAGAAGAACAGAACATGTAGCAGTTTCATGACTGGGAAAAGAAACGGAGATCGGATTCCTAAGGCAATGGAGACTATACTTGCAGTAACAATTGCGAAGCCTACACACACCGTCGTGAAACACGATTTCATACTTTGTCGCTATTGACTGCTAATTTGACAGACACGCATGAATCATTGTACAGTGCTGCGGAGACTGAAGGTTTTGACAAGTATACTGACACTATATGACACTGCTTTAGGCTTATTCCATATATGGCTGTATGAACCAATGAACACAGCAATTCATGTGAGAGACTGCAACACCCACCACAGCAATGACATTGTTGCGTGTGTAAAAAGCCATAACGACAGCCAATTAAACATAGCCACTATCCACCTTGATCCGAAATCTGCGTTCATGGCCTTGGGGATGCTACAGTATCACTTCTATTTTCTATGCCGTGCAAAGTTCTTTCTCTTACTGGGTTTCAGTAGGCCTGCTTCGCCATACCCTGCAGTTTGTCACACTCGCTCACTACTAGTACTATATGTCGGCTTATCGCGAGCATGCGGGTGCACTTGCAGCCTTTTCTGTCCGACTTCCTTCGTGCTATCAGCACAAAGACGAAAACCTGGGTACCTGAGGGGGGGGTAGCATATATATATATATATATACTACGATGATAAACTACAAAATGGTATATTTTACTTGTATAAACTCTAGTATACTGTAATATGATTCAATGTGCCATAATATAACATATTATAATACGACACTACGTTCTAAGATCGCGCACCATCTTCCAGGGTATCGGCGAGACCGGGCGCAGGCCGGCTTCACGTTGCCGAAGCTCATTCCGTAAGGCTCCATGTGCTTATATGGGAGTTTCCGAAAATAAGGGGGTACCTTATTTTGGGGTCCTTATAATCAGGATCCTACTATTTTGAATACTATATTAGGGTCCCCTGTTTTCGGAAACTCCCATATAGTATATACTTAGGCCTTTGAATATCTGCATAGGTGCCCCTTCCCAGACCAAAAAGCAGATCCCTTAATAGGGGTTCCTATAAAGTACCCTTAGTGGTACAGGGCCCCAAATTAGGGGATCTACTTTCTAGATCCTTCCGGCAGTCTGGGTTTAAGGCCTAAGTAGATACTACATTACTACATGGGTACATGGAGCCTTCGGGATTCGACACCCCTTCCCTGGTCCGCATGGTGCTGCTATGTGTCTCATTTTGTTTTGGGTTTAGGGTTTAGGGTTTAGGGTTTAGGGGTTTAGGGGTTGAGGGGTTCAGGGTTTAGTTTAATATCGTATTGCAGAAAAGCATACACCAGTAACGTACAGTAGAGCGTGGTATAGTGTAGTGCAGTGTAGTGTAGTGAACAGCAATTCCTCTCGCTCTGTAATCTGCGCCCGCAGCGCGGCGACTCATCATCGCCCTCGTCGCGGTGAGTGTGCTGCCGCATCATTTCTACTTGAAGAGGAAGGGGCACGGACTTGCCAGCCTACTTGCCAGCCTACTCAACAAGAACAGAAACCCCAAGGACCACGACTATAATAACAGTACGTAAATCCTGAACCCAAAGTCTAGACCCCAACATACAAGCTGTGCCTGTAGTTGCTGATGTGCTGGTTTAGTTTCTGATTGAATCGTGCGACTGCTTTGCTTTCTTTCGGTTCGGGGCGTCACGGTCAGCGGAGCAGTGGAACAACGCATCATCACAATGACGATGTTTCCTGGGGAGGTGAAAGCCCACTGCTGCGTTCGACGAAGGAAGTATGGCAAGGGTAGCAGTAGTAGTAGTAGTAGTAGTAGTGGTAGTAGTAGTAGTAGTAGCAGCAGCAACAACAGTTATGATTCAGCAATGATAACAGTAGTAGTACCAGCAGAGGTGGAGGTAGTAGTTGTAGTAGTCGCAGTTGTCGTTGTCGTAGTAGTAGTAGTAGTAGTAGTAGTAGTAGTAGTAGCAGCAGTAGTAGTAGTAGTAGTAGTAAGTCAGAAGAACACCAATTTCTAATAGTAATGAGAACAATAATGCTATTAGCAGTGGTGGTGGCAGTAGTCAGTAGTCGTCGTCGTAGTAGTGGTAGGTGGTAATGCCTTGTTTTGCCGCTGTGCTTGCCCCCGACAGCGGTGCCTCCAAATCCTTGCCCCCGATTGGCAAAGTCAGCGAAGGTCCACCTGAGCGGACGGGACCACGCAGGGGTACCGTCTAACCCCCCTAAATCCTAAACCCAAAACTTCAACCCTAAGCCGTCAAGCCTCAACCGAAGTTACGCCCTAAACCCTCAACCCTAAACCCTGAGCTTAAAATAGAAGATCCGGAACAGCTCCTGTCCCGCATCTCGCAAGCCCTGTCCCTGACTTGTCCAGTAGGCTTGGGGAACTAAACTTGGCTGACTTCTGAACCCCTGCTGAAAGTTAAACTTTTAGCTTCCTTGTTAGAGTTCATATAGAAACCCAAAAAGTTAAAGTCCTAGGAGCCAGCCAGAAGAACGCCAAGTAAAGGTTATAGCCTTTGAGACCATATAGCACCCCCAAAAGCTTAAAGGCTACCTTCGATGTTACTACATAAGTCTCGCGAGCCTGTTCCCCTTACGGCTCAGGTCTTCTGTATAGTGAATAGGATAACCCATCCTTCCTACGGTAGCTTGGTTCTTCTTAAACAACGTAAGTTTCTCAAACAAATTAAGGGCTTGCAGTTTTGTATGCACACGGCCTAATCATTCCATAGCTAAAAGTCGTCTGGGTCTGACGGTTGGCTCAATGGGTCGTGCTCCTCTATACTGAACTTAGAACCCTAGCAAAAATTATGATTTTAGCCGTTTCCTAGGGATTATAATTACCAAAACCTAAAAAATATTTCTAAGTACCCCTAAGTCCTGTGTGAGCTGGAAATAACAAGGGTTTCGATTCAGGATTTAGCACGCCAGATTCCCCTACAGGGTTGTCCAGGGCTTCATTGGTTTCTGATGGGCGATTCAAGGTCTAAGAGTAAAGCACAATATCCTTTCATGAACCAGTGAAGGTTCCACCGTATTGCGAATGCCTCCATAAATCTCCGTTGTGTTGACATATTCCTCACTTACAGGGCATGAAATGCGTTGCAACGCCGACTCTTGCCGGGCTACGCTACAACATTCCCGAATCCTGAACATACAGCTCCATGAATGATCACCAGAAACCTCACGTGAACCTGAAATGGAGGGGCATACTAACAGGGTTGTAAAGGCGCGTTCGTTTTTGGGTTTTATTAATCTGAGTTCTGGGGCTTCAGGGATTAGGTTTTTAGGCTGTTGTGTCTGCTTCACAGCACATTATGCAATACTCTGCACTTTTCAATTTTCCTTTTGTTGTCCAGGAGGTACCAATTCGTAGAAAGTCATTGAATGTCTAAATCTCAATCTCCCAGAGATTCCAGAACTGAAAACAGGGCATTTGCTGTGACATTCCCAGTACACTACACCCTGGCCAAAGTAATTAATTTACCGCCGCAGTATCTCATGTGCCAGAAGCCCAGGCATAAACAGTAGCGTTTCGACTTTTGGGTTTTAGGGTTGAGCGCCATTTAGGGCTTTAGGGTTTAGGGTTCAGGGTTTAGGGTTTATTTAGGGTTTAATTAGGGTTTAAAGTTTAGGGGTTTAGGGTTAGCATTGAGGCTCCCCAAACTGTTCTCGGGCATCGACTGGTCGAGTGTCGCTTGCCGCTCCGCCGTGTGGGACTGCCACCGGCACCGACCTCCATCGGTTTAGGGTTTTGGGGTTTAATGGTTTTGGGTTTAGGGTTTAAGGGTTTGGGGTTAGGGTTTGGGGTTCAGGGGTTTAGGGTGTAGGTTGAGTACGGCCCGCACTCAGCAAAAGTTGAATAATATTCATAATACAGATATATTAGGACCTTAATCGTAGCCCTATTATAGACTCTTACTGTAAGGGGGGCAGTACCTAAGGTGTAGGGTTTAGGGATTAAAATTTCGCCACCGACGCCGACCTCCATCTCGTGCGCCCGCAGCAGCCTCTCCTCACACGAGGCTTCGGGCTTCCCGATGGCTCCAGACACCGTAATGTTGGGGTACTGACTATCTCGTATGTAACCTAACCTGATTCAATAAAACAAAATATAACATGATACAAAAAAGTATTCCCTCTATGTAAGCCTATAGAGGATATATACATATATGTATATATACATACCTAGATATATATATGTATACGCATTGATATTGGCAGGTGATCAACCATACGACATATATATATATATATATACATACACATATGCCTGAAACCGAGTATTTGAATACCAGGAGTCCTCGGGCTTTTTTTTGAGCTCCTAGAGGTACCTGCGCGTTCCTAGGAACTTGCGGCTCTCCTCAAGGGTTTGGGGCTTCTGTTGCTTCGAGGCTTTGGGGCTTAGGGGTTTAGGGTTTAGGGTTTAGGGGTTTAGGGTTGAGGTATTTTGGGGCTTTTGGGTTCAAGAGTTCTTGGAGCTTGCGGTTTTGGGTCTAAGAGTTTTTGGTGCTTTTTTGGGCTTTTGGGTCTAAGAGTTTTTGGTGCGGTTTAAGGTTTATGGCTTGGGGCTTGTATGTGCAAGCGGGCTGGTGCACTAATTAGGTCGAGCGGCTTCAGCGCCGCCCACCCATGGTAGGTGGGCGGCTAAACTCTAAACCCTGTGGAGTTCGAGTTCGTCTGCCGTGCATTTCATGTCTGCTTCTTTTTGCGACAAGCATACCTCCTTCTTCTGTATGCCGACGACACTGGACTTGCAGTGGGTGGCGACTCCGTAGGCTTTGTTGCCTCTCATCTTCCAGTTCAACATCATGAGGCCCTTCTGTTTCTTCCCACTCTCCTCGGAGGTCTGCTTCTCCTCTGGGTCCTTCTTCAAGACCTGCTGGTACTGCTGCCAAGCACCGGCTCGCTCGCACCCTAAACCCTAAACCCGCAACCCTGCGCCCTGAACTCTTGACACCAAGCCATCCACCCTAAACCCTAAACCCTAAACCCTAAACCCTAAACCCTAAACGCCAAACCCAACATTCTACACCCAAAACCGCACACCCTAACCCCAAAACCGTACACCCTACACCCTAAACTCCCAAAACCCCGAACCGTAGACCCGACACCCTAATATAGGGGCCGAAATAGTTAGAATAGGGTTTTGGGGCAAAATATACTATAAGTATAGTAATGAACCCCCCAAAAAACCTACTCTAAGTAAGGACCCCCCCCCAAAAAAAAAGTATAGGTAATTATTGAAGCTCTTACATGAAACCCTAAACCCTAAACCCTAAACCAGCCCGGACCTCGAGACTGCGGAGCTCCCGCAAGGTTTCCACGAAGCTACTCGGCGTCTCCACCGGCACCGGAGATAGCGGTTCTTGGCTGCTTCAGGGTTTAGGGTTTAGGGCCTAGGGTTCAGGGTTTAGGGTTTAGGGCTTAGGCTTCAGGGTTTAGGGTTTAGGGCTTAGGCTTCAGGGTTTAAGGTTTAGGGCTTAGGCTTCAGGGTTTAGGGTTTAAGGCTTAGGCTTCAGGGTTTAGGGTTTAAGGCTTAGGCTTCAGGGTTTAGGGTTTAGGGCTTAGGCTTCAGGGTTTAGGGTTTAGGGTTTAGGGCTGGGTTTCCCTAGACCCCCCCAAGTAGACTTTAAAAGGGCTCTGATATTTCTCATTAAGAGGCTACAATAAAGGGGTAGTCGGGGGGTCGAGGTCGGGTCCAGGCTTTAGGGTTTATACATAGGGCTTTGGGTTTGGCGTTTATATATAGCTGCGAGAAGGGCTCAAGGTTCAGGGTTTATGGTTTATAGCTACGAGTACTGCTTAGGGTTCAGGGTTTATATATACATATATGGTAATTACCATATACAAGGCTTAGTGTTCAAGGTTTACCGGGTTTTGAGGCTTGGTGCACATGTTCTGGGCAGGTTCAGTGCCGGGTTTTAGGGCTTGGCGGACCCAACGCGGCAAAGCCTATTCTGTCTGGTTCTTATAGGGAATGGGGGATTGGGTTATGGAGTCTGTCATTAGGGATTCGATAAGGGCTACTATAGGGATCCATTCCCCCATTCCCTACTAAGAACCAGACAGCTACCAAGAACCCTAAACCCCAATAGTATAACCCTTATAGTAACCCTTATAGTAACCCTTAAAGGACCCGTGTAGTAACACCCTTATAGTGCAACCCTTATAGTAACCCTGACAGTAACCCTTTAAAGGAACCCTTCAAAGGAAGGTTCCCGGGGCTTTCGTAGGTTTTTATGTATTTTCAATGTTTTGCGCTCTGGGAATCGAGTTTTTACGGCGCTTTCCGGCTTTAGGGTCTCCAGAGTTGAGACGTTTGGGCGTATAGGGTGTAGGGTCTACTTAAGGCTTAGGGCTTAAGGTTTAGTTAAGCTAAAGGGTTTAGGGTTCAGGGTTTACTTAAAGTTTAAGGTTTAATTAGGGTTTAGTTAAGGTTTAGGGCTTAGGGTTCAGGATTCAGTTAAGGTTTAGGGCTTAGGGTTTAGGGTTCAGTTAAGGTTTAGGGCTTAGGGTTTAGTTAAGGTTTGGGGTTCAGCGTTTAGTCAATTTTTAAAGTTCAACGATATGAGTTTGATAGGGTTTAGGGTTTAGGGCTGCTTTGAGGTTCTTGGCTGCTACTGGGTTAAAGTCGGCTTTGGCCTCGGGATGCTCTCATGCTCTGGGCTTGTAAGTAGAACTACTACCTTGGAGTCCTTAAGTCCTGACAGTACTTAAGGGTTCCTTAAAGGGCTCCTTAAAGGGATCTATAAGGGATCTATGGGATTCAGTAAATTTAAGTAAGGTTATATGTACCTTAATTGGGGGGGCTTATACATGGTTATATGTATAGTTACCTTACTTATAACCCCAACTACTAAGTCCCATGATGCTCTAAGAAGGGTTATGCTTACGAGCATTACTTACCAGCGCTGACAGAACAATCGAATGATGTTGATAACGGTGATGATGATGATGATCAGGATACTGTAGTATTGGCTGCAGGCAGAGGGCTCAGATGCTTGATGTCGCTCGAACAAGCATTCACACAGCATGCCACCAACCGTAAACTCTGAACTCTGAACCCTCATTGCCTGTAAAATGCTCATAGGAAAAATGTGGAGCCCGTATCGAAGCCTTTTCAGAACCCTCAACCCCTAGCCCAGAAACGCGGTCGCGCTACGCCCCTGAAATACGGCATAGTGCATAATGTATTACGTTTCTGATCTACTTTAACCTACCAAACCCTACTTTTTTGTAGTAGGGTCCCTATAAACTCCATATTAGGGTTTATAATACGGAACTACAAAAAAGTAGGGTTGGGTAGTTTAAGGTATGGCTCAGGCTAAACCCTGGAGCCTTGAACCCGGAAAACCCTGAACCCCTTAAACCCTAACCCTAAAACCCGATTCCCTAAATCCCTAAAACCCTAAACCCCTAAACCCTAAAAGCCCAGAGCCCTGGGACCCTAAAAGCCCAAAACCGATAAACCCCGAAAGCCCTTTAACTGTCCTACCCATGTGGGAGTTTCCGAAAATAGGGGACCCTAATATAGTACCTCAAATAGTAGGATCCTTATTATAAGGACCCCAAAATAGGGTACCCCTATTTTCGGAAACCCCCATTTATAGACCAGCGTCCTGTTATCGGCGCGGCTACGCGAGCTCTGCGAGGAGAATCGTTGACCTAAGATCTGGAGCCAATCGGATTCCTACAAGGGCTCCGCTACTTCTTTTAAAAGGGCTCCTTTAAGGGATCTATAAGGGTTCTTTTAAGGGCTCCTTAAGGGGCTCTTCTAAGGGTTCAATAAGGGTTTAGGGATTTTTGAAGAATATAAGACTTCTTTTAAAAGGGCTCCTCTAAGGGCTCCTTTAAGGGATCTATAAGGGTTACTATTAGGGGTACGGGGTGATGTTTAGAGGATCATGGGACTTAGTAACCCAGACTTCCTGGAGGATCTAAAAAGTAGATGCCTTAATGGGGGTTCCTATAAATTACCTTTAGTAGTATAGGGCCCCAAATTAGGGGATCTACTTTCGAGATCCTCCCTGGGGTCTGGGTATAGGGGTTCCTGTAAGGGCTCCTTGAAGGTCCTGTAATAAGAAAGACCTGCTTATGGAGCCGAGTGGGTGATGTTGTCGCTGAGGGGCCTTTCCAAAATTTGTTGCTGGTTTAGGGTTTTGGTGTTTCGTGTTTAGGGTTTCTTAGGGTTGATATTGTTTAGGGTTACTGTTGGGCTTTCAGTGTTCGGGAGGTTGTGGGCATTGTATCTTGCAGGTTCTTCCTGTAGCACAGCCCACGGTTCCAGAGGAGGTACCCTAAGGGTCCAAGTATCTACTTATCCTATGCTCTCCGAAATATTAACCAACATAACTACGATCCCTATACCCTAAACCCAACCTGTGCCCGGAAAAACCTACCTTTATAGGGTTCTTTATTATGGCTTCTATCTATAATTCCTTAAAAGGGTCGGTTTTTTGTTGGCCACCGGAAGTACCTGATTGTTGGGTCCTTTGGACACATGGGAGTTTCCGACATCGGGGATCCTAATATAGTACCCTACATAGTAGGATCCTTATTAGAAGGATCCCAAAACAAGGTACCCGCTAATTTTCGGAAACTCCCCTAAACCCGAAAAACACTGTAGATCCCTTATAGGAACCCTTAAAGAACCCTTAATAGATCCCTTTAAAGGTACCCTTAGGCTCGGTTGGGAAGTAGTGCAGGCACTTCCGGGCTTCCCACCTGCAGGGATATGTAGGGTTTACTGTTTGGGATTTAGGGTTTAGGGTTTACTGTTTGGGGTTTAGGGTTTAGGGTTTACTGTCTAGGGTTTACTGTTTCAGGTATTGAAACATAACACAAATCCTGAGCCCTTGAAGGATCAGGGGAGATTTCAAGTAGGCTGGCGCCAAAGACCGGGCGCATTCCAAATTGTTTGCTCCACTCGCCAAGAACTCATATGCAAAGCCCGAGAAGCATCCATAACCGCCACCCTCATGAAATTTCCGCAGTAGAAGCATCCAGAGCAATCGGGAGCAGCCGTGCAGGACAAACAGGGAACTCTCCATTGCTCAAGTAAGTATCTCTCTGCTCGTCTTTCGACAAGCATACCTAAAAATGCAACAATGATCAGCTAGGTCTCACACGTGACTCGAGAAAAACGACTACCGGTAGACGTTCGTGCAGTTCCCGAGCCCAGAACAGAGGTGAAACTTTGCGTCTCGCACCCAGTATAGACGTGAAATTTTGCGTCTCGCACCCAATACAGAGGTGAAACCTTGCGTCTCGCACCCAATATAGAGATGAAACTTGCGGCTCCGCATATAGCTGCGATGCCGGACTGGCTCGGTGCCCCCAACCGGATAGGCGGTGTTCACAACTGGTGCTTCAAGTCTAGTCTATTCGCAAGAAACAGTCCTGTACTTTTAAATAAGCGGAAATGATCGAACCGGGAGTTGAAGTACCCCTAGCTCCATAACTTAAAGCCATAATTACGAACTTAGAGTCCGAAAACTTTGCATAGCTTTGTCTCCTCTTCACAGCGCGTAAATCCGATTGTGCATGCCCCAGAATCTGTTGTCTGGGATCTGGTGGTCATGCTCTGGCGCCTCGAGACGTGGGTCGACCTCTGCGCCGGCATCCCACTTGTGTCTACAAAAGCTCTCGAAGGGGCCGGTTGATCGGGCCTCGTCAGTGTGTAGATCTGTTGGTTCGCGATATACGGGTTCCTGCTTCGACGTGTATGCTAAGCAATGGATGCGGCCTGATGGTCCCTGTGTCCTTGTCGTCTTCGGGCTCGCTGAAGTCGGTAATGTCGCCCGACTCGCTGCAGGTCTCCTGGACGTGGAGTGTATGAGCGACATTGCGATGTGAACTTTGAAGTAGGCTCCTCTGTGGAAGCGGCAGGTATTTCGACTGTGAGGCCATGTTGTTCAGCGCACTGCTGACCTGCAAGTACAAAGAAACGCACTCCGTTGTCGATATACTATACATGAGGCGATGACAAAGGAAGGCCGGCTGCTCTGAAGAGCTCTCCGGATCCTCGCCCAGCAAGCTGTCGGAACAGAGGCACACCTTGGAGCATGGATGAGTTCTAGTCTCAGCCGTTGACCGACCAGCTGCGCACTGAGAAGCAGGCAGAGCAGACGAAGCCGGGAAGCTCACACAGCACCACAGACATCTTGCCTCCGCGTTACGTCTATGTGGCTACCGACCTCTTGATGGAGATGACTGCAGACATACATGTGAACATGCTGTCATGGCGACAACTGAGTCTCCAATTCTCCCCCTCATACCTTCCTCTCTGTCGGGCTTTCTATTGTAGATGAGCCTGAACACGCAGATTCGCAATAGCTATACAGTCACCTCGCCGCTTCTACAAAGTATAGCCAGGCACTATGAGACGATCACATCTTTTCAGCACGCCTTCTGCGGAATCGCGTTCCCTGGCCAGAAAAAATCAGTCGTTCGTCAGGTAACTTACCTCAGTGGTCGGTGATAGGCATTGGCCACACGCTTGACAGCTTGATTGTCTGCTGAGATGGTGACGACGAGCTTTTAACACTCCTCCGGCAAGCACTTGTATATGCGAGCGTTTACCTGCGGTTGCCGCCACATGATTGACTGTCCCCCCCCAAAAAAAAAAACCATAGCTCTATTGAAGACAGAGGCCGCCGCAATGAGGATGATTTTGTCAGGACGCGCGTGCTCGCAGGTTTGACTGTGTGGACCTGTCACACAGTCCACTCCAACCATTATGTTTCTGGGCTTCATCCCGGCGTTGATCCGAGTTGCGGACTGACCACATGGCCGTGTCGATTGAGCGCCACCATGTCCGAGATCCACTTCCGTCTACTCTCCGGCCGTGGGTCTCTGTGGATGACTGGGCCCTTCAGGAATTTCCGCAGTAGAAGCATCCAGAGCAATCGGGAGCAGCCGTGCAGGACAAACAGGGAACTCTCCATTGCTCAAGTAAGTATCTCTCTGCTCGTCTTTCGACAAGCATACCTAAAAATGCAACAATGATCAGCTAGGTCTCACACGTGACTCGAGAAAAACGACTGCCGGTAGACGTTCGTAAAATGCTGGACGTGAAGCTGGGATGAACTTGCAATAAATTTGCAGTGAATCTGCCATGAACCTGCACTGAAGCTGCCATGAACTGCTATGAATTTGCAATTAACCTGTAATAAACTTGCAGTGAACCTGCCATCAAGCTGCAGTGAACTCTGCATTCCCCCTTATATTAGTGGAACAAATTCGTTTCCAGGAGGCTTTCAAGAAGGCTGAAAGATGCTTTGGGCCTCTTCATCCCCCCTTATATTAGTCGAACAAGTTCGTTTCCAGGAGGCTTTCAAGAAGGCTGAAAAAGGCTTTGGGCCTCTTCATCCCCCCTTATATTAGTCGAACAAATTCGTTTCCAGGAGGCTTTCAAGAGGTTGAAACCAGCTTTGGGCCTCTTCATCCCCTCGTATATTAGTCGAACAAATTCGTTTCCAGGAGGCTTTCAAGAAGGCTGAAAGAGGCTTTGGGCCTCTTCATCCTCCCTTATATTAGTCGAACACATTCGTTTCCAGGAGGCTTTCAAGAAGGCTGAAAGAGGCTGTGGGCCTGTTTATGCCTCCTTATATTAGTCGAACAAATTCGTTTCTAGGAGGCTTTCAAAAAGGCTGAAAGAGGCTGTGGGTTTGTTCATCCCTCCTCATATTAGTCGAACAAATTCGGGGCCAGGAGGCTTTCAAGAAGGCTGAAAGAGGCTTTGGGCCTCTTCATCCCCCCTTATATTAGTCGAACAAATTCGTTTCCAGGAGGCTTTCAAGAAGGCTGAAAGAGGCTTTGGGCCTCTTCATCCACCCTTATATTAGTCGAACAAATTGTTTTCCAGGAGGCTTTCAAGAAGGCTGAGAGGCATTTGGGCTAGGGCATTGGCCTATAAACGTGCCGGCGAGGCCCCGTCGTAGACGTACCACTTGTCCTGCCACTTCCACCAGTACTTGCCGTCTGACCTGGCCACAAAGGGTCTTCCGGTTGCCGAAGTCTGTGTGGACGATGAGCTTCCCATCCTGATTGTTGCGTTGGGGGTGATTCCGAGGGCGGATTGGGATGGCAAGTTGGGGTTGTGCTGAGGCAGGAACCCTGCGGCTCTCTTGGCGGATCGTTACCGACGCTTGTGGCAAGCGGCTTGAGGGGGACAATTGCCACGGTGCACATAACGATAGCTCATGCACTTGCTATCAGGGCTCGACACGAGTTTTGGGACATGCACCGCTGAGCCGCTTCGCTTTCTTTACATGGCCGACATCTCGAAGCTGGATCTCGTTGGCTGGGTGAAAGAAGCATCATATTTGGGTTGCTCTTGAAGCATGAGCTTGGAAGAAGCTATTGTTTGAGTTACTGCTAATGTCTCGTAGTGCCGATTCCGTTGCCAATTCTTTATTTTTAGTGCCATTGCCTTCGCTCAATCACCGCTACCGTCCCGTTCCTTTTTTCCTATGCAAGCAGTCGCAGAAGAAACATAATCACAACTAGGGCCGCCGGGACTTTGCCACCGTGAACAAATTCAAGGCTTCCAATGCCCGCTTCTCCGCAAGACTGACTTCCAAGGCTTCGGCTTTCCGCAACGAGAAGCGCCTCGCTGTTGCAGAAGATAACCGGAAAGCACGGCGAATCCTTGTTGAAGACATCCATGTCTTTGGGATACGGCGAAACTCCAGCTGGCAATGTCCCTTCCCGCACACGATGATGACCTAGTCCCCAAGATCCCTAAACCCTAAACCCCTCGAGCAACCAAAAGCCCGAAGCCCTGAAGCGCTAAACTTCTGATCCCGAGCGCTAAGAGGGGACACCAATATAGCACTCTAAATAGCAGGATCCTTATTATAAGGACCCCCCAAATAAGGTACCCCTAATTTTCGGGAATCTACCAAATCTAAATCCCGATCCCTAAGTCTAAACTCCACAGCCCACAAAACAGCAAACCTGGCGTCTTCATTGTCGGCGACCTGCCACCCAAAGCCTCCAAAACCCCTTAATTAAGGAATATACCTTAAATCATAATAGCATCCCTAATATGGTTTAAGGTCTATTCCTTAATTAAGGGGTTTTGGAGGCTCTGGGCATAATTGAAGCCTGACTATACACTCACCCGTCATGCACTCAACAAACCCCCCATCTGAACCCTGAAACACTAGAGTCCTAAGGCCCACTGCAGAACCTTGATGAATAGAAACCGAACAAGATCCCTTGAACGGCACCCGTAGCCCTACCTCGGCAGTGCTCCGTTTCCTGAAATCAGCACAAACACCTTATGACCTTAAAAACAAACCCCAAATACTTTAGGTACTGCCCCCATACATTACTAGTCTATAATCGGGCTACTACGAAGGTCCTGATATATCTATATTATGAATATTATACAACTATTACTGAGTGGGGGCTGTACCCAAGTTATTACCTTAAATGCAAAACCCAAATGACCTTAATCGTAGGGCCCCAAGAGGCACAAAATCAAAAAAGAAACATATTAACCCCTTAAAATGGGAAGTTACCCTAAACCCTAAACCCTAAACCCTAAACCTTCTTGGGTCCCTATTATAATACGGCACCTAACGTTTAGGGCACTCAAAAAGGGACCCAAAATTTTGACAAGCACCCAAATGAAGCCCAATAAGATAAGGATATCCCTAGAACATGCTTATGCTTCTGTTCTTTTTTAATCCCTGAATTGGGCTCTTCATATGGGAGTTTCCGAAAATAGGGGACCCCCCTAATATAGTAGGATCCTTTTTATAAGGGCCCCCAAAAAACGGTACCCCCAATTTTCGGCAACTCCCCTAAACCCTAAACCCTATAGATCCCTTATAGGAACCCTTAAAGAACCCTTAATAGATCATATGGTGGGTGCCAGGGAGCTTCGTTCGGTAGGGGCGGATCCTCCAGGGGCAGCTCCATGGCCATATTCGCCATTGGGCGGCCAGGCACGGTGGGGTTCTTAAGTAAGACTAGGGCTCCGTAGAGAATCTCCTTTTAAGGGTTCCTGTAGATGGGCTCTATAGGTCTACTATGAGGGCATTTATGATAAACCACCCAATTTCAAGTGAACACAAGCAAGCTTATTAACAAGCCCGCCCCGAAAGAAACGAAGCCCTTAACCCTAAACCTTAAACCCGGAACCCCAAACCTTAAACCCCTAGAGCGACACCGTTGGAGGACAAGGACCCGGCCTAAACAAGCTCTTGCCACAGGCCAGCTGCTAAACTCTTTGGGCCAAGTCCGACACTTCAGAGTTTACGTAGGGTATTTTAAGGTTTAGGGTTTAGGGTCGACACTTCATTGTTTAGAGTGCTTCAGGGCATTTTAGCCTTTAGAGTTCGACACTTCAGGGTTTAGGGTATTCTAGGATTTAGGGTTTAGGGTTCGACACTTCAGGGTTCGGGGTGTAGAGTTTATAGGGTATTTAGGGCTTACGCCAGAAGGGTTGCGGGATAACTAGCCGTAGGAACCTGAAGAAACCTTGGACCTTTATTAGGGTTCTACTATATGAATCCTACTCCTTTGGGGTTAGAGGCCCAGGGTTTCCTAATCAGGTTCCTACATTACAATCTTCCTGCCACGGTGTCGGGTGTGTTGCTAAATGGGAGTTTCCGAAAATTAGGGGTACCTTATTTTGGGACCCTTCTAATAAGGAAACTAATATTTAGTGAAGTATAATAGGGTCCTCTATTTTCGGAAACTCCCAAATAAAGCTTTGCTGTTCAGGTTTAAAGCTCCAGGTTAAGTCTGCCCCGGAGTGTCCACCGCTTCATGCTACTGCAGACGTCAACCCTAAACCCTAAACCCCAAAAGCCCTAAACCCTAAGCCCCGGGCTTCACGGCTTAGGGCTGAATATTGGTCCTGAGGTTTGGCGATGTCTTGAGTGCGAAAATTACGGCTTTATCAGGCTCGGGTCTTGTGGCATGTTCGGGGTACTGTTAAAGGGATCTATTAAGGGTTCCTTTAAGGGATCCAAAGGGTTTAGGGTTTAGGGGAGTTTCCGAAAATTGGGGGGTACCTTATTTTGGGATCCTTCTAATGAGGATCCTTCTATTTAGGGTACTATACTAGTGTCCCCTATTTTCGGAAACTCTCTGTGGTGTGTGCACTTACTATGACATACGGACTACACGGGAATGATGCTACCACTCATCAAGTCTTCTGTCAGAGAACCCAATACTCCTTAATTAAGCAATATACCGTGAATTCTAAGGAGCGTCATATTGTGATTTAAGCTATATTCCTTAATTAAGGGGTATTAGAATACCCCTAAGCCCTATAAACCTTGTAGTTCCCTTAAAGGAACCCTATCTCTATTCCTTAATTTGAGGGGTGTTGGGCTCTCTGGGCTGTCCTGCTTACTTAGAGGATCATGGGACTTAGTAACTAGAGTTATAAGTAAGGTAACTATACTTATAACTACTTATAACCCGAATTAAGGTACATATAACCTTACTTACTAAGTCCCATGATCCTTTAAGTACGGGTTGGGGGCGGATGGGATCGGCGCCTGGGTTGGGCTTTTCGGTGCATACCAGAGGACTCCAATATCCCTTAAGTAAGGAAGATTGCCTAAATCATATACAGGATCCTACTATGATTTAAGGAGTATTCCTTAATTAAGGGATATTGGAGTCTTTGGGTAACTCAAGGCTAGGGTTGAGGGGTTTGGGGTGCCCAGCAACCCTGTAGGGTTCCTTTAGAGGGATCTATAGAGGTTTAGGGTTTAGGGGTTTTAGGGTTTAGGGATTAGGGTTTAAGGCTTATAGGGTTTATAGGGTTTGTAAGGTTTACAAGGCTTATAGGGTTTATAGGGTGAATAGGGTTTAGGGATCTAGGATGCCCGGTAAGCTAGGAATAGAAAGGGCTCCCTTTGTGGTATTGGGTAAAGGGCCCACTGGGAGGCCTAGGGTTCTAAAGAGATTCCGAAAGGGGTTCCTGAAAACATTTCATAAGGGAAGTTTCAGTTTATGTGCTGTCTGTAGTGGCAACCAAACTACTGCCGCCACCTACCACTGCCACTACCACTACCACGACCACTGCAACCACCACCACGACCACGACCTCAAATCCTGCTGCTGCTCCTGCCTCTACTGCTGCCGCTGCTGCTACGGCTACGCGCTACTACTCTTGCCACTACTGCCGTTACAAACACATTCCTGTCATGGTCCTCCTCAAAGTACTAAATCATGCTACTGTCCTCGACCAGCTAAGCAGTATACCTTACACTTCGACCGTTGCTTGCAATCCCTTAGCCAGAGCTGGCGGAATGCTACTTGCTTACACAATGCTGTGGTTCCATTAGCGACAGCAACCGACTGTCTGGGAAAGCGGGCTCATACAATCTTCTGTAAGTACAAGAAAAAAGGCTGCGATTTCAGATTAATGCTGAATCAAACGGTCCTCAGGATGTTTAGAAGCTCTGCACAGCGAGCCCTACCGTACCCCCGAGGGTCCACATGACGTTCTTGAGCCCCAAGTTCCTGAATAGGAAACCTTGTTACAGGCCTCAGTATATACCCCTAGGGATCTAAGGACTCATATACCAAGACCATACCACATAAGGCTTTTGGGTTGGGCGTTAAGGTGCTTATAGGTACCTGGACCCTAGTAAACGCCTCTTTCTCCCGTAGCGTGCATCTGTATCTTCCCTTCTTCAGACCTGCAGCGGAGTCGACGCAGCCCTGCCAGGCATGGAGGGTTGGGGGTTTAATATAGGGAATTAGAACAGGGTTTTGGGGCCCATTATACTATAATCACAATAAGCAACCGATGGTCAGGCCTCTTGGTTTCTTATTGTTGCAGGAGTGATATGTACCCTGTCGAGGAGTGCTCTAGACCCTATCTAGGGAGTTTAGGGTTTAGGGGTTGGGTTTAGGGTTTTATAACCTTTAGGAGTTCCTTAGCAGAACCCTTACAGGAACTCTGAGCGACACCCTCGACTACTGCAGCCCTCAACCTATCAACCTGCCTTTCCTTTGCCGAGCAGGCTCCTTTGCGGGTTCCTCAGGGGTTTTGGGTCTTGTGTTTGGAGATTAGGTATAGGGTTTAGGGTTGAAGGTTTAGGGTTTAAGGTTTAGGGCTTCGTGTTTGGAGTAGAAACGACGACACAAGTGGGTAGTTGTCAAATTATGGTCGCTTTTTGGGTCCTTATTATAATACGGCACCTAATTCTTAGGGTACCCAAAAAGGGACCATAATTTTGACAGCCACCCAAGTCTGGCAAACCCCAGGATGTGAGCGAGCTTCAGTGCCTAAGTCTCGAAGTTTATGGATTTGGAGTCCTGGGGCCTCTCGTTTTGAGACTGAAGGCTTGCGGGTTTCAGAGTTGGTGCTGAGGGTTTAGGGTTTAGGGTTTAGGGGTTTAGGGTTTAGAGTTTCGGGTAGTTCTGGGTTTGAGATTTGGGAGTTTCCGAAAACAGGGGTTCCTTATTTTGGGGCCAAGGATCCTACCATTTAGGGTACTATATTAGGGCCCGCTATTTTCGGAAACTCTCATTTGGTGTTGAGGGTTTAGTTCTGGGTTTGAGGCCATAAACCCAGAGTTGTCGAAGCCTTACAGAAAGGGTTACATCACACGGCCACACAAGGACAGATGCAGGGAAAAAACACTTGTAGTAAACCCAGAAATGGAAAATCGAACAAAGGAGGTACAGGGTCAAGCTGCTTCTTCCAGCCCTCTGGGCAGGATTCCAAGGCGCCAACTACGGCTTCTGTTGGAAACCCCACCAGCGAAGCCCCGCACCCCCGAAGGCCTACCAACAACACAAATGCCTTCCGAAACCACCCTTACTCTTGAACTCAAATGAAACAACTCTGGATTAAACGATCCTGGATAGGGGTGGTTGTCAAAAATATGGTCCCTTTTTGGGTACCCTAAATATTAGGTGCCGTATTATATTGAAGATCCAAAGAGGGACCACAATTTTTCACGACCACCCATCTCTTCAAGAACCAACTTAGGATCCTGATGACTATATCCGTAGATTCTGAAGTACATTACCTAGACCCTCCATCTACCCTCTATTAGACCCTAAATGCCCCTTATTTGGGACTTTGTACCCCTATTTGAGGGTACAAGGGTCCTGGTATTGTATGGCGATAATTAGGAAACCTTCGGAATGGCATTCCTCCCTGATGTGTTCTTTAGGCTTCTATGTTAGGGTTGAGGGTATTGGGTGTCCCGCCTTGCTGCAACCAGTGCCCATTCTCGCACCAGCAGCGGCAAGGAGCACAGTAGCAACGCTACCTCAAAGTTTTGGGTTGCGGGATTTAAGGCGTAGGGTATTGAAAGCTTAGGGTTTCTTGTCGGGCTTTGCCTACCCAGAAAACCTAAAACTCTCTGCTTCGCTGCGGGCGTAATCTTGGCACTATGGAAAGGCGTCATGTGACGCAGGAGTTTCCGACTCATATAGTACCCTAAACAGTAGGGTCCTCATTATAGGACCCCAAAATCAAAATCAGGTACCCCTAATCTTCGGAAACTCTAAACCCTTATAGAGCCCTTTAAAGGAACCCCTAAAGTACCCTGTTACTAACCAAGGAAGCCTATGGAACCTGATCTGCTTCATGCAGGTGCCTAGATCTTTGTAGAATTGGAAGAGGGCTTGGGCGCATATTATAGTACAACTGTCTCAGAAAGAAAAATGTCATTGCAATTTTTTCAGGCTTCTATTCAAGTCATAGAAACATTGGGATTCGGCCAGTTTAGGGTAAGGGTATACCACCTAAACCCTGAACACCCACACCCTAACCCAAACCCTAACTGCCAGCGGAGTAGGCTTGCTTCAAGTCTTTGCCTAGGGTTGCGCAGTCTACCGATCTTGTTTTCCAATGGATAAACCGTAGGCTTCAAACCGGTTCGTTTTTGCAGTGCTCTCGGCCCCTGGATACCCTCCAATGATACTACTTTCATGGCTAGCTAGCTTTACACTCGCCATCTGATAATGAGACAACTAGGCAACCAGCAAAGGGGATAATGCACTAAACAGAGAGACTTAACTACATCCAACTACAAGTGGTGGTCGAGGGTCGATCTACCATGATCTACCAATCTGTCTATTTATCTACGCATCTATCTATCTGTCTATCTGACTAACTCTCTGTCGACCTATCTATCAGTTATTTATCTACCTACCGGTCTATCGGTCCATCTACCCATCTGTTCATCTACTTGTCTATCTCTCTACCTATCTATCTGTCGATCGACCGACGTATGTATCTGTGTGTCGATCTATCTACATATCTATACGGCGGGGGGGTGATGACTCACTTACGGTTTGGCATCTCGTACGACGAACCAGACGAAAGGGAGATCGAGCCGTGGACTCGGGAGTTCAGGGTTTCTTCTAACAGTCAACTGACTTGTGACAGTACTTACGACATGAACTCTGCATGCATATGTATATTGAGTATGTGTGCGTGTATGTGTATACAAGAATGTCTATATAGAAATATCATACATCCCTATATGTAGTTATTGTGTATTAAAATGTGTGTGTGTGTGCGAACATTATGTTTGCTTTGTTTGAGCGACTTCTTCCTGTCATATTAGGCTCTGTCATATTCTCTGGTAATGCCGTTAAATATTCAGACTTAGACAAATAGAGGGACACAGAGAGAGAGAGAGAGAGAGAGAGAGTCAGGCAGACAGCAGAGCTGTACTTGGAGGATCAGGGGGCTTAGCAAGTGCCTGAAACAGGGTTATAACCAATTATAAGTATCGTTAGCGAATTTGTTAATTATACCGCTATAGTTAATTACTAAGTCCCATGATCCTTTAAGTAACCCTTGATCCTGGAGAGCTTCCACAAGCAGTGGGAAGTTTAGGGTTTAGGGCAGCCAGACTGTTGATGGACAAAATCCTGCATGACCCTAAGGACTCTAAACTATGGGAACTATGGTATCTTCCTTATAACGGGTAATGTAGGATTTTGTCCATCAGCAGGAGTATTCTCTTTTTCGGCTTAGACATCACAATCGCGTTTGCGCGCGTTTGACCCGGATATCTGCCTGCAACTTCGGACATGGCGAAAATAGGGCCCCCAAAAAGCACATAAGCAAAAATTAGGATAGGGATACCCCATGCAAACCCCCTTATACTGAAGCCCAATAAGGTAGGGATATCTCTATATAATGCTTATGCTTATGTGCTTTTTGGGAGCCTAAGAAAAATCATTCAGAATCAGTCAGTCTCCAAGTCTGAAAGTTGCCACTCTCACGCCCAGAAACCCTGAAACACTAAACTCCTATGGAAGCCTTGGAGACTAGGACCATTGTCCGATGGAGAACAACTAAACCCCAAGCCAAGAACTCTAAACACCCTAATTGGACCCTAATGCTAAAATGGGGTTGAAGCGGCAAGACGGCCGAGACTCTCAGGTGTTGGACTTAAGAACACTTCGACATTCGACACCCTGAGACGAGAGAGCGCCCAAAAGTAACCCTCATGAGAACATGGTGAGCGAAGCGTGCTTTGTACAGGTACACAAAACTGTGTTTTCTTGGGGTGGACAATATAAGGCCGAGATGTAAAGGGAAAGTGGTTGGCGGTTTCCAGACTTCTGTACCAACGGCGCATTACTTTGGGGCATGCGAGGTTTTACAGGGTACAGAAAGGATTGAAGGATCGAAGTTGCGGCCACCTGGCGCAGGCTCCGCCTACTTCGACATGACTTGCCAACGGAGCGAAGAGCCAAAAAAACAACATGTCAAGGACTCGGGTTGCGGCTTCAAGCCCAACGGTGGCATTCGCGTTACGACTTGGTCGGGAAAAGAGCAGAATTACTGAAGGAACCTGATTAATAAACTTTGGGCCTACAACCCCAAAATAGTAGGATTCATAGAAGGAACCCTTGTAAAGACCCAAGGTTTCTTAATCAGGTTCCTAACATACAAACCATTCCCACAAGCTCCGTATACTAGGATGCTTTCGAATTTGTTGTTTGCTTCTGCTGAGCATTGGCTTTCTAATTCTAACGGCTGCGGCAGGATCGTGAAAGTTCTCTAGATGCTGTGGCAGTGGTGTGTGTGTGTGTGTGTGTGTGTGTGTGTGTGTGGAGAGTACTCCCCTACCCCAACAAAGCAACACTAAAGGGACCAGGCAACCAACTTAGAGGGCCCAGGCCACCTTAAACCCTAGACCCCTATACAGCTGAACCATAGAAGGAATCTTGATCCTTGATTTTTCATCGACCTATACTATGTGGGAATTGAGTTGTGCTGAAAGGGCTTACTTAATTTAATTAGAGGTTGAAAAGGCTTCAGGGTGTGTTCTTCAAAACGGTTTGGGGTTCATTCGCTGTCGGGCTTTCACGTTTTGGTTGTAGGGTACTTGTGTTAAAGGCTTTGAGATTCTAGTCCAAGGCTTTCGTGTACAACACTATGAATATACCTCAAGAAGAGCCTGAAGCCTGGACCACAGCCCTAAACCCAAAACGCGCAAACACCTACTCAACAACAAGCCTAAACCCTGGAGTTTGGCACAGCACCAAACTACACCCTCTTGAGCAACAAACCCACAGAAACCTTTTGGACAACATCCGTCCAACTCACTATCACAAAACGTATGAAGCTCTATTCTAATTATTAAGGCCCCCATTGTTGGCTTGAAGCCAGCCAATACGTCTCTTCGCACATCAGAAACGCATTGTGCACGTGGGAGGGTTGTTCTCAAGAAGCCTGTGGTCTGCCTGAAGCTCCACTTGAGCTTAGGGGTTTCGGGGGTTTATAGGGGTTAAGGATTTTAGGGGTTTTAGGGGTTTGGGGGGTTTAGGGGTTTAGGGATTTAAAGGTTTAGGGGCTTTATTGGTTTAGGGGTTTGGGGGTTTAGAGTTCAGGGGTTCAGGGGTTCAGGGTTTAGGGTTCGGTGTTGTTATGTCTTGTGGCTTGGTTCGTAGTGTTCGGGGGTGAGGGGGAAGGCGGCAGGGGTGCAGAACCTGCAAGCCGAGGACTTCGGGTTACAGGTAAATCCTAAGGGTCCATGTCCCAAATAGTAAACATATATAAATATATAAATATATAAATATATAAATATATAAATATATACATATATATATATATATGTACATATTGGCCTCGAAGTAGTCCCAATATAGGTGCTTTGGGGCAAAGTCTATACTATGTGGGCTTCGAGCTTTTCGGCCTTAGAGATACTGGGTTAAACTTTTGAAGCTCCCTTTTGCCGTACTTGGGCTCCGGATGCCGTGCTGAAGTAGCCATGGCCTTGGACTTAAAATAGGTGTGACCCGTATCATACAGACCTGGACCACCACAAGTAGGCAAAATAATAGCACCAAAACCTATTTAAAAAAAAAGGCAAAAAAAATAGCCCAAAACCTATAAAAAAAAGCCACTATTCTACATACCTTTGGGGCTCAGGGAGGGGTCTTCCATACAGACCCTGGAGAAGGTCAACCTGCGCTCAACCTACTTGTCGGGTATCATGGGGAACTAAAGGTTAACCTTTTTTGGTCATATGGGATTAAGGGTTCTATAAGGGTTCTATATAGGGTTCCTCTAAGGGATCTATAGGTTTCAGGGTTTAGGGGAGTTGCCGAAAACTAGGGGTACCTTCTTTTGGGGGTCCTTATAATAAGGATCCTACTATTTAGGGTACCATATTAGAGTCCCCCATTTTCGGAAACTGCCATATAGGTAGGGCTTCTATCGGGACTATACTACCCAAAAAGGTCAAAGGTTACCTACTCGACTACACGCTTAAGGGTTGGGAGCTTTAGGGGCTTAGGGGTTTAGGGCTTTACGGTTTTAGGGGTTTTAGGGGTTTAGGGGTTTAAGGGTTTAGGGTTTTAGGGTTTAGGAATTCTCTATCTTCAACAACCCCCCTGCCGGAGCTGCTGACTGCTCACCATTTTGCGGCTCAGGACAGATCGCAAACTCTAAGCCCTAATTCGTAGTTTCCCAAAAAAGGGGACCACCCGGAAACTCCCAATTAACCAGTACACCTGTGCTATAATTAATCTTATCTCAGGGCAACTCCGTAACTTCGGGAACGTCACTTGTCCAGGGACCTTGGGCCCATCATCTCAAAAAGCTCCGCAACCCTGAACCCTACACCCGAAACCCGAATCCCTGAGCCCTAGATTACTGCACCGCAAACCCGTAGACCCCAAACCCTTAACCCTGTGAGCGGCCCCCGACCCCCAAGCCTTGCTATAGTAAACCCCAAAAAGGTTGGAAACCGGATTAAGGCCAAACAGTGCTGGGATTCCCTATAGCTTAGTCTGACGGATTGATGCTATTGGGTCTCCAACTTTCGGGCTTCTACTGTAAACCGTAAACTCCTGGGGGGGGAACTATGCAAGGCCCAGATCTCGTCCCCTCAGAGCCGCACGATTTAGGCTTTAACTAGGGAGATCCATGCTGGGATCAAGAAGG
This sequence comes from Symbiodinium sp. CCMP2592, assembly GCA_905221615.1. Classification (NCBI taxonomy): domain Eukaryota; class Dinophyceae; order Suessiales; family Symbiodiniaceae; genus Symbiodinium; species Symbiodinium sp. CCMP2592. Next base: position 430,452 of record CAJNDT010000502.1, on the reverse strand, counting down.
GTTCTATAAAGGCCTAGGGTTTACATGTAGCCGAAAAGACCTACCTTTTTAGGGCTCCTTATTATGGTTTCTATATACGTATAGTTTCTTAAAAAGGTAGGTCTTTTGGGCCACAGGTAGTTTTTGCGGGCTTAGGGCTTACGGCGACAAGTTTACGGCTACAACTTTAGCTTCAAAGTCAAAATGTTAGGCCTTCGCAGCAAGCTCGTTAGCACTTGGGTTTCATACAGCACGAGGATATTCCCCAAGGGTCCAAAGAACTCAATCATCAAGTACTTGGGCTTAGGTTAATAGTTTTGTAGGTTAATATGTGGGAGAGTATATGATTATTAGGAGCTTGGACCCTTAGAGATTGAGGTTCAAGAACTGCCGGGCTTCTTTTGGGGTTGAATAGTGCATGAGTCCACGCATAAAAAGCCATGGTTCTTCTTGAGCCCTTAACACGGATCTGTAGCTGTTTGGGGCTGAGAATCTCGGGTTTCATGGTGGTCAGCTTCTTGCAGAAATAATTAGACGAGGGTTTCCGGCTATATTATGCATAGTCGAATACTTAGACGAGGGTTTTCGGGGGTATGTTACACTATATGTATGGTATAGTCAGGGACCTGAGGCCTGAAAATGCTAGCAATGTGGGTAGTCGTCAAAATTAAAGTCCCTTTACCCTACAAAGTAGGTGCCGTATTATAATAGGGACCCCAATTTGACCATAATTTTGACAACCACCCATGCGAGGCCCATGACCCTTCACACCATGTGACAGAGCTCCATCAACTCGAGCTTCAGTCTTCTCTGGTGTATAGGGGCCTTAATAATTTGAATAGGGTTCCTTTAAAGGGGTCCTTAAAGGGCTATTAAGGATTACTAGAAGGGTACTATGATATAGGGGCCTGTCTAATTAGAATAAGGGTTTAAAGCCCATCATACTATAAATATAAAAAGGAACCACCAAAATAGTATAGGTAACTATCAAGGCCCCTATATCATAGTACCCTAATTATACAAACCCTTATCGTAGCCAGTATAGACCCCTTTACAGGAACCCTTTGAAGGAACCCCATTGAACCCTACACCCTAAACCCTAATAATACCTAAGCCCCAGTCCCTAAACCCCTAAACCCTAAAACCCTAAACCCTAATAATCCCAAACCGTCCTTCTAACAACCGAGGAAGTGAACCGCTCCTCTCAGGAGCTTTGGCCTGCAGTCAGCTCCGTAATAGTTTAGGAACCTGATTAAGAAACCTTGGGCCTATAATTAATAGGATTCCTTACATGATTCCTTGGGCCTAAGGGTTCGTTCCTGTAAAGGGGGTCTATAAGGGTTACTATAAGGAATCTATAAGGGTACTATAATAGTTTAGGAACCTGATTATTAGGGTTCCTTAAGGCATCTATAGGGGTACTATTAGGGTTCCTTAGGGGTACTATAAGGGATCTTCAAGGCTTACTATAAGGGATCTATAGGGGTTACTATAAGGGATCTATAGGGTTACTATAAGGGATCTATAGGGGTACTATAAGGGATCTATAGGGGTACTATAATAGTTTAGGAACCTGATTGAGAAAGCTTGGGCCTTCATTTTGGGTTCCTTATATGAACCCTACCCTACATACTATTTTGTGGATATGGGACCAGGGTTTGTTAATCAGGTTCCTAGATTGGCCAGTAGGAGTGACAGCGAAGTTGAAAAGACTCGAGCACGCGGAATGTGGGGGTCCAGGTAGCAGCTGCCCTTGTGACAGAAAAGACTGAGGTAATAGATCGGGGTTTGGGGCCAGGGGGCTGCTAAGCAGTACATCCTAGAACGACCTTACACTTCCGACCCCTATACGGGAGTTTCCGAAAATTAGGGGACCTCATTTTGGGTCCTTATCATAAGGATCCGACCATCTAGGGTACTGTTTTAGGGTCCCCTATTCTCGGAAACTCCGCAAATTTGGCTACACACCTAACAGGTGCTACCGACCCACTGCCCCGTGCAAAGGGGAACGTGAAGGAGTGCTTGAGGTCGATACCTTAGAAGGGGCCCCCACCTTGTAATAGTGACTATAAGGATTGTAGTAGGGCCCTATTATATTCCTATGATACCACTATTACAGGGTGGGGGCCCCTTCTAACTGATGCCGTACCTATCCCTTAAGGGTCCATGTACCCAAATAGTACATACTTTGGGCCCAAGGTATCCGCATAGGGATTAGTTTTAGGGCCAAAGTGTATACTACTTGGGTACATGAACCCTTCGGGCATTGCATTTCTATACTGAACTTATAACCCTAGCTAAAACTATAATTTTAGCTGTTTCTTAGGGATTATAATAACCAAAACTTAAAACTTTATGAAGCCCCTCGCTCGAGGCTTTGGGTTTGGGGTTCAGGGAACTTCCAGCCTAAACCTTGGGAACTGCCCCACCCTAAACCCTAAACCGCAGTATCAGTCGATCATTGGGCTAGTATCAAGAGCCCAATGGAACGATATTTTTGCGAATATTATCCAACTGTTACTGAGTCGGGGCAGAATCCAACCTAACCATAAACATCAACACGAACCTAGGAAAGGAGCAGCTTGCCATGCGTGTTTATGTTTTTTGGTCTGGGGGCCTTGCCCTCCAGATTCCACGGTTTAGGGTTTAGGGTTTAGGGTACTACAAAATCCTGGCCCCCATATTAAGATCACCTGCATCATAATCAGTTGACTATCTATGACTAGAGGACTAGACTACAGCACATTACATGAACATACACACAAGACAACGAATAAGCCAAGAATAACAATAGTTAGTTTTCAGAATGACGCTAAACATTTGATAATGGTCAATGGTAGTAGTAGTAGTAGTAGTAGTAGTAGTAGCAGCAGTAGTAGTAGTAGTCGTCGTCGTCGCCGTCGTAGTAGTCATAGTAGTCGTAGTAGTAGTAGTAGTAGTAGTAGTAGTAGTAGTAGTAGTAGCAGCAGGAGTAGTAGTAGTAGTAGTAGTAGTAGTAGTAGTAGTAGTAGTAGTAGTAGTAGTAGTAGTAGTAGTAGTAGTAATTACGCGCAAATTGCTGCGACAGCCGAAACCTCATAATACATGGCCAGCGCAAGACTTTTGAGACTTCTCGGCAAGTAGCAGGGCTCAAGACGCGCGGCCTTTTTTTGGCTATGTTACCGCCGTAGAGCACGACGGCAAGTGCAAAATACGTGGCAGGCGCAGTACTTTCGAGGGTTCTCAGAGTCTGGTGGCAGGAGATGATTTCCGCGACAAATCACAAATTTGTCGCGCACGTCGGTCTCTGGCGCGGGGGGCCGGAACCGCATAATACGTGGCCAGCGCAGTACTTTGGAGACTTTGAGGCAGGCAGCACTGCTCGAGCCGCAGGGCCGTTTTTGGCCAGGTTCTTTTTCGCAGTGCGCACTGTAAGCAAACTCTAAACCCTAAACGGAGATGCTGCTGAGCAAACCCAACACCCTCAGGGGAGATGTTGGTAGCGATACTGGCACTACGCCCGTGGTCCTAGTAGAGCACTAGCGCAGTTCTGAAGGCAGCAGCGCAGTAGTGTAGTATAGTATGGTATAGTCGCATATACCATACCATACCTTACCATACCTATATGCTGTAGATGTTTATGGTTTATTCGACACAATACTATTCCACATGGTATCTATAATAAACTCAAGTTTGCTCTGCACGGTATATGCTGCTTGAGGCTGCGCGGCAGTGCGGTCTTTTGCAAGAAGAGTTTCCTTGTCGTGTTGTGGCTACCCAAGCCTGGTCAGCATTTCAGGCGCGTAGGCCTTACATCTCGGAATTTGCGATCCGTCGCAAGAATTTGGTGTGCTCAGTCCTCAGGGACTTCATCCTCTGGGGAGGTAGCCCAACAGGCACGAAAGCCTCGCGTGGACCCAACTCCAAGTTCGACAGCAACGCCTCCCTGTACAGCTTGCGCGAGGCCAGAACAGTATTCAGGCCCGGTGCGCGGAGCAAGGCTGCAGCCGCGAGGCTGTGCACAGCAGCTGCCTTGTCGCGACTCTTGCCGGCCGCGCCTGGGGGGAGTATACGAGCGCAGTATGCCCATACTCTACTGTACTACTAAGCACGCCCTCGACTATGGTCAATATGAAGTCTACGGAGAAGTAGTATACCCGATAGTCTCTAGAGATTTTATAGTTTACACACAAAATGACGTGCGATTTACAGTGGTGTTCTTTGTCGTACAAGAGCCTGGCCTCCCATGCGCCGAAGAGTGGCTTTGATGCAACCCAAGAGCCCTCCCGCCGCATTATCCCCGGCTGCAAGACGGCAAGTGTTCTTAGCGGCCTTCTTGGCCACGCCCGCTCGACCCAGCACTCGGCGCAAGACGGTTTTGTTCACGTCCTTCCATTCCGACAGGAACCCCCAGCCTTAGAACCCGAACCACGAAACCAGAAACTGCTGATTCCTGAATTCTGAACCCCCGTCCTTGGCTTTGACAGAAGCGATTGGGGTGAAGACTTTCTTAGCATCGTGGACCCCTTTCAGAGTAGCGACGCCGCAGTGAGCAGCAACCGCCGGCCATGCTTGCGCTCCGTCGGGTGCCAAGATGTTGCTGGATAGAACCCAGCAGACGTAAATTAAATAGCATATAGTCTAGTCTAGTATAGCTTAATATAGTATACTATACGGGCCTAGGATGGGATGGGGTAGGACAGATTTAGCCCAAGGCGCCTGTTTGGCGATGACTGGCAAAACTTCTGATTTCTTTTCAGGTGGAGATCCACGTGAACTGGTTGTCGAAGGCAGCGCCTGCGAGGTCCATTCTCGGCTGATCCGTCCTTTCAGAACCAGCGTCCTGAAGGTGCTTCGTGACGCTTTTCTAAGCCCAAAAGCTTGCGATCGTCAACCTTAAATCTTCACCTTAGAACCCTCAGTTGTTTTACTCAAAGCCTTTAGCATAAAACACAAAGCAGTACTGAAGCTTCGTCGTGCTTCCTGAGCCGAAGCCTAAACCTTAGAAAGGCTACATCCTACACCCCAGACCCTAAACGGCCTAAACCCTTAAAGACTCGACTTGAAACCCTAAACTCTAAACCACTCCTGGCTGTGTGAGTCGTCCCAGTCTGCTGGTCATCGGACTTCCTCTTACAGGCGAACCTTGCTGTATCTGGCTCCACTATGTCCTGCGAGAACTTGTGTGGCAGCTCTGTGCACTTCACTAAACGCCAAGGCGACCAAGTGGTAGGAACGAAAGCGTTTGATCTTATGGATCACTGCAGTGTTGGACTGGTCCTTTTCTTTGAGCACGTGCAGCATCTGATCCACTCCAAGCTTGATGTTGTCAAAAGGAATCTGTAGTCCTTGTCGTCATTGTTCAGGATTCCGGAGTAGAAGGGACTGAAGACGTCCTGAGCGTTGTTGACCCTGCAGCGCACAGGACAATCCGTGTACTTTGCCGGACACCTCCATGAATTGGCTGCTGCGTCAGCTGGCTCCATGGCAGCACCGCACACCCAGCAATGGAGCACGTGGTCGACCTGGCCTCGTGCTCGCAACCAAGAGGGTGGGCTAAGGACTCCTTCCTGACGAAGTCGCTTCTCCGCCTGCTTTTGAGTAAGCAGCAAGAGCTCTGGCAGCCCTTCCTGGACTACGTCCACCAGCCTCGTGGTTTGCTTGGCGGCCGCTTTGTGGCCACTGTAGGAGCAAAGCAGCAAAGCCTCTTGAAAGCCGCATTCTGTGTCGTGAGAAGCTGCCGCTTACTGCCAGGTCCCTTTTTTTTTTTTGTCTTCGACCTGTTTTGAGGACGAGCACAGCCGTCTTCAATTCATAGCGTCCCTTGCCGCTCCGGGCCTCCTCAGTGCTACCGACACCCCGGAGGTTATCCAACGACTGGTCATCTCCAACTTGGACCAGTCATGGTTTGCCACTGGGGAGGGCGGCCAACACTTCTTCACAAGCCGTTCAGGCACGGTTCCAGGTGCACCGTTAGCCGACGTGCTCTTTCAGGAAGTGTTTACTACAGCGTTAAAGAGCCTACAGCAACGCCTTCTTGCAGCGGGTGTCCAGGCCCAGCTTACAGTTCGCTCCACTGGCGGTAAACTCCCACTACCGGCACCCACGTGGATGGATGATTTGGCCATACCCGTTACTGCCGACAGTGCTAGGGCTAGGGATGTTGTCCCACACTCACAGGCCATCATCATGGCAGTGGCCGACGAACTCAGTGGTATCGGCATTTCTCTCAACATGTCGGCTGGAAAAACAGAACTTGTGCCCCTCTTTGCTGGAGCGGGAAGTCGGGAGGAGCGCCGCAAATGGTTGAGCGTGCAGCCTGCCACTTCCCCGGTGACTCTTTCTTCGGGCAAGGTCGTGCATGTCGGGTTCACCGCGACCTACATTCACCTGGGGTCTACAATTGATGGCATGGGAGGTGACTCCAACGACATCAGCCGGAGACGCATGCTAGCACGAGAGCTGCTGCGGCCTCAGCTCCGCATCCTCCGCAATCAATTTCTTGCTCCGCAAGAAAAAATCGACATCCTGCTTGCTGGCCCTTTTGCGCGCCTTCGACACGGCAGTGGGCTCTGGGAGCTCAGTAAGCAGCAAGATCGTGCCAGCTGGCATGCAGGCATATATGGAGCTGGCGCGCCGTGCCTTCAGGCCGATCACGGGTCTTAGCTCCAGAGGTATGTCAGACGACGAGATCTGTACAGGCCTGGGAAATCTTTCCTCAGAGGAGATGCGTCGTGCTGACCTTGTTCGCCATGCTGGATGGCTCCTCTGCGAACCATCGCCAGTTATGAGAGAACTCTGGTTCTCTGAGGGCCCGTGGCTTGCTGAGCTGCAAGAGGCGATCGACGCCTGTGTCAAGGGCCTCAACATATCTGATGACCCGCTGGCTGTTCTGATGCAGAGGCCTCAGCTTGCTAAGCTATGGGCCAGGCGGTACACCCAGCCGAACCCTAAACCCTAAAAGGAGATGTCGATGGCCAAACCCTAGACCCTAAAAGGAGATGTTGGTCAGCAAACCCTTAACCCTAAAAGGAGATGTTGGCAACCGAACCCTAAGCCCTAAAAGGAGATGTCGGTGAGCCAAACCCTAAACCCTAAAAGGAGATGTTGGTAACGAAACCTTATGCCCTGAAAGGAGATGTCGGTGAGCCAAACCCAAAACCCTAAAAGGATATGTCGGAAGCCAAACCCTAAACCCTAAAAGGAGATGTTGGTAACCAAACCCGAAGCCCTAAAAGGAGATGTCGGTGAGCCAAACCCTAAACCCTAAAAGGAGATGTTGTCAGCCAAACCCTAAACCCTAAAAGGAGATGTCGGTGAGCAAACCCTAAACCCTAAAAGGAGCTGTCCATGGCCAAACCCTAAACCCTAAAAGGAGATGTGGGAAGCCGAACCCTAAACCCTAAAAAGAGATGTCGATGGCCAAGCCCTAGACCCTAAAACGAGATGTTCATCAGCAAACCCTTAACCCTACAAGGAGATGTTGGTAACCGAACCCTAAGCCCTAAAAGGAGATGTCGGTGAGCCAAACCCTAAACCCTAAAAGGAGATGTTGGTAACAAAACCTTAAGCCCTAAAAGGAGATGTCGGTGAGCCAAACCCCAAACCCTAAACGCTAAACGGATATGTCGAAAGCCAAACCCTAAACCCTAAAAGGAGATGTTGGTAACCAAACCCTAAACCCTAAGAGGATATGTCGAAAGCCAAACCCTAAACCCTAAAAGGAGATGTGAGTAACCGAACCCTAAAGCCTAAACGGAGATGTCGGTGAGCAAACCCTAAACCCTAAAAGGAGAACCCTAAAAGGAGCTGTCCATAGCCAAACCCTAAACCCTAAAAGGAGATGTTGGTAAGTAAACCCTAAGCCCTAAAAGGAGATGTCGGTGAGCCAAACCCTAAACCCTAAAAGGAGATGTGGGTAACCAAACCCACAACCCCTAAAAGGAGATGTCGAAAGCCAAACCCTAAACCCTAAAAGGAGATGTCGGTGAGCCAAACCCTAAACCCTAAAAGGAGATGTTGGTAACCAAACCCGAAGCCCTAAAAGGAGATGTCGGTGAGCCAAACCCTAAACCCGCAAAGGAGATGTTGGTAACCAAACCCTAAACCCAAATCGAAAAGGAGATGTTGGTAACCAAACCCTAAACCCTAAAAGGAGATGTCGGTGAGCCAAACCCTAAACCCTAAAAGGAGATGCTGGTCAGCCAATCCCTAAACCCTAAAAGGATATGTCGAAAGCCAAACCCTAAACCCTAAAAGGAGATGTCGAAAGCCAAACCCTAAACCCTAAAAGGAGATGTTGGTAACCAAACCCTAAACCCTAAAAGGAGATGCTGGTCAGCAAAGCCTTAACTCTAAAAGGAGATGTCGAAAGCCAACCCTGCCAAAAGGATGTTGAAAAGCAAACCCTGAAAAGGATGAATGTTGAGATTCCCGGTGGCCTTTCCGTGGCCAGGGGTGCCAGGAAGAGTGAGGCCGCTTGCAGACTTGCCAGGGAGTGCGCGTCGAGGCAAGCCACGAGCTGGGAGCGCACGGACTCAGGCCATGTGCGCAGGTCCGAGGACTGCAAGGGCCAGAGTCGCATGCTTGCAGTTGGGCCAGAGAGTGCTTCGGAGAACAAGTTTCTCGGGCAAACCCCGGGCCTTCGGAGAACAAGTTTCTCGGGCAAACCCCGGGCTATGCGCGTAGTAGTAGTAGTAGTAGTAGTAGTAGTAGTAGTAGTAGTAGTAGTAGTAGTAGTAGTAGTAGTAGTAGTAGTAGTAGTAGTAGTAGTAACAATAGTAAAGCAGGAGTAGGAGTAGGCGTAGGCGTGGGCGTAGGGGTAGGCATAGCAGTAGTAGGAGTACCAGGCGTAGTAGGAGTAGTAGGAGCAGTTGGAGTAGGGGAGTAGGGAGGAGTAGGAGGAGTAGGGGGAGTAGTAGGAGTAGGAGGAGGAGGAGTAGGAGGAGGAGGAGGAGGAGGAGGAGGAGGAGCAGGAGCACGAGCAGGAGTAGGAGTAGGAGTAGGAGTAGGAGTAGTAATAGTAGTAGTGGTAGTAGTAGTTGTCGTGGTGGTGGTGGTGGTGGTAATAGCAGGTACCTATATTAATAACAGCCTATAATTAGGAAAGGAACAGTAATAAGAATAAGAAAGCGAGTATCAATCAAAGTACTAGTAGTGGTGTCATAATAACAAAGATACGACTCATAGGAACTCGGTGGGGCTCTTAAAGGATTGAAAAATACTAGTAGGTAAGATCCTCTTAAGCCCAATAACTAAAAGTTATGAAATGTCCCAAAGCCTTACCTAGCGAACTTTAACGGAGAGCCCAGTCTTGGATTCAGGCAGAGCTCACCCTCACGGTTTCACCGTCGAGGGCTCGCTGGCCCCCACCGGGTCGTGCTGCTGAATACGGAAGAGCCGGTCTCAAGCTGTAACCAAGACTTCTTTTAAAAGGGCTCCTTTAAGGGCTCCTTTAAGGGATCTATAAGGGTTACTATTAGGGGTACGGGGTGATGTTTAGAGGATCATGGGACTTAGTAACCCCAGACTTCCTGAAGGATCTAGAAAGTAGATCCCTTAATGGGGGTTCCTATAAAGTACCCTTAGTAGTATAGGGCCTCAAATTCGGGGATCTACTTTCTAGATCCTCCCGGGGGTCTGGTAGTTTTGTACAGACGGGTTTAAGTGCGCTGTTTCATTAACGGTTCATGACATTTGCTAGTGACTAGTGAAGAGGGAGCGGGCGCAAAGGGCTTTTTTAAGGGGTTGATGAGGTTTACGAATGCCTTATTCCCAAACGGAGTGGTGTACACATAGGGTTCTTATGTTCGCAGTAAGGCACAGAAGCAGTTAACGCGGCCACGAGGCGCACCTGGAGAGCACGATTCATGGTAAATCTCGAAATGTCTGAATCCTGCCAGTGCGTGGGGAAGCATGTTGCTCATGTCGTTCACTCACCCCGAATCAGAGTGGCTCGGGTGGCAGGGCTGACGGATGACGGGAGCGTTTAAGGCTCTTTTGTGTCCTCGATGGCTTCGATCCCAAACCCTAAACCCTAAGCGCCTCAAATCATATTAGGGATCCTACTATAATTTATTAGGGATCCTACCATAATTTAAGGTATATTCCGTAATTAAGGGATATTGGAGGCCCTTTTTGTAAACAGGGGGGTGGTACCTCGATGGCTTTGATCTCACTGTGGCGAGACGCGGCTGGTCAGGATCAACTTGTAATGTAGGAGCCTGAAAAATTTTTGTAGAGGGTTTTGAGCGAGTTTAGTAATAAAAAAAGGAGCCCTAAGGCGTTTTTTTGGCTTCTATAGTACAATGAGCTGCGTCAACCCAAACCAATGCGGAAAACCTTGAAATTTTCTCGGTGTCTTTCAATCGAGAATCACCATAGAGCTAAACCCTAAACCCTGAAGCCTCCGTTCGAAGCTTGAGACCGGGAGTGCTTGCTGCCGGAGGTGTACATGAAGAAGATTCAATTTCACGGTCTGAGACGACCGGGGTTCACGCTGCGCGCTCGGTTCGAGGCCCTACACCACACTCTGCCTCTGCCCCTAAGTGCAACTAGGTTCCTGAGTAGCCTTTTCGGAAAAAGGGTAGCTTCTTTCCTACTATTTGGTTGTAGTAAGCCCTAAACCCATAACCCGTAAGGCTACCTCGGCAAAAGACGGCAAACCGCACATTAATTACAAAGCGCCCTTGTAAACCGACTCGCAACCTCGGGGCTGTCCTCATGAATTACTCAGCTCATATAGGGGCCTAAATAATACCAATACTATTGTGTGGATTCCAATCTTTGCGGCCCCTATATGGGTGGTTGTCAAAATTAAGGTTCCTTTTTGGGCACCGTAAATATTCAGCGCCGTATTATAATAAGGACCCACAAAGGGACCCTAATATTGACAACCACCCATATTAGAGTCATCGGAACAAACCACCGAACCTGAATCATCATGCCGATGTCTGCGCCAAGTTCGAAAGTACGACTGCCGTCATCACAAAAAGCATCCATCGCACAACTACGGACGGGGATGGGGTGGGGGCTTGGGGCGCTCTCAGCCGTTGAGGGCGCACATAAAGTATACTTGCCTGCATGTAAAGAACACATACATACATACATACATACTTACTTACATATATACATACATACATACAAGCAGAGACACAGACACTGCAGTGAACTGCAGATGACCTCCTGGAAACCGTGGTGTACTTTATTTGAGGGCTTCCCAGTCCCAGCCCGACCCCAGCCCCAGGCAGGAGTTTTGGATCCTGCATGCAATGCGTCGCAGCAAGCTTGGCAAATTGCAGGGCTGCACTGCAGCAGCAAAACGAGTCCACCATGCTCAACGGCAGGAATGGACTCGAATCGCAAAGGAGAACCCGCGGCTATGGTTCTGGGCAAATTTCCGCAAGAATGGCGGCTTCTACTGTGACCCCTACCAGCCCAGCCAGGCAGCCCAGCCCTGCCACAGCCCAGCCCAGGCAAGAACTTTCGGTCAAAACGTTTCGTTCAAAAGCCTCGCTCAAAACGCTGTGCTCAAAACGTTTTGCTCAAAACGTTTCGCTCAAAACGTTTTTGGCACCCAAGAGCCCCAGCCCCACAACAAATTTGAAAACATGGTTCGCAAAAAAAACGTTCGTTCAAAACGTTTCGGTCAAAACGTTTCGTTCAAAACGTTTCGGTCAAAACGTTTCGTTCAAAACGTTTCGTTCAAAACGTTTTTGGGACCCAAACCCTTAACAATTTCTATAAACCCTAAACCCTAATTAAACTCACAAGAAAGTGAGAAATAGAAATTGCTTGTCCTTGTTTGTAACCACCGCTACGGCCCAACACAAAAGTTAAAAATTGAACAAGCTTCTTGATAAACCAGTTTCTCTACAAACTTGTAACCACCGGTACGGCCCGGCCAACATTAAGCTGGAGCTCAAAAACGGAACAAGCTTCTTGATAAACCAATTTCTCTACAACCTTCAGCCCAGGCAACCCAGCCCACCAGCCAGTCCAAGCAGCCCGACCCAGCCGAGGCCAGCCCAGCCCAGCCAGGCAGCCCAGCCCTGCCACAGCCCAGCCCAGGCAAGAACTTTCGGTCAAAACGTTTCGTTCAAAAGCTTCGTTCAAAACGTTCAAAACGTTTCGCTCAAAACGTTTTTGGCACCCAAGAGCCCCAGCCCCCCAACTAAATTGAAAACATGGTTCGAAAAAACTTTCGGTCAAAACGTTTCGGTCAAAACGTTTCGTTCAAAACGTTTCGGTCAAAACGTTTTTGGGACCCAAACCCTTAACAATTTCTATAAACCATCATCAGCCTCACACGGGCCCTGTGCTTTCGAGCGCGCAGACCCCGTCCAGGTGCTCAGATGCGGAGGACCACGTCGGCTTGGGTTCAGGGCCTACCCTAAGGGTCCAGGTATCTCCTTAGAAGGGTCCGGAATCTCCTAAAAAAGAGTCCTTGGGTCTCTTTGGGGTCTCAGATTCCCTTGATTTTGAGGTTCCCCAATTTGTTAGGACCCTTAGGGTAAGGTCACAGGAGCCTTAGGGCTTATCGGGTGTACTGAGAGGATCATGGGACTTAGTAACTGGGGTCATAGATAAGGTATCCATTCTTATAACTACTTACAACCCCCAAATAATTAAGGTACTTATAACCTCACCTTCTAAGTCCCATGATCCTCTAAGTAGGTTTGGGGTTTCTGGTGGGGACTGTGGCTTCAGGTCTTTTTTTTAGGGTTTTGGGGCGGCGACAAGGTCGAAAGGTCGGCTCCCCACCGCGATCGCGGTCCGAGGGGATAGCGAATTCCGCTACAGCCGAGTCGGGTGTACGTTAGGTACGGCCCCCAATACAGTAAGAGTCTATAATAGGGCTTCTGCGGGAGCCCAGATTTCGGCGCTCTTCAGCAGGCACCTTTCCATGTCTTGTTGGCTGGAACGAAAAAAGCGGACAGCTTTTTTTTTTTTGGTTTAGGGTTTAGGGGAGAACTGTTTAGGGCTGTGGGTTTAGGGGACAACTGCAGGTCAGATAGCATTGAATTGCAAGGGAATTGGGGCAGACTAATTATATGCTTTGGATATACCTAGAAGCCCAAAATCTGGAAAGGCAGCTATACAGAACAGATGGAACAGTTGATCCGGTCAGCTATCGGTTTGGTCACGTCCGATATCGTCCAACTTTGCACTTGGGTGGGCCAGAAACCTTAACCCTTAAAACCTAAACACAACACCCTAAACCCAAACCGCAGAAGGAACCCACCGGGGATTCCAGCAAGAAACCTCGCAGGCCCGCAAGGCTCGAAACGAGGAGCCAAAAGGCTAGAACAGGGCCTTCAGAACTAGACTAGGGCTTGGCGGGGGGGGGATATTTTTCCCGATTCCAGATTTAAGGGGCTAGAAAGTGATAGTCCATACTACAAGTTATTCCGCCCCCTAACAGTAACCTAGAAGCCAAAGCCTAAACCCTAAACCCTAAACCCTAAACCTTAAACCTTAAACCTTAAAGTGAACCCGCGGACCCGGACCTAAAACAAAACTCAAAACGGACACCAAAAGGAACAGACAACTGGAGGACCCCACATAAGTGGTTGTCAAAATTAGGGTCCCGTTTTGGGGTACCCTAGTATATTAGGTGCCGTATTATACTAGGGACCCAAAAAGGGACCCTAATTTTGACAACCACCCACAGAAGTAACCCGAACGGAAGGCAAAGCTTGGATTCAGAGGTTGGAAGCTTGAAGGAGGCCTTGAAGGGCCTTGGAAAGGAGCCCCTACCTTAACCTACCAAACCCTACTTTTTTGTAGGTTCTTATTATAAACCCTAATATGGAATTTACAGGGACCCTACTTTTTTGTAGGTTTTGGTAGGTTAAGGTAGAGGAACACCCTTATCGTACCTATATAACCCCAAAAGGAGCCCATAAAAGAGCCCGAAAAAACCTATAGTAACCCTGAAAGGAGCCCTTACAAACCTCTGTAGGAACCCAAGGCAACCCCTTAAAGGAGCCTTTCTAGGAACCCGCAAAAACCTAAGTATGGTAACCCCTTAAAGGAGGCCCTTATAGGAGCCACGATAATAATGCCTACAGTAATCCCTATGCCATGAACCCTAAACTCTATAAACCCCTAAACCCCCAAATCCTAGAAACCCCTAAACCCCTCCTGCAAATCCCAAACCCTATAAACCCCCAAACCCCTAAACCCCTAAACCCCCGGAGAGGTCCCGAAACCCTTACAGTAGAAGCCAGAAAGTTGGAATATTATTATCGTAACCCCTTTAAGGTATTTTATAGGGGATCCTACCATATAATCCATATTCCAACTTTCTGGAGTTCCCTTTAGAGGGCCTCAGGTGGCCGCGAAGGCTTCCTCCGCCGGGTCCACCGGCCGAAAGCTTCGGGAAATCCTGGGCCCCCGAAGCCCCTAAACGGGCCCAGAGCCTCCAAAACCCCTTAATTAAGGAATATACCTAGGGTTCCTTTAAAGGAACTATAAGGGATCTATAGGGTTTAGGGGAATTTAATATCCCTTAATTAAGAAACATACCTTAAATCATAATAGGACCCCTAATATACTTTAAGGTATATTCCTTAATTAAGGGGTGTTGGAGGCTCTGGGGGAGGCAGATGGTGGGTCAGGGGATTCCTTTAAAGGGCCGAAGACGCGGAGCCCCTTTTAGGGGCTCCCTTAAAGGGACGAAGACGGGGGTGTGTCAGGGATTCCTATAAAGGGCGAGGAAGATGGAAGATGGGGGGCCTTAGGGCAGAGGAAGATCGGTCGGGGGCTCCAAACGTTTCGCTCAAAACTTTTTGGCACCCAAACACTCAACAAATTTCTATAAACCCTGAACCCTAAACCCTCAAGAAAGTTCAAAATCAGGCTCCAGTCACAAAACTCCCGCCCAGCCCAGCCCCAGCCGACCTTCGTTCGAGGCCCCCAGCACCTGTCAGCCCGCCCAACAACCAGCCCAGCCCAGAAAACCTGCTCAAAACTGTCGGTCAAAACGTTTTTGGCACCCTTAACAATTTCTATAGACCCTAAAGCTGCACGAAATCGAAAAGGGTTTAGGGCTCAAGACGACTAGTGTGAGTTAATCATTTGCATGCAAAAAAGGGTTTAGCGTTTAGGGTTTAGGATTCAAGACGACTCACTCGTGGAGTTAACGGCTCTGCACGTAAGCACAAGGTCAAAGAAGAAACTTATCAGAACGTCTCGCTCAAAACGTGTCGCTCAAAACGTTTCGCTCAAACCTTCTTGGTACCCAAACCCTTAACAATTCCTATAAACCCTGAACCCTAAACCCTCAAGAAAGAAGTAAAAATAGAAATTGCTTGTCATTGCTGCTGTTGAACCCCTCAAACCGTCAATTTCAAACCCTAAAACCCTAAACCCTTTAAACCCTAAACCTTAAACCCTAAACCCTAAAACCCTAAACCCTTAACCCTACACATTTTCTATAAACCGACAGGCGACGTAGGCAGCTTCATGGATGCCAGCCCCCCTTCATCCTCAGAGCCTCAAGCACAGGGGTTGCTCTAGGAACTTCGGGGCTTAGGGGGTTTGGGGTTGAGGGGTTTAGGGCCCAGAGACTCCAAAACCCCTTAATTCAGGAATATACCTTAAATCATATAAGGGATCCTATTATAATTTAAGGTATATTCCTTAATTAAGGGGTTATGGAGGCTCTGAGGGGAAGGGTTGGTTCAGGGTTTAGGGCTTAGGGGTTCAGGGGCTTCGAGGCTTAGCGAGTTTGGGGTTTAGGGTTTTGGTTTTTGGGGGTCAGGGGTCTAGGGCTTAGGGTTTATAAGGGGCTTATAGGGTTTAATTAGGGGGTTCCTGAAAGGGCTTGCGATCAAGGAAATATATGGGTAGTATGAGAATATCATGACGGTATTATCTGTTGCAGGGTCTTACGATTCTAGGGTAATACTGCTGGACCAAATCCTGCATTACCCTTTATAAGGAATATACCATAGTTCCCATAGTTTAGAGTCCTTAAGGTCATGCAGGATTTTGTCCATCAGCCGTACCGACCGTCGTCGTAGCAGTGGCAGCAATCCCAAACAGTCGCCTTGAACCCTGAACCCTCTTGCTGCGACGATGGCGACGACTGGCACTACTACCACCCCTTTACTACTACGACTACTATAACTACTATGACTACTATGACTACTATGACTACTATGACTACTACTACTACTACTACTACTACTACTACTACTACTACTACTACTACTACTACTACCCTCAGTACTAGCTTACTTTACGATCTTGCAAAGTCAACGACGGACTGACCGACTGGATTGAACTGAACTAAATTCAACTATACTTATTATCTGAACCTAACCTCTGTGAGCTAAACTACTACCAGTAGCAGTTCAGGGAAAAGGGTTGAGGGTTGAAGGCGAGTGTTTGGGATTTCTACCAGAAGGTCCGGGGCTATGTAAGGTATCCCACGAAGGTTCACTCTTCAGAAAAAGAGGCAGAACACTAGGCCACTTGAGCTGGGCAGCCTTCCGTATAAAGGATGTCTGACACACATCTGCCGGACTCGAACTGCTCGTTGATGCTGTCCACGAACTTGTTTGCGTAAAGCACCCTGAGTAGCAAGGCATAGTGCTTGACGACGACTCTGATGCTATAATGAAGATCATGTGGTGTTGAATACGTGACAGTGATGACGATGCTGACTGCGACGAGATGGCAACGACGATGGTGGTAGTGATAGCAATGAAGATGATGATGACGATGATGATGATTATGGGGGGGGTGTTGGTGGCGCTGGCGGTAGCCCTGGCGCCGGTGGTGGTGGTGGTGGTGGTGGTGGCGGTGGTGGTGGTGGTAGCGGCAAGGATGATGGCCTGGAGCATCATCTGTGCAGCTTGGCTGCTGCCTTGCTGTGCTGTTGTGCTGCAGCAGATGTGCACTGCGGCCGCCACGACCAGTACGCTTGCGATCACTTTGGTTGATGATGCTGCTCTGATTCGGCGCTTGCTGCTGCTGGTGATGGCTGCGAGCTACTGCTGCGCCGCTGTTGCTGTTGCTGCTGGTACCCTTACTGCAGCTCTTAGCTCTGTCGCGCTTGCGGCGCATACACGCGAGCGTGACCTTGAACCCTGAGCATATCCAGAGCAGCAACAAAACCGAGACGCTGTACCTCTAGCACTCTAGCCCTCATTTGGGTACCATTCCTTGCTTCATCCAAACGAGGCGCAGCTCGACCATTGTGCATGGATGATCCGCACCTACCTGAGCAGGCGATGTTCAAAGCCCCATCACTGCACGAAGCTCCGGCAAAGGCCGGTGCCGACCAGTAACAGGGGTCATAAGCTACATCGATAGTCCGGTGATCTCTAAAAAATGTAGAAGCATAGCTTAACCCTATGCTTCCAGGCGACCTTATTGTTGGATCCTTAAAGGGGTCTGGGGCCCTAACTATATTGTTTTTGGAAGCATAGGGTAAAGAGTCCGGTGATCTGACTCATGTAGAAGCTAACATCATTCCCAATGCTTGCAATGCTTGTCCTGCAAAAGGCTCAGACTCACCAGAAGATAAGAGTCCCAGGGGCTCCTTCCTTTAGTTCTTGTTTGGTATACCCCCAAAGCCAGATATTGAATATTAAGTCCCCTACACTCCTTTATCTTAGTTCTAGTATAATATACCCAAACCAAACCATACTTTGAATAGTAAGGCCCCTACACTACCTTCCAGACCCCCGGGAGGATCCACAAAGTAGATCCCTTGATGGGTTTCCTATAAGGCTTGGACCCAATAACAAGGTCCCTGGAAGCATAGGGTAAACCCTAGACCGTTGGGGGGACAGGTTCGGGATGTGGGTTCGCTGCCATCCGAGTGCCGATGCCAGAGACTGCGCACTCATGTGGATCAGCCAGCCTCCCAGAGCGTCGTTCTCTGAAAGATTTCGTGCTTCCGGTCTAGTCTAGGGCTAAGAAGCTTATCCAGAACCACCCCCCCTCCAAAAAAACAACTACCTTAACCCTATCAAGTCCAAAAGCCAGCACCGAATTTGTAAAACTTAAGCCGGGTCTTGATTCAGGAACTGCAGTTGCATCTGCACGCCATACATGACGGGCTTCATGCAAGCCGACTGTAAGGCTCATGTGAGTTTCTGTCGGTGCTTACAAGTTGTCCCGAAGGGACGTGGTTCCTTAAGAAGGGGCCATGCAAAACCGTATATCATAATATTTCATAGTCATAGTGACTGTAGCACATGGGTGGCGCTAGCTAGGTCCCCGCTTTAGAAGACGAGGCGGCCACTGGGGGCTCATCATGTCCCCAGAGACTCCAATATCCCTTACTCAAGGAATATACCTATGACTCAAGGAATATTCCTCAAGTAAAGCATATTGGATCCCCAGAGACTCCAATATCCTTTAATTAAGGAATATACCTATGGTTCAAGGAATGTTCCTAAGTGAAGCATATTGGAGTCGCTGGGTCCATCACCCTGCATCCTCAGCCGCCTTTGTGCTGCGGACTGACACAACACAACCCTTTGTCTTCCTTTGGTTCTAAGTCGCACAGAAAGACTTCGTAAAACCGGCAAGAAAACGAACAGTGGCCTCACTGGGTAGAATAGAGTGTTGTGGTAGACCACGGTCTGATGATATCGTAACTAGCATAAACTGGGTTGTAGTTTTGGGGCTCTGAAAAGTATTTATGAATAGGTACCTCTATAGAAACCATAAGGGATATTAAAAAGTTTCCCACATTGCCACCTAGTAAAGGGAGGTCTCCAGGTGGTCTCCAGGAGTCTATTGGACGTCGCGTGGTCGCCGCGGTGCTCTCCACCGCTGCTGGATCTACGCTGGCACAATGCGTTGGTCAAGGGCTTTTGGCCCTAAGAGTCCTAACAAATTGGGGAACCTCAAAATCCAGGGATTCTGAGACCCCAAAGAGACCCAAGGACTCTCCCTAGGAGATTCCGGACCCTCCTAAGGAGATACCTAGACACTTAGGGGGGGTACGGTCCCCAAGAGACGACGTCTTGACCCTGAAATGGACCCGAAATTTCGACAGAACCACACGTGAAGCCGTGAAGCCTTGGATTCTCTGAAGCCTTGCTGCATGATACCACTTTGGCTCCGTGTTAAACCCTAAACCTTCATGGCTAAACCCTTTCCCCTATAATTTGAACCCAGAGCTCGAAACTCCAACCTACGTGCTACGACTTTAAACCCGAAACCCTTAACCCTAAACCCCAAACTACTAACCACGACTATTCCTTCTAGACTTGAACCACGTGCCTTCCATCCCAGCTGTGCAAGAACCCCGGTGAGTCCACCCTGCAAAAGTTGCGGGTTTAGGGTCGAGGGCTTGGATTTGTGTTCATGTAATACAGGATGTAGGGCTGAGGTGCAAACTGATTCACGGCTCGTGTGCTCAACAAGCCCGAAGGCCGTCACTACTCAGAGCTCAAGTGGGGGCGTACACGCTGTCGAGGTGACTAAACCCAAGCTGGGTGGATGGAAATTCCGAGGGAGGGAAAGGAGCTTATGTTTGGCAGTTGAGTGTTTCGGGCTTCCGGGGTTTCGGCATGGGAGTGAGGGTGGGCCTCGGGTCACAGAAAAGTCTTACTCGGGGCCCCGTTTAAGTTCAGAGCATGACTTCACGCAAGACGGGTCCCAAACTACAACTCCAAGCCTCTGAAACCTAAAGAATCTGAACACCTGTCAATACCCGACCACACACCCTTCCAAAAAACAAGGTCTAAACTATTCCAAGCTCAACGAAGTCAGGAACACCGTACGACCGAAATCCGAAAGCCGTGAAGCCCCGAAGCCCTGAAACCCCAAAGCTCTGCAGCCACTACATGCCCCGTCCAAGATCACAACCCCTGATAAAAGTCCACATGATGATGATCATGATGATGATGATGATGATGATGAAATATTGCAAGACCCTGGGATAATATCTAGTAAGCTAACGAAGGGTAACAGGTATTTATTTACAGTGATAGTAGCAATAAGGGCAAAACCCTAAACCCTAAACCCCCGACCATAAAGCTTCTAGGCCAAAAAATCGCCCAACCCCCAAGCCCTAAATCCTGGACCCTGAAGAAGAAGGCAGCAGCACTCAAGCCCATAATATGACAATCTGACAGGGCTTCGTGGGGGGGGGGGGGGTACGATGTAGCAATATTCATAAACTTGAACCCTACAGTATTCATAAACTTGAACCCTAAGGGATAGTATGCGGGACAGTTCACGCTTCTCTACTAGCCCTAAACCCCAAACCCAAAAGATCTTGAACCCCAAACCACTAAACCCAAAAAGCCTTTAAGCTAAACCCCAAAGACAAAATGTCTTAAACCCTCAAGCCCTTTAGAAGAGCCATGGCCTAAGCCTAAGCCCTAAACCCTAAACCCTGCACCCCAACAACTTGGCCTTCGATCCAGAGAGCATGCTCACTAAGGGCGTCACCAGGCCTCGGCGGCGGGGGCGGGGGAGGTTGGGCTTTCGGGCTCGAGGTTCCTTTGTTGCTGAGTTCATAAGCCCCAAAAAGTGTACACTTTCAGTTTTATAGTGGGTAATACTATAAAAAAAAGTGTATCCACTCAGCTACGAAAGTTCAGTGATTTCAGGGTGGTTGTGTTAAGGTCTTCGGATGTTGAAGCTTTTTCTGGCTTTCGGGTTTTGGGGGTTAGGGTTTGGGGTTGGGGTAGAGGGCGCTTCAGGGTCGGTTGAGGATTTACTAAACCCTAAACCCTAAACCCCTAAGCCCCTAAACCCTAAACCCCATAAACCCTAAACTCCTTAACCCCCTAAGCCCCTAAACTTATGGCCTTCGGCCTTTAAGCAACTTGGGGGCTTGAGAATCAGGGTAACAGGGTTTCGGGTTCAGGGTCTGCAATATTATAAGACAATGAATCGGGCGGTTTCATGCATAATCATAAGGGCTTTCAGAGCTCAGATTTTAGCATTTGCGCATTCCAGGATTACGACTAGTAGGTTTCAAAGCTCAAAGCAAAGCAATAAGCAGGATTGATGGATCTCAGCACCCTAAACCTGTAAACCCTAAACCCCTAAACCCTCAACCCCAAACCCCTACACCCCTAAACCCAGACCCCGAAACCATGTTATGTAGCCCCGTAGAGCCTGCACACTAGACTTCTGCAGGATGTTTTTGGGCATGCATGAAGAGTCCCTCAGCTTTTTTGGGTATCCTGAATATTAGGTGCCGACTATAATAAGGACCCAAAAAGGGACCATGATCTGGACATCTGGACAACCACCCATATGTTGATGTTGAATGACGACTTGCCACCACACCCAGAACCCTCAACCCTAAATCCTAAACCCGGTCCAAGACCACAAACTCTTGGAGTTTCACGGGCAGCGGGAAGTGATGAGGTCTTTAGGGTTTAGGGTTTAGGGTTTCTTCAGGATGTTTCGTGCAGCACTCGCGAAGCAGAACGGGCCAGAGTTTACGGCAGAATAGGGTTTGGGGTTAAGGTGTAATGATTTGCAAATGTAGCGCGGTAGGATTCTCGGGTTATGGCCAAACGGGTTTATGCTTGAAGGCTTTCATACGTCATAATACAGGGGCTTTAATAATTAGACTAGGGCTTTGGGCCCATTTTACTATATCTATAAAAAAGGAACCACCAAAATAGTGTAGGTAATTATTGAGGGCCCTATATTAGGCGGACTGACAGAAGTACCTCTGTATGCCTTTGTTCCTCAATTAGGAACTTTAGTGCGGCCCTTTGCGAACCCTGGAAGCCCTTGTCAACACACTTACAAAAACCCGAAACCCTAATCAAACCCTCAACCCTCCCCAAGTTAAAACCTTACACCCCTCAATTAAACCACCAAACCCTCATACCACCGAAACCAGTAATCTCTGAACCCTAAACCCTGGACCCAAAACCCCTAAATTAGAACCCTACTCCCGTAAATCCCTGAACGACTAAACCCTGAACCTTAAACCCTAAACCACTAAAACCACAAAACCCTTAAACCCCTCAACCCCTGAACCCATTAAACCCTTAAGCCCTAAACAACTGAACCCTGAACCCCAAACCCCTGACCCCTGAAACCCTATAGAACCCGTAAACGGTACTTTTACGCTGTATAGCAGGGGTCCCCCCCTTTGATGGAACCCGAAATCCCCAAAACCCTGTCGAGATCTGATCCCAGCAGCCCAAGGGTGATCGCTCGTCTGTGGATGATTGTTTCGAACCTCAGGAGGCAGTTGACCTAGTTGCTATTGGAACTATTCGCATAAGAACTCTTAGTATTGTGAATATGCTCATGGTTTTGGTATTATGGTTCCTTCAAACCTCAGGAGACAGTCATCGTTGCCGTCGTAATCTTGGTAGTCTTCGTAGTCGTCGTCGTTCAAACTTTCAATAGCAGTAGCAGGAGCAGCAGGAGCAGGAGCAGGAGCAGGAGCACGGGCAGGTGGCAGTGGCAGTGACAGTGGCAGTGGTAGCAGTAGCAGCAGCAGTAGCAGTGGCAGTAGGAGTAGTAGGAGTAGTAGGAGTAGTAGTAGTAGTAGTAGTAGCAGCAGCAGCAGTAGCCGTATAGTGATAGTAGCAGCAGTAGCAGTGCAGTGGTAGTGGGAGGAGGAGGAGGAGGAGCAGGAGGAGCAGGAGGAGCAGCAGCAGCTGGAGGAGGAGCAGCAGTAGCACTGGCTGGCATTAACACTAGCACCAGCATGTGCACATGCAAGTGCAGTAGCAGCAGTGACAGTAGCAGTAGCAGTAGCAGTAGCAGTAGCAGTAGCAGTAGCAGTAGCAGTAGCAGTAGCAGTAGCAGTAGCAGGAGCAGCAGCAGCAGCAGCAGCAGGAGCAGTAGCAGTAGCGGTAGCAGGGGCAAGGGCAGTGGCAGTGGCAGTGGCAGTCGTTTGTCGTCGTACTGGTATATTAATATTATCATTATTGTTGTTGATACTGCTTTGGGTATTATTATGGTTGTTACTGGTATGACTACATACAGGCCCCTTTAATACTATTGCTGTTGTCATTACCAGCAGTCTTACAACTAATGGTTAGTGATAGTCATTGTTGTAGGTGTAGTTGTAGTTGTAGTTGTAGTAGCAGACGTAGTAGTAGCAGCAAAAGTAGTAGTCGCAGCAGCAGCAGCAGCAGCAGCAGCAGCAGCAGCAGCAGTTGCTGTTGTTGTAATTGTCGTTGTTGCGGTTGTTGCTATTGTAGGTAGCTGCGGTGGTACGAGTTGTAGCCTGAGAGTACAGTACTACTACTAGTTCCAGCCTTCTAGCGGCCGTCAAGATACTTCACTAGCGCAGTTCCGTATGCTGTGCCATCGAAGTATTTCGGCCAAATGCATCGCAGTTGTGCTCAGTGGTCCCAAGTGAAACCAAAATCTCAGAATTCGCCAAAATCAAAGATGCGCCTCGCAGCTAGTCCAGAAGTGCTGTGCAATGGCCACGTTGTGGGGTTCGGTTTGAGGGCTTAGGGCAAAGTTCACGTCAGACGCTAAGGGAACCGAACCTCTAAACCCTAAACCCTGCCCCTACCTATTCTACTTTCCCTTACCCTACCTAACCCCTACCCTAACTTACTCTAACCTACCCAACCCAACCCCCCCCTACCCTACCCTATCCACCCTCCCTACACCCCCGACTGAACCCACTGCGGGAAAGGGGCTT
Organism: Symbiodinium sp. CCMP2592; assembly: GCA_905221615.1. NCBI lineage: Eukaryota > Dinophyceae > Suessiales > Symbiodiniaceae > Symbiodinium > Symbiodinium sp. CCMP2592. The sequence goes on along the minus strand of CAJNDT010000502.1, from coordinate 406,874 downwards.
CGAGACCTCCGAGACGCGCCGCTTGTTTGCCAGGACGTTGAAGAATGCGGCGGCAGCAGTGCCACCGACACCTTCTCTGGGTGCGTCTTCCTTTTTTATAAGGTTTAGGGGTTTGGGGTTTAGGGTTGAGGAGTTTAGGAGTCTAGGGGTTTAGGGGTTTAAGGTTTAAGGTTTAAGGAGCTTGGCTTAAGCTGCCAAACCAGGTTGGATACTGCCCCCATGCAGTAACAGTCTGTAAGTGGGCTAGAAATCAGGGCCTACCATATCTATATGATGAATAGTACCCGGTTACCCAACTGTTACTGAGTGGGGTATCCGAAAAATAGCTATCTAAAATCAACAAGATGCCTTTCTCATTATCTTCGACGTATGGTAAATAGTATTATGGTAACTTGCATTAAGTTCCTAAACAAGCACTCAGTTCCGCATTGTGAACTTCGCCAAAGCGTGTGGTAGTTGGCGTTTTGATAGAGCTAGCAAAGTGCCTGCAATCCAGGTTTTGTGGCACCCTGCTGAGGCAAGAGTCAAGATACCACTCTGCTTCAATACACCCGTAAACCCCGAACCCCCACAACTGGTATAGTGGCAATGGCAGAGTCTTCCTTAAATCGAGAATGCAGGATACTATTGACTGTTGTGTCCATGAACAGTGTGCTATGCCTACATTGAGCATTCACATGCAAAGCGGTCGTGTCGAAAGGACACACCCTAAGGGCCCACGAACAAAACAGCGCACATACCTTGGTCTTAAAGGGGTTCCTACAAAGGAATTCCATAGAACCAACTAGCCGTATATGGACCCTTAGGGGGAATACTGGGCCAGGCATGGCTTCCGGCCGCAACCCTGCATCTCTGACTCGCCGAATACATCAAAACACCGGCAAAGTGATAAATTACGGCTTCTGTTGTAGTTCACATGACCCAAAAAAGAAACGATGTAAGGATGATGGTGACAGCAACCCATCCCCTGATTGGATGCCCCGAACCTGCGCCTCAATCCTAAACCCATAAACTCTGGATCTACTAAGCCCGACACCTACTAGCTGGAAACCCTAATGTAAGGGACTTAATGATTAGAATAGTGTTTGGGGGATCATTAAATACGGTAATTATAAAAAGGAGTCCCCAAAATAGTTGGCCGCTATAATAACACCGCAGCGGCTCCTTTCGAAAAACCTGACCATCGACCATTAACGCATATAATACCTCCCCCCTCCACCGGACCCCTTCAAAAATAAAAATGAAAGTACGTACACACACAAAGAATGTAATGAAGGGTTAGGGCTTTTTAAGGGTTTAGGGTTTGGGGGTTTAGGGTGTACGAGCTTAAATACTCACCATAACTATCCCTTGGTTTTCCTTGAAATAAGTCTACGAGTGATTTCCCCAAAACCACATTCTGATTCTTAAGGCCTAAAACCCCAAACCCCTAAAACCCGCAAGCCATTAAACCCTAAAGCCCGAATTATCAAGGCCTCTATGTCTCATACATGAGGCTTACTTTATGTTGTGCTATAAGGCTGATGATATGAATCCTGCATTACCCATAATAAGGAATGTACCATAAATCCCATAGTTTAGGGCCTTTAAGGTAATGCAAGATGTATATCATCAGCCGATATACTACTTTGCAGCACTGAAAGGCACCCTATTCTAATTATTAAGGCCCCTGCATAATATTACTTCATGCAGACATGCTTGTTAGTTTATGTTGTATTACACTAATTCGGCACCCTAAACCCTAATAAACCCCGAACCCTAAACCCTAAAAAGCCCAAAACAAAAACGCAAAAAAAAACACTAAACCCTTCATGCAGACATGCTGCTGCCCCGGCGTTGCTGGGGAGTCGATCTCAGGGCAGGCGTCACCTTCGCAGACCTTGGAAGTCTCTTGGGGTTCGGCTGCCCTTAAGTGTTAAGGGTTGGTTGAGGTTTAGGGCTTAGCGTTTAGGTTTAGGGTTTAGGGTTTTCTAGAGCTGGCTCCTGTTGAAGGTTAAGGGTTGGCTTAGGGCGGCATCAGGGTCCCTAAGGCTCCACGTGCCCATATAGTAGGTTCTTAGGCCTTAAAGGGGTCCCTATATAGGTACTTTAAGGCCTATAAGAACCTACTATATGGGCACGTGGAGCCTATTGGAGGTTCTACAGGGGAATAGCGCCCTAGGGTGCGTAAGGGTACTTTGAGGGTAGGAGGGGAGGGTATAGGGTGGCCTGAACGTATCATTTACCGTTCCATATGGGAGTTTCCGAAAATGGGGGATCCCAACTATAAGGACCCCAAAATAATGTACCCCTCATTATCGGAAACTTCCATATGGGTGGGGCGTCTCGGGGCTTTGAGTTCGAGGTTCAGGGTGTTTTTGTTTTTTTTTTTTTTTTTTTTGGGGGGGGGGTTTAGGGGCTTAGGGTTTAAGGGTCTAGGCTGTTTGTTCATATAAAGTATGAGGTTTATCGGGCTTCACAGGGAAGTAAACCTCAACTGCGATGTAGTAACTACTATGGCGCTGAAGTTTAGAAGCTACTGCAGGGATTCACACTATATACCACCCATCATATGTCTCTCAGAGAGGCCAGACCCTGCAGTCATGGGAAATTGCAAAAGTCACAGCAAGAAGCCGATTACAAGGTTCTTGTTATGCAAAATAGTACTTCTTATCATAAGAAAGAAGCTATATGATGTACTTTAGATCCCTAGAGTATGGTAACTCAAACTCAATTCCTTAACAAGAACCCGGATTAGGGTGTATTCCTGAATCCAAAAGGGTATCGGGCTCTCTGGCTCTATGACTTCGGGTCGAAACGCTTCCTCGGACGATCCTGGGACTCAGGTATATACGCGTGCTCCTCCAGGGATCTATAGAGGTTTAGGGTTAAGAGGGTTTATAGGGCTTATAGGGCTTACACGGTTTAGAGGGTTTCTAGGGTTTAGGGATCTAGGATGCCCAGTAACCTAGAAATAAAAAGGGCTCCCTTTTTGGTATTGGGTAACTTCATAAGGAACCTAGGACTACAAAAAGGGAATAAGGGTACTACCGGGCATCCTAGGCATCAATGCATCCATGCATCCGAACTCAGGTGGGGGAGTATAATCAATTTGAACAGGGTGTTCGGGGGCGATACTACACATCCAGAATCCGGTATGGAACGCCAGCGACTCCTGTCCTAACAGTCCTAACGGTCCATGCGCCAGTATAGCATGAATTTACCTTCACCCTGCAGCACCTCTATCACTAGGCACATGGGTGGTTGTCAATATTAAATATTAGGGTCCCTTTTTGGGTCCATAATACAATACGGCACCTAATATTTAGGGTGCCCCAAAGGGGACCATAATTTTGACAACTACCCACATGGACCCTCGCAAAATCCGGTCGTAAACCCAATAAACCCAAAAGCTGATAGAGCTCTAGGGATTATAGCCCCGACAAGGTGTATGGTTCCGATCATCCATAAATCCCGTGTTTCAGGATTTCAGAGTTGGTGTTCAGAGACCGCCCTTATATAGCCCATAAGCGAACCCCGAGGAGTGAACCCCCAAAACCCCTAAACCCCCAGAGCCCTGAACCCCTAAACCCCTCAGCCCCTAAACCCCTAAACCCCTAACCCCCTAAAGAGCCCATGACCTTTGAAAGCTGATTCAAGAGGCCCGGTCGAAGGGTCAAAGTGATAGCGGCCTAAGAGCAGACGGGGATTCCTTGAAAGGGAGGAAGACGCGGATGAGCCTAGGGGATTCCTTTCAAGGGCCGAAGACGGGGAGCCTAGGGGTTCCCTTTTTAAGGGACGAGGACGGGGAGCCTAGGAGTTCAGGGGTTCCCTTAAAGGGACGAGGACGGGGGTGTCGGGGATTCCAGGAAGATGGGAGATGGGGAGCCTGAGGGGTTCCTTCAAAGAGAGGATGATCGGAGGGCGTAAGGGTTCCTTTGAAGGGAGGAAGATGCCGGGGGGGGCGGGGGGTTAGGTTAGGGTGTAGGTTTAGGGTTTAGGGGTTTAGGGGTGTAGGGGCTTGGTGTAGGGTTTTAGGGCTTTGGGTCTCGGGGGTTCCTTTCAAGCTAGGTTCCTCAGTAACCCCTTAATAATAAGGGTACCCTTTTTCCTCATATTCAGTTCTAATGCGGAGACCCCAAACTAAAAAAAAGCAACATGGTACAGGAACTCAGGAACCTAGATCTGGCAACTGTCCAGACCCCTTGTGGCCGTAAGGTTTGCTGTTGATTCCCCAGACGGTGTACTGTAGGGATCTTCTCCGTGTGAAAGAAACGGATGCCACCTGCCCGGTGGAAGGATTAAAGGCAAACGCCGTCTCGTCTGCCTGACAGCTACCCCAGATATGCCACTTCTGCCACGGCATCATACTGTCTGCACCATCCACGACAGGAGCTGGCACCGCAATTGCGCATTAAACCCTAAATTAAAACCCTAGGCTCTTAACCCTCAACTTCAACCCCATGCCACCCAAACTGCAAAAAACAACCGCAGAGCATGGCTGAAGCAAATAGTTTACGGAATAAAAAGTCCCAAGCTCATCCTGCAAACGATGCAAATGCCAGGTGGTGACTTGGCCTTGTGGATGAACGTAGTATGTGCGACCATCCGTCATCCTCATGAACTTCCAACCCTCGCACAAACTGGACTCTTCGCGTATCAAGTCGGTTGGCAATGCCAGGATGTTTGGCCCCGGGTCTCCCGCTGTCTCCCTTGATGTGGGCTGCTTTTGGAATCAAAAACTCCCTAAACCCTAATAACTCCTAAACCCCAAACCTAAACTCATAAACCCTAAATCCTAAACTCCTAGACCCTAAACCCTTATAAACCCTAAACCCTAAACCAGTGTTGCTTTGGGTCTTCGGTAGTTTAGCACACCCTTCAGCTCCAGCTCAGCGACCCTTTCCGGCTGGGGCTGCTCGGGTCTTGACAAATCGACTACACGAAAGCTGTGAACAGTCTGAGAGTCGTCGGGGTGGTGTGTAGAGATTTATAAAGTCGGAACATGAGAATAGCACTTCCTACACGATTGGAGCTCCAAATTACGATAATTTCCTTGCGTTTATCCTGAATAATGTAGATTCGGGGCTAAGGCGGCTCCCAAACCTAAACTCCAAACGCCCTGCACCCTGAAACCTCTTGACTCTACGTCTATACACAACGACCCAAACGCCCGAATCCCTAGAAAAGCTGCAGCTACTGCCCAGCCCCAATCCCCAAACATCCTACTTAAAGGCTCATGGGACTTAGTAAGTAAGGATACAAGTAGGCTATAATTAGGATAACCCCACTTAGGGGACTTATAGCCCCAATGATTTAACCTACTTACTAAGTCCCATGATCCTTGAAGTAGATCCCAAACCCGAAACCCTAAAGGGGAGCCCTAGTATTCAACCCTTTTGTACCCTGCAAAGGAACGGCCCTAAACTTTACTTATAGACCCCACGATCCTGAAGCTCCAAGTGGTAAACCCCGAACAGCTTGGACCCTGAAAGCGAACAGCAAGCCCCAAGATTCCACGAGACCCTGAAACTACACGTAGAGGATCATGGGGCTTAAATAACTCGGGTTCCTTCAAAGGGTTCCTTTAAGGGATCTGTAAGGGCTACAATGCAGGGTTCTCTATGGGGCTTGGGGGGTATGTAGGATCATGGGACTTAGTAAGCCATTGACCCAACCACGGAAGAACCTTCTGCAAAGTGAACTGGGCCTGCACCCTACACCCCCATATGCGAGACTACTTAGAGGATCATGGGACTTAGCAACTAGCGTTATAAGTAAGGTAACTATACTTGAAACTACTTCAGTTGTAACCCCGATTAAGGCACTTATATAGCCTAACTTACTAAGTCGCCTGATCCTTTACCTACAACCCTACCTTAACCCACCAGAACCTACTTTTGTTGTAGTACATGCCTCATGAAGGTTTACATTATGAACCCAAAAGTCAGTTCTGGTAGTTTAAAGTAAATCCTCACCTCTTACGCAAGCCCTAAACTGCAAATCTCATAACTGGCTTCATCACATGTCAGCCAAGACGCAACTCCCGGTGGCAATCATGTACATGTTCAGGGCGACCTGCAACATCCAGCTATATAATAATGACCTATTTTCTATGGCTCGAAGATTGAGGATAGCAGACATGGCTCACATACGGGGCCCTAGGCATCACAGCTTAGGGGCTTACACGCTCAAGGGTCAGGATGTCGGGTTTAAAGTTTAGGATCAAGGGCGAAGGGTCTGTTCCGGTAGACGTCTACCTGAGGGCCGAGCGTGTTGCGGGTTCTTATTGGGACAGGGTTTAGGGTTTAGCTAAACCCTGAATAACCTACCGTTTTAGGGTTCCTAAACATGATTTCCTTATATCAGTCCTAAGCTTAACAAGGTGGGTTATTCAGGGTTAAGGTAGGGTTTAGGATACAGGGTTTGGGGTTTGTCGTCTAGGGGCTGTTGGCAGGCATCTTCTTCACTAAAAAAGCTGCCGCTTGAGTTCCAGACCCTCGGACCAAACGCCAGACTCTAAAGTCCAAGCCTTAAGCCTAAGAACCCCAGATGCCTAAGAATCCTAGCCCTGAACCCTATGTAAAAGATCATGGAACTTAGTAACTAGGATTTGAAACAAGGGTAACTATACATATAAGAACTTCTAACCCCAAGCAAAAGTGCCCTGATCTTTCAAGTAGCCCTAAACCCTCAATCCTCAGCCCTAAACCCGAAATCCTAAATCCTACACCCCAAACCCTGGACCATTCTGAGATCCAAGAGGGACCTAAGAACCGTTGGCTGGGCTGAGGGATAAGGGCTTCGGGGGCTTAGGGGTTCAGCGGTTACTTAGAGGATCATGGGACTTAGTAACTAAGGTTATAAGGAAGGTAACTGTACTAATAACCCCAACTAGGGTACTTATAACCCTGCTTACTAAGTCCCATGATCCTTCAAGTAGGGTTCAGGGTTTAAGGGTAAGGGTTTAGGGTTAGGGCCGCTGCAAGCAAACGGCCGGGAACGCTGAGCCGCGGACACAAAAACAAGCCTCGACCCTAAGACCGTCAGAGAACCAGCGAAATCCCGAAAGAGCCCCAAACTGTACGAATCCAGCTGGAAACAAGCTTAAGAAACCTAAACTGCTTAAACCACCCTCGAAACCCTTCCGAGGTAGGATTCTAGAAGTTCGGGCACTGGCGTTTGGGTTCAGGGTGCTTCGGATTGCCTGGATTTGGGGGTTTAGGGCTTAGGTTTAGTGGGTTAGTCGTTCGGGGCTTAGGCTTAGTGGGTTAAGGGATTCATTAGGGGATTCATTAGGGCTTAGGCTTAGTGGGTTAGGGGTTTAGGGCTGAGGCTGTAGGGTTTTACGTTTTTAAGGCTCTGGGTTTAGGGTTTGGGGTCAGAGGCTTACTCGGAGGTCGTACAGCCACTTTCGGCTCAGCAGGTCTCGGTCACGGAGGAGTTGACGAAAATGCGGGACCCTACTATGGTACCCTAAATCGTGGGATCCTCATTATAAGGACCCCCATAATAGGGTACTAATTTTCGGAACCTCCCATATAGTGGTGCAGAGTTGCCTGGGTTTTGGGTTGAAACATTTGAGTCAAGAGATTGCGCAGGATTAGGGCTCAGGTGCTTTGATTCAGGAATACACAGCTACAGGCTAGGGTTTCGCAAGGCATTAGTCTTCTTGGTTCGAGTAAGGTCAAGGATCTCCAAGAAGTCTGCGCGCCTCATCTGATTTGAAGATTTTGTCGTTGGCAATGATGTATTGCTCTGACAGTGCCTTCCATCAGTCTCAGCAAGAAACCCTAATATAGGGGCCTTAGCTATTCGAACAGGGTTTTGGGGCCCAAAAGACTCTAATTATAATAGGGAACCCCAAAATAGGATTGGTAATTATTCAGGCCCCTATATGAAACCGTAAACCTGCCAGGGCCACCTAAAGCCTGAGCCGCACTCCAGCCGAAAGCCATGCCCTCTACGACCAGCTCTGCTTTGAGGATCATGGGACTTAGTAACTAAGGATATAAGTAAGGTAACTGTATTTGTAACGCCAATTAAAATACTTATAACCCTGCTGACTAAAGCCCATGATCCTTTAAGTAAGCCCAAAAGCCTACTCTCGAAGCCAATTCGAAAATGTGTAGTGACTGTTTGCTGTAGGCTCTGCTTGCGGAAACGAACAACTGTTATGAAACCCTAAGCAGCTAAACCCTCAAACAAAAAACTACATACGCCACACCCTCAAGCTAATCTGACCCTCTGCATCCTGTATCAGGAAGGTTTCGTAGAGAGAGCGGCTTCTGCTCAAGAATCAGTCCGTGCGGTTGCTCGTCCTCCATGTCCCTGTAATTAAGGGGCCTAAGTAATTACCAAATACCATTGTGGAGGGGGTTCCTTATTATGAATATAGTACAAGGGGGCCCAAAACCCTATTCTAATTCAGGCCCCTATATTATAGTACCCTTATACTAACCCCTAAAGTAGCCCTTTAAAGAAACTTTAAAGGAACCCTATTCTAATGACTAATTAAGGCCCTCTTGCAGTCCAGAAGGACCTGCGGGTCGAACCACGTGGTTCCGATGGGTTGTCCTGCGTCGTTAAACGTCCAAAAACAAGCATAAACTTCTTCACTTCGCTGCATAAAGGTCTAGTCCCGTGCAAGAAAGATCGGCCTCAAAAGTCATGACACTGTCATAGACAGGCCTGGAAAAAACCAAAGGCATCACGGGGGCGTACGTGCCCCGCTTGTTCATGAAAGATCAGGGAGAGCGCCTCGCAAGATCAAGCCTTATCAGCTTATCAAAAGCAGAGCAGCCACAATCGAAATTGCTGGGGTCAAGCAAAGGAAGAGCAACAGGGCAACTCCTACAGAGACACCTGCGGCTAGCTTCCCTCCAGCCGTGACGCCGAAGGCATTGCCAGCCAGATCTGCGAGTAGGGTCTGTGGCACCGCTGTCAGCACTGGATCGCCGCTTTGGTGCCATTTACCGCATGGACTCCACTGGCAGCATGCTCCCGCATTCTGAGGTCCAGTATCGCCCAGGTTCCGGCTTTCAAGTCCCAAACCCTAAACCCCTAAACCCCTGAACCCCTATAACCCTAAACCCCTTTAAACCCCTAAACCCCTAAACCCCTAAACCCCTAAACCCCTAAACCCGTGACCTGCTTAATGCTGGCGCCCCGAATCAAACCGAAAGCGACGTAGCCCGTCGAAGATTCGGTTTAGGGTTCAGGGTTTTGAGGTTAGGGTTTAGGGTTCAGTGTGTAGGGTTTAGGGTTTAGGGTTCAGGGTTTAGGGTTTAGCAATATGAGTAGGGCCGACCGGGGTGTGGCGTGTACAGCTGGCTGTTTCAGTTCGGTTTCTAGCACACATGCCGACGAGACCGTCCCAACAGTGGCTCTTGCTAAGACCGTCTAAACTCTAAACCCTGGACCGTCAGGCATGCCTTGTAAAGCAGCTAGCGAGCTAGCTCGGTAGATAGACAGATAGATAGACACGTGCAAAAAGCCTAGACCTGGCAAGTCAAAGCTCAAAGCAACCCTTAACCCTAAACCCTTGAACCCTAAACCCTCAACCACTAAACCCACCCCAAAACGCTGAACCATAAACCCTTGAACCCTAAACCCTGAACTTTACCCCTAAAACCTCAAACTCAACCCCAAAACCTCTTAACCCTCAACCCCAAAATCCTAAACCCTAAACCCCAAACTCTCAACGCTGAAGTCCAATCTCAACTCCTAGACCCTAAAGCATAAACCCCTAAACCCCTAAACTCCAAACCCCTAAACCCCTAAACCCTGAACCCTAAACCCGTAAACCTAAACCCTAAACCCCCAAAACCCTAAACAACTCTTGGACTGGATCTATCGGAGGCCTTGTTGCACAAATCGATCCTCAAGAAAGAGATTTCTGCTTCCCGCGCGTTTCGGGCTTAGGGTTTAGGGCTTTCGGGGTTTAGGGGTTTAGGGCTTAGGGTCTGGAGCTTGCCGGAACCCTACAAAATCTACATCTCTGGGGTTCCACCGTTATGATTTCCTTGTTTGTGCTAGGGGAGAATATAAGCTAGGGCTCAGAGCTTCTGTCGTGCTTGGAGGGTCGGGGGGCTTCGTAACTGGCTATTTGAGAGACTTATAAGTACCATAAGCTGAGTTAGGGCCCCTTTTAGGGTACTTATAAGTCTACTTACTACCTACTTACTAGGTCCCCCGACCCTCCAAGTGAGGAGGGGGGGGTTAGGCTGAGGGAGGTTTGGGTCTAGTGGTTGGTTCGAAGCTTAGAGCTGCAATTGTTTAGGGTTCCCGGTTCTACTTGGAGGGTCATGGGACTTAGTAACTAGGGTTCAAAATGAGGTAACTATACTTATAACCCCAATTACGGTACTTATAACCTTACTTAGTAAGCCCGATCCTTTAGGTAGCGCCCGACAGACATCAGCTCTGAACCGCCACACCCATGTGCAACATGGTCGCTCCGATGACTTAGGACTTCTCCGTCTTACATCATGTTGCACTTCAAACCTTCTTTGGGAAGGCATTGAACGAATGAAGAAATAGACCCCCGAATTCCCAGAAGCGCTGAAGAAGATGCTGCCCAGCCCTTCCAGAGCCGGTAGGTATGACATCCTCATACGGTTGATGATATAAATCCTGCATTACCCATAATAAGGAATATACTATACCATAGTCCCCATGGTTTACGGTCACTAAGGTAATGCAGGATTTATGTCATCAACCCTAAGCCCTAAACCCTAACGCCCTATAGATCCCTTAAAGGAGCCCCTTACAGGTACCCTTATAGATCCCTTTACAGGAACCCTAGGATTTGTATCATCAGCCGCAGTACCCGTGCAATACCCTTACCCAGACCCCCGGGAGGATCTAGAAAGTAGGTCCCCTAATTTGGGGCCCTATACCACTGAGGGTACTTTATAGGAACCCCCTCTTAAGGGATCTACTTTTTGGATCCTCCCCGGGTTCCGGGTTTATTTATAAAGCCTCGACCATCCTTCTATCTTCCGACCTCCCTTTTCTGCTGCCCGTTTTTGCTAGCATGGGAGACTTGGGGCTTTGGGGTACGTCTTGATATAAAAATAGCATAAGGAACCCTAAGGGTTTAGGGTTGAAAAGTATCAGAAGGGTAATATTGGTAGTTAGTCAGGCTTCTATATGATGCGAGTCGCTCCATGGAGGGATCCCTCCGTCCGATCTCGTCGAAGAACATGCTAAACCTCGCAGGCGGCTAGGGGTCCATTGTTCCCTTAAAGGAACCCTTTGGGTATGCCGTAGAAGAGCCCTTCTCTTAGTTGCTGAGTTCATAAGCCCCAAAAACTGTACACTTTGAGTCTTAAAGTGGGTATCTTATCCCCCTAAACCCTAAACCCTAAACCCTAAACCCTAAACCCTAAACCCTAAACCCTAAACCCTAATCCACTCAGCTACCAAGTTCTACCCGGACCGAAAGTTCTGAGCAACCGCGCCTTGCATCATTATACACTAGACCTAAGAGTAACCCAGGAATAAAAAGGGTGCCCTTTTTGGTTTAAAGCGGGTTTATAAGGGAACCTAAACCCTAAAAAGGGAATAAGGGCCTACTCTAGGTCCTAGTACAGACTCTTGCGGAGTAGCAGAGTGCGTCAAAGTAACGAATCCCCTACCGCAGGCCAGCGGAGTGATGACGACTTCGTTTTAAAAATTTTGCACTTATTCATTGAGGAGGAGGAGGAGGAGGCTGTCAGGAGTCTAGGGGTAAGAGGCTGGGGGCGTGGGTCAACTTCGTTGTCAAAGCCAGTGGGTCGAACTATCGGCCCGATCCCATAACGCCTCTAGCCCTTCCGGGTTTGGGGTATCAAGTTGTTGGGCTCGGGGTCGAAATCTTAGATTTCAGGGGTTATGGTTTAGGGATGTTTGGGGAATAGGTCTTTTGCCGGCTGGCATAAGCGGGCAATCAGAACCATTGGTATGATCCGACATGGTCTAAAGGTTGGTTACTGGGGAGCTAACCCAGAGCCTCCGAAAACCCTTGTTTAAGGAATATACCTGAAACTATATTAGGGATCCTTTTATGATTTAAGGTATATTCCTTAATTAAAGGGTTTTGGAGGCTCTGGGAAGTTAATCTGAGCCTAAATTATCTAGACTTCAATTCCTAATCCCTCAGTCTGACTTCTAGACACAGCAACCCGGACGTCAACAGTGCCCGAATGGCGAGATTTGTAAGGTGTGTTGCGAGATCCGCGTCTTGTAAGAGACCAGCGCAACTCCAAAGCCCTTTCATTCAGGGGTATATAGCTTATAGTGTAGCTCCCTCTAAACCCCAAGGCCTAAACGCGTAATATTTGAAAGAGCGTGTTCTAATATATCTGTTGAACCTGATGTAATGCCGAAAAAGTGGTATTGCTAAGTATGAAGACTTCTACGGTATTCGTGGTGTGTACGCAGATGTACAGATGCAGCATGCGTGTGCTCCTGAGAATCACGCAACATGTGGCGACAGCTTTCCTAGCCGTGGACAGTGACAGAGACCCTTTGAGTCCAAGTTGTTGTTTCAAACGCATGGGTAGCACACGGCTGTTTTCTGCTGCTTGCACGGGTTCATGTGGCGAAGCCGACACATAACGTGATTTGGGTACCAGGCGGTACCAGGCTTCTTTCCAACGATGAAGAATGAAGCATGCATGCTTTGATATATTGCGTGTAGTGTCGTGGCACTTAAGGCTTCATCTGAGAAGCAATCGCAAGCAGCTACTGGCTGCCCCCAAAATGCTTTACAATCCAAACTCCATCACCCTAAAGACAAACAGTGACAACAACAACAACAACAACAACAACAACAACAACAACAGTAGTAGTGGCCATGAACCGAAAATCCCTAAACCCTGAACCCTGAACCCTAAACCCCGAACCCTGAACCCTAAACCCTTAACCCTGAACCCTAAACCCTAAACTCTGAACCCTAAACCCTCAACTCCCTAAACCGTAACAATCACACTCGAAAGCTTCACCTGGGGCCCAAGCTGAAGAGTGCGACTGCGAGCCTCATGGAAGAGCTCCCGGAGCCTTGGAACAGCGAAGGCTGATATGGGCTTTCCCTAGGATTAACCTTTACTTACTACCCCAATAAGCCACAGAAACGAAATGTTAAACTTTCCGATTCCTACTAAACTATAAGAACCCAAAAAGTGTAAAGGTTGGGTACTGGGGATCTAGGTTTATAGTAGCCCTTTAAAGGAACCCTATTCTAATTATTAAGGCCCCTACATTAGGGCTGCAGGGCTTTCCCTAGGATCTATAAGGTTTCCTTTAAAGGCATCTATAAAGGATCTATAGAGGTTTAGGGTGTATAGGGGTTATAGGGTTTATAGGGCTTATAGGGTTTATAGGGTTTACAGGGTTTATAGGGTTTATAGGGTTTAGAGGGTTTAGAGGGTTTCTAGGGTTTAGGGATCTAGGATGCCCAGTAACCTAGGAATAAAAAGGGGCTCCCTTTTTGGTATTGCGTAACTAAGGAACCTAGGACTACAAAAAGGGAAAGGGTACTACTGGGCATCATAGTTCCATATGGGCGATTTTGGGGTGCCTAGTTGCTGAGTTCATTAGCCTCAAAAAGTGTACACTTTGAGTTTTATCGTGGGTAATAGTATCCCAAAAGTGTACAGTGTATCCACTCAGCCACTAAGGGTGTGAGACTTTCCATGTCTCTGGTATTGCACTTCAGGTTGGGTGCCCTGTGCCTCTTCTCAAAGGGGAAAAGGAGGGACCCTTAATGGGGACCCCTACCCTATAATGGGGCTATATAATGGGGAAATAATAGCTATATTAAGGGTATATACCTAGGGGTCCTTATTAAGGGTCCCTCCTTTTCCCCTTTCATCTTCAGTTGGCTTGCATTTTGGCGAGTTCGGAATGAGGGCTTCCTTTTCTTCGGGGCCTGAACCCAAACGGGTGGTTGTCAAGTCAAAATTAAGGTCCCCCTTTGGGTACCCTAAATAATCGGTGCCGTATTATAACAGGGACCCAAAGAGGGACCATAATTTTGACAACCACCCAAATATCTTGAGGGATTCATCACGGGGTTGAGAAGAAGCCCCTTACGAGCACTTAGCCGATGGGGCCGACCCGTGACCGTTTCCTACCCAGAGCCTCCAAAACCCCTTAATTCAGGAGTATACCTTAAACTGTATTAGGGATCCTACTATGTTTTAAGGTATATTCCTTAATTAAGGGGTATTGGAGGCTCTGGGTACGCCGTCAGGCCCCATTGGGCCCTAACCAGGGCTTACGGGCAGCATACCCAGAAAGGCAGCATAATAGTAGCGTATGTGGACCCTCTGCGTTCGATTGAACCTGTGAGTTTATCAGGCCCCAAACATACCCGCGTATGTTCTGGGATTTGGAGTTTTGGCTTCAAGGATGGGGTGTTTAGAGATGTTGGGATTCTTGGCTCGGGCGGTTTTGGGGTTCCGGGATTGACCGATAAGCCTTGCTTTAAACCATAAAACCACTAAAGCAATTTAAACACGTAAGACCACCTAAACCCTGACACCCTAGAACCTTTATGTGCTTAAACCCTCAAGCCCTCTTAGGCTTTTTGTAAAGGGTCTGTAATGGTTGCTAATAAGGGTTCTAATGCACGTGCCTTGTCACCCTCAAAACGGGTGGGGTTTCTCAAGTGGGGCTCGGGGTTCGAAGATGTTAAGTCGGCCGTCCGGGTACTTCTAGTGGAGCACCTAGTGACTGCAAAACGCGGGAAGCATGCTTGGGGTGTCCCCTGCTACGAAGAATGCAGAGTTGTGAGAGGTCGAACACCCCGATGGCCCATTGCAAATCTAGACCTCTACCAAACATGCAGACCACACGACTAGACCCAAGAGTAACCTAAAACGGGTGCCCTTTTCGGTTTAAAGGGGCTTATACAAGAACCGGAGCCCACCCCCCAAAAAAAAACCCTAAACCCTAAACCCTAAACCCTAAACCCTAAACCCCTAAACCCTAAACCCTAAACCCTTAAACCGTAAAATGGACTAAGGGCCTACTGTGAGTCCTAGACGACTGGGTTCGGAGCTTCGGGGGGGGGGCCTTGGAGTCCAGGGCTCCGTAGTGGGGGGAAACCCGAAAGCTGCAACAAGGAAGCAAGTTTAGGGTTTAGGGTTTAGGGTTGAATCATCCCGCCAACCCGGCCCAAAACCCTACACTCTCAACCCAGAAACCCCCAACTAGACCCTAAACCCTACCCTAAACCCTAAACTCTCAACCCTTAAACCTCCGACTAAGCCCTAAACTAGAACCCTACACTCTAAACCCCAAAGACTCAACCCACAAACCCCCGACTAAACCCTAATTACCCTGAACCCTTAAAGTCGAAAGACTCAGTCCCGCGAAAAAACTCCATGAGCCAAGTCGCATCTCTGGGGGCAGGGTCTCGAGGAACTCTAGGTGGGCCTGTTTTTTTTTGCGTTTTGAAGGTTTTGCGGATTCTGATGGAATAGGGTCTAGGGCGTAGGGTTTAGGGTTGAAGGTTCTGCGGGTTTTGAAGGCTCAGAGTTTAGGGTTTAGGGTTGAAGGTTTTGCGGGCTTTAAGGGCGGCTTTGGGTCTTAGGTTTTAGTGGGCTTGGGCGGGTTTCGGGGAGGGAGGGACAGAGAGGGAGAGGAGGAAGGGAGGGAGGTAGTCGGCGTGGCTTAAGGGTGTTGGTGCCATCGGGCGTTTAGGGTTGCTTTCGGCTTCGGTATCCAATGATATCTAGCACGGCATTGGAGATTCAAGGCTACTGACTCTACTTCTAGGCCGCCTCGGCCGAACCCTCGAAATCGAAACTCCCTTTCAAGGACCTGTACAAGGAAAAGATAGTACGGAACCTTGACAAAGTAGATCATCTGGAGATCAGGTCGGGCTTATGGTTAGGAGAGGCATGGAGGGAACAGCTCCCGAAACGGCGCGGATCCGACTACAGCTATTCGGGCGAAAACGGTTGGAGCGGAACATACATAGACACCGAGTCTGAGGCTTACGGCACCGCAGCAACAGGTGGCTTAATGATGTCGTCATCACATTCCACCGCCCGCGCTGCCGGAACGGCAAGAACAATGAACTTAACCCTAACCCTACAATCCCACAAGCCTTAAACCTCCGAACCAAGAAACCTGAACCCTTCACACGCAAACCGGCTTGCATACATAAGTTGAAATGTACATGAATCAAACTCATGCCTGAAGCGTCTTCTTTCTCGAGTGCTCCCGCTCCACATAGCCTGTGCAGGAGGTGCGAGGAATCTACTTGGAACTTCAGAAGACAGGAGTTCCTCTTTAGAGTGGTCCTTATCATCAGCATCCTGCTACAACGCCGACATTGAGGAACGAAGCATAGATCCCCACTTCAGGAATGTCTTAGGCCCCTCATAGTTAACTGAATGAACCCTAAACTCCCTAAGCCCTATGAAGCCCCTACACAACGAGTGGGTCCTACTCCAAGTGTGCTTTAAGGACCAAAGGACCCCGATGAATCCCACCCTTAAAAAAGTAGGGGGCCCTATACCCATCTACGATGTATTCCTATATGGTATTTGAACCTTGAACCTTTTAGGGTTCATGTTGCCCAAAGACTCCAACATCCCTTAATTAGGGAATATTCCTTAAATCATATTAGGGATCCTATTATAGTTTAAGGAATATTCCTTAATTAAGGAATATTGGAGTCTCTGGGTGTCTTGAAGGTGTATGCAGTGGGCCGAGACATCCCACGGCCCCAGACTGCTAAGCATCGGAGGACAGTGGCTAAACCCGAACCCTGAAGTATCTCGCACTCCAGACTTAGGGTTTCAAGGTTTGGGGTCCAGGCGTCTGAGACTTTACGGACTAGGGCTTCGGGTTCAGGGTTCTGGGATTTCGGGTTTGATGGCTTAGGGTTTCAAGGTTTAGGGTTTTAGGGCTCAGGGGTTTGGTCTTTAGGGCTTGAAGTTCAAGGGCACGGGGCTTGATTAGGGGTCTAACGGTGGCTGATATAAATCCTAGGGTTCCCTGTACAGGAAATCTATAAGGGTATCTTTAAGGGGCTCCTTTAACGGATCTATAGGGGGGTTTTAGGGTTTAGGATATGAATCCTGAATTACCTTTTTGACCCTAGACTATAGGAATTATGGTATATAGATTCTTTATTCTGGGTAATGCAGGATTTATATCCTAGACCCTAGAACCCCCTATAGATCCGTTAAAGGAACCCCTTAAAGATACCCTTATAGATCCCTTTAAAGGAACCGTAGGACTCTGTGCAGGATTTATATCGTCAACCGAAGGATAGGGTCTGGATGGTGCGCTTCGAAAGGCCGTTTCGACTTTGGTGTCTTCTGTCGTGCAGGAGCATGAAGTGCTACATGGCAAAAGGCATTGCACCTTCGATATAGTTATATATATATATATAGAGAGAGAGATAGAGAGAGAGAGAGAGAGAGAGTACACTGTAGCGCATTGTACTGTTGCTACGTATGCTGCGAATCGTGCTATCCATCAATTCCGCCACTTCATAGGGGCCTTATAGCCCCACCATCGCAAGTCACAAGACCCAAGACGATTCCAAACAGGTCGCCACGCCCTTGCTCCCATAGCTAGCTCTTAAGTCAAACCTTCAGGGTGTGTTTCGGCTTCGATTCTGTGATGATTGTTGCTTCACCTTCTGAACATGGGACTCGCAAAACCGAAAGCCCCCAATCCAAAACCTAAAACGTACGCCCCAAACCCTAAACCCGAGACCCAAACCCTGAACCCTTTGGCCCGAAACCGAAACCAACGCTGAGCCGCTCTTAATGCGCATCGCGTGCGTCACGGAGATATTGTGGGAGCTGCAGTACTCACGCACCTGATCCCAAGCTAGCAGTGGAAGTAGACGTAGTAGTAGTAGTAGTAGTAGTAGTAGTAGTAGTAGTAGTAGTAGTAGTAGTAGTAGTAGTAGTAGTAGTAGTAGTAGTAGTGGTAGTAGTAGTAGTAGTAGTAGTAGTAGTAGTAGTAGTAGTAGTAGTAGTAGTAGAAGTAGAAGCAGAAGCAGAAGTAGAAGTAGAAGTAGAAGTAGAAGTAGAAGTAGTAGTAGTAGTAGTGGTAGTAGTAGTAGGAGTAGTAGTAGTAGTAGTAGTAGTAGTAGTAGTAGTAGTACAGTGGTAATAGTACCGTAGTACCAGTAGGAGTAGACTCCACACCCACAACACTGAAAACCTCACAGCCCAATCCCGAATCCTAACGATTGCTAAACACTGAAACTAGATGCTGGACGTCTCTAAGCCCTTCGCAACCTTGCAAACATGGTGTGTGTAGGGCCCAAATGACCGAACAGTAAAAGACTACAGATTTGGGAGTTTCCGAAAATTAGGGGTACCCTATTTTGGGGTCCTTATAATAAGGATCCTACTATTTTGGGTACTATATCAGGGTCCCCTATTTTCGGAAACTCCCATTTGGGAAACACTCTAGGCAGCCTTGATGCCCTGTGCCCCAGACCTCGAGCTGACAAAAGCGTAAAGCATACGAAGCTACGGTTGGGATTGGCAGGGCTCTTAGGGATTTGGGGGTTTCCGAAAATAGGGGACCCTAATATAGTACCCTAAATAGTAGGAACCTTATTACAAGGACCCCCAAATAGGGTACCCCTAATTTTCGGAACCTCCCATTTAAACAACTGCACCATGAAACCCTTTAGCAGCCGCAGCACCGATTGCAGAAGCTGCTTCTTCCGCTGTCGCCGCCTTTCGATGTCGGCCATTGTGTTCGTGATGCTGCCTCGGTCGAATGCTGTGACCACCACCCCTAAACCCTAAACCCTCAACCCTAAATAGCATTACCAACTATATGGCCCTCCACTAGTGTTAGTAGCCCCATGATCGAAGCCGAAGTACACGCCCCAAGCCCTAAAACCCTAAACCAAGCCCGATCTCATGCCGCAAAAAAGCAGCTGCGTTATAGGAACCCGAGCTGGACTTTGAAGTGGCCAGGCAGAAAAAGTGCAGACTTGCAATTCATACTGGTTCCCTTTAAGTAGCAGGTCCCCCAAAAAATGGTTGAAGTATTGTACTCCAAAGCCCAGTTCTTTAGGTAAACGTCAAAATCATGGGGCCCTTTTAGGGAACCCTAATGCAGGGGCCTTAATAATTAGAATAGGGTTCCTTCCAAAGCCTCCACCAGGGGCTGCGCTAAAGGAACCCCTAAACCCTAAACCCTGACTCCTGACCGTGAACACGCAGGAATGCTTCGAGCAGCCTTCAAGTTCATGCGGCTTCCGAATCACTTCTTCATGAACTCTGAGCTGGGCATCTACCAAGACCCTTGCCCCAAGTATGGGACCACCACGAAAACACACGACTACACAATGACAACAATAATCACCATAGTAATAGCACAAGCACGAAATTATTGTACTGACAACGATCAGCATAACAATAACAGCGATAGTAGTTAACATGACGAGTAGTGCTAATCAAGGGGAAAGAAGGAACGACATTGATCATACAACACGCATATGTATGTGTACATGTATGTGTATACATATATATATATATATATACACACGTACATTTGCGTATGTACAGCGACCTTACATATGTAGGTATATATGCATATATATATATATATATATATATGAGCCACTGCGTTTATTTATTGCTTGGGCTAATTACGCTATCTCGAAGCGGTGCCCCTATCTCGTTTCATCATGTTAAGTACTGGCAGAAAAAGTCGATCTCGTTCAAGTATCGTTAGTACTAGATATACTTGATCTCGTTTGAAGCGGTGCCCCTATCTCGTTCCCCTAGTAGGGCTAGTTCCGACAACAAAAATACTGCACGGAGGTATCTCGCTTCGAAGTACTGTAGTATAAACACAAATAAAAGCCGTCGCTCATATACATTTATATGGGGGTGGTCACGCGAGTTCATTGTATCAGCTTCAAAACGAGAATACCAGCCATTAGAGCTCTGACCGTCGATTGCTCGTTATCCGTCCATCTTCTGGGTGCGCGATTTGTATGGGTATATGTTTGTACATAAATATATAAACGCATGGATGTATGTGCATGCACGTGTGCATGTATGCATGTATGCATGTATGTATGTACGTATGCATATAAACTGTGTATGCAAGTGTGTAAAGGGGGCCCTAAAAGGAACCATTAAAGGCACTTTCAAGCGGCTGATAAAGAAGGAGCCCAGTCCCAAAGAGAGGAAGGAAGCGAAGATCGCGAGGCCTGGCAAGGCAGGGTTGAGGGGTTCCTTGGCTTTGAAGGCTTTCTAGATCTTCCTGGGGGTCTAGGTACAAACTCCCCCCTTTGTGCCTCGTTCCCCTCCGGTGTGAAGCTCCATGTTGCTTTGCATTGCCGAAGGATGCCTCGGCTCAAGAGAACATCCCGGGCTAAATAGGGCTCTCCCCGGGCTGCTTAGGGCTTAGAGGGTTTAGGGTTTAGGGCTTATCGGGTTTAGGGCTTAAAGGGTTTAGGGTTTAGGGCTTACAGGGTTTAGGGTTTAAAGGGTTTAGCAACACATTTAGGGTACTCTAGGGTTTAGGGCCTTGGGCCTCAATCATTAGAGCAGGGCTCTGGGAGAGATGCACAGGCGTCCTTCACCAGGCTTTGGCCGCTTAAGGTTTGATTTGGGGCTTGTTAAGGCAGGGACCCCCGAAAGCACATAAGCATAAGCATTTTAGTGGTATATCCCTACCTTGTTGGGCTTCATTATAAGGGGGTTTATATGGGAGATCCCTATCCTACTTTGGGGCCCTATAAGATGTGCTGAACAGCAACAGCAACAGCAGGCACCACAAGCACAAGCATAAGGACAAGCACCAGCACACCGACGACAACAACAACAGCAGCAGCAGCAAGGAGCAGCAACAGTAACATTCCATAACAATGTAAAGCATTAAGGAGCAAAGGTAAGAGCAGGACCAAGAACAAGAGCAACAGCAAGAACCCGAACAGCAGCATAACACGAACATGAGCGGGGAGCAGGAATGGCAACCGCAACAAAAAACCAGAGCAAGAACCAGAACAAGAACAGTAGTAGGAACATGACTAAGAACAACAACAGAGCAAGTACAGCATAAACAAAACACTAGCACGAAAAAACACAAACGGTAACACTACCACAAGCAATGACCACAACTGTAACAACAAACAGCGAGCAATACTAATGACAAATCAACAGATCTAGCAGGCCGTCATCCTCCTGATTGTCATCATCATCATCAGAATTCCCGCAGGGTTCAAACAGCGTGCGAGACGGTCTTCTTGATTTCAAGTGAGGTGTATTGCTAAGATCAGCCTCTGTTGGAAGCCTTCTACCCTGCAACGTCAACGCCCTACTTTCGGCCATGAGGCAGTCTTGAAAGCGCGCACTCCACCGAGCGCATGTATTGTAAGATGCTGGGCGCCAGATGGAGTCCTGTCTACGGGGTTCAGGCGGCAGGGTCTAACAGGGTTTCTTAATCAGGTTCCAACATTAGCATTCAGGGTTGGCAGCGGCTTGGGCCGCGGGCTTACTGTAGGGGCCTTAATGATGAGAATTAGGCCTTTGGGGCCCATTCTAGGATAGTTACAGTAAGGCACCACGAAAATAGTCCTGGTATTCAATTTTTTCGGCCCCTATATCCTTAAATCCCCTATACTACCCTTAAAGTATCCCTTAAATTAGCCCTTTACAGGAACCCTATTGGTAATTATTCTACAGGCCCCTATATTAATTTCCCGAGGGTGGAACTCCCACATGCAAAGAGTCGGAGAGCCTCCGCACATTGGTTCTGTGGACTTTGAAGTGACCAGGCAGAAAACAAGTATAGACTGTTCTTTCATAATGGTTCCCTGTAAGTTCCCAAGCAAGTATTCAAGCATCATACTCCAAAGCCCAGTTCTTTAGGTAAACGTCAACATCATGGCCCCTTTAGGGAACCCTAATGCAGGGGCCTTAATAAATGGAATAGGGTTCCTGCAACGGGCTACTGGAGGGGTTAGTATAAGGGGACTATAATATAGGGGCTGTAAGAAGTAGGATAGGGTTTTGGGGGCCCCTTACACTACATTTATAAGAAGGAAACCCCCAAAATAGCAGTGATAATTAACCCTACACCCTAAACCCTAAGCGCGAAACCCTAAACCCTAAACCAATTATATCGGCCCCTCTAGTACCCTGCGCTGGAGTAGCCAGAGAGCCCAATGCCATTTAATTAAGGAATATAACTTAAACTACAGTATAAGGGGTGTCATATTATGAGTTGAGCAATATTCCTTAATTAAGGGGTATTGGGCTCTCTGGGTTTGGAGCTTGAGGATACTTGGAGGATCATGGGACTCAGTAAGTGAGATTACAAGTACCTTAATTAGGGTTAGAAGCAGTTATGGTGCAAGCATGGTTATCTTACTTACAACCCTGGTTGCCATGCCCGATGATCCTCTAAGTATGAGGCACAACAGCACAGACAGAGACAGAGAAGCAGACAGACACAGAGACAACCGCGAGGGCTTCGCGGGGACCCAATTCCCGAAACCCTTAACCGCCTCAGGTTAAACCCAAAGCCCTCAATCCTAAACTCGATTAGGTTTCCTTCAAAGGGATCCTATAACGGGATCCTATAAAGGGATCCGGAAAAAGGATCATATAAGGGGTTAAACTCAAAACCCTCAATCCTAAACTCTATCATGCCGAACGCTAGGCCCTACACCGTCCCCAGAGACTCCAATATCCCTTAATTAAGGAATATTCCTTAAATCATAGTTGGATCCTTTATATGATTTAAGGAAGATTCCTTAATTAAGGGATATTGGCGTCTCTGGGTCTAGGCAGACCCTAGTGCAAAGCAGGGCATGGCTCACAATCCCGCGCCTTCTTGAGAAACCCAACCTCCTTCAACGTCGCCGAAAGCAAACCTGGGTCTGAGAGGGGTGGTTATTTAAAGGATCATGGGACTTAGTAACTGGGGTTCCCTTAAAGGGCTCCGATTTTAAGGGATCTATTAAGGGTTTCTTAAGGGTTCTATATGAGCATTGAGGGTATATTTAAAGGATCATGGGACTTAGTAACTCGGGTTATAATTAAGGTAACTATACTTGTAACCCCAATGAAGGTTACGTAAGGTTTAGTATTTGGGTGATTGTCAAAAGTAGGGTCCCTTTTTGGGTACCCTAAATAGTAGGTGCCGTAGTATAACAGGGACCCAAGAAGGGGCCCTAATTTTGACAACCACCCATTTAGGGCCTGCCGTCGAGGCATTGTAGTTTAGAGTTTAGGGCTTACGGGTTTAGGGTGTAAGGGTTTAGGGGTTTAGGTGTTCAGGGTTTAGGGAAACCCCTTAAAATCCCGAATAAACACGAAAAGTCCCTCATAAATCCCTGATCAACGGAACAAAAACACCGAAAAAACAGACCTGCAAGAGTCTCAAAGGGCTTTCGTATGAGTTACGATTGGTCCCCATTGATGGTCCTATTGTAGGGGCCTTAAGAATCAGAAAAGGGTTTCGGTGAATATCGAAAGAACTCGAATAGGAATAAGGAGCTGTGCATCACTACTACAGGAGTTGAACTTCACCATGGAGGTTAACTCAAGAAGTTCAGTGCCCAATTAGGCTTCACGGGACTCTCAAACCCTGCTGAAAATGCTGGGTTTAGGGTTTAGGGTATTCTGAACCACGAACCCCGGGCCCTGAAAAGCGACCAGAGCGCTCTAAACATATTGGGAAAACCCTTCCAGGGTTTTCAAGCTCGGGCTTGTCTAGTTCACAGTATACTGATTTTTGGAAACCTAACGAAGAGCATTTCTCAACAGAAACTCCAAACCCTTAACCCCGGCAGAAACTCGGACAAAACCCTTCACTCCTGCCTGGGCTTTAGAGGCTGGGTTTCGGCTTCTCTAAACATCACACCCAACAGAAAAGCCACGCTTTCGGGTTTAGGGTGACCCTGGGCCCTGAACCCTAGAACCCTGAATCCCAGACCTTGCTGGTAGTCAACAGCACCAAGCAGCCAAAGACAGGCCAACACATGAATCAGGTAGAGGGTCAAGAGGCCTGTGCGCAATAAATGGTGGCTGAGGTTTAATACAGGATCCTTTGTTCAGTACGGGGATCCGTTATACTAAAACTATAATAAGGAGCCTCCAAAATTGTTTTGGAAATTATTTAAGCCCCTATATCAGGGTTTAGGCCTATATTAGGGTTTAGGGTTGGCCTCGGGGAGGTAAGTCTAGGAGTGAGGTCGACAAGTCTGACGCTGGAGCGAGTGTGGCAAAACTTCTTCGTGTTTTACAGTCATACTGAGCCTTTAGAGAAACCCTTCAAAGGGAGCACTTTGCAAGGAACCCCTTCTAACAAGGAACCCCTCGAAATTAAACAGTCGTAGTCGAGGCAGAGCTGGTATCGTACTAAAACAGTTGCCCTGACTGGACTTTTCAATGATCAACCTAAACCCTACACCCCACGAGGTACCCCCACGGTATGATGACGTAGGGTCTGCGGCGGGCTCAACCGTTGCAGGCTGGTGCCTGGAGTTTAATTGGGGCCAAGCACATCACAGAATAAACCCCTTAACCCTGAACCCCTAACCCCTAAACCCTAAACCCCTAAACCCTGAACCCCCAAACCCCTAACCCCTTGAACCCCTAAACCCCCTAAACCCCAAACCCCTAACCTCTAAACCCCCAAACCCTGCACAGAGAAGGCTTCGGCAATCGCCTTGCGGCAGATCGTCGATCGGCGGCTTAGGGTCTAAAGGGAACTCCAGAAAGTTGGAATATGGTTTCATGGTAGGATACCCTATAACTTACCTTAAAGGGGTTAGGATAATCATATTCCAACTTTCTGGCTTCTGCCTTACCCTCATGCTCCTACGAGGTCTTGGCCTTTCTGGGGGAGGGTTTCGGCTTTGGGGGCTAGGGTTTGGGATCTCACTACAAGGGTCCATGAGACTTAGGGTAAGGCTGCGAGGCTCGAGCTTCTGACGCCAATGATACACTTAATGAGACGACATGGGGGTTTCCGAAAATAGGGGACCCTAATGTAGTACCCTAAATAGTAGGATCCCTATTTTAAGGACCCCAAAATAAGGTACCCCTAATTATCGGAAACTCTCACATTGGGCTTAGGAACATGCAAGGCTCTGTGCCAAGGAGCCATACTTGATCATTCGCAGTGCGAGCAGGACGATGGCATTGTTCACTTGGTCGATCATCGTGCGTAAGACTTTCCTCAGCAACAAGGGCCGCTTTCGACGAACGCAAATCCCTAAAGCCTAAACCTTAAACACTGTCAACACTAAGCCCCAAAAACCTGAACCCATAACCCTAAACTACCTTGCCCTTCCAAACTAACCAGGCGTTTCTGGTAAAAGGGAAACTATACCCTGAACTTGGTGACAAGGGGTCTTACTTGGAGGATCATGGGACTTAGTAAGTAAGGTTACAAGGACCTTAATTTACTGATAACCGTAGTTACTAAGTCCCATGATCCTCTAAGTATGTTGTTCCTTCAAGGGCTCTTTCAAAGGTTCCACCAGGGATGAAGGAGGATCTCTTAAGCTTCGAGATTATGGGGGCCGCAACGGTTTAGGGTTCAAGGGATTTCGGGGTCCCTAAAGCCTAAACTCTAAACCCTAAACCTTAAATTAAGAAATCATTGGCTGAAGAAACTGAGCCCCTCGGGCTGCCCCATCCGACCCAAAATGTGAACAAAACATGCGCAGATCGAAAACAAGAAGCAACCCAGGGTACCCCGACCTCCTGCGTGGACAGTGGTTAGTCTTGCACTGCTCGATTGATCTTTAATTTGTTTCACCGTTTCACCAAAAATGCTCAAAATTCAGAACCGCCGGGCCCCCTTCACGAAAAAAAAGCTGTTTCTTGAGAGGCCCTGTCGCTGCACCCTAATCCCTAAACCCCAGACCCTAGACCCTAAACCCGAAGCCGTAAACCCTAAACCCTAGACCCTAAACCCTCAGCCCTAAAGCCTGAAAACTCTACACCCTAGACCCTACACCCTCAGCCCTAAACCCTAAAACCCTAAAACCCAAACCGCCAAGCATCAGAATCTTGAACATCCGCAGCAATCGCAGGAAACGAATCAGCCGCACAATCCGACCCTCGCGTTTCACGAGGGTGGTTGTCAAAATTACGGTCCCTTTTTGGGTCGTTACTATAGTACGGCACCTATTGTTTAGGGGACCCAAAAAGGGACCCTGGGTTGAAGGCTTTGGGGTTCCTAGGGCTTTGAGGTTGGGGTTTCGGGTCTAGGGCTTAGGGTTTAGGGCTTAGGGTTTAGGGCTTAGAGTGTGGGGTTTTAGACTAGTGACAAGGGTTGAAGGTCTTTATTTAGCTTTGCTATCTAAGGTTTGAGGTTTAGGTTTGGCTTAGGCTTAACACCCCGACCCAGGGCTGCTTAGGGCGTAGAGCTTACGGTCATGGGGTTCAGGGGTTTCGGGATCCATGTCAGTGGATTTTGGGGAGATTTTGGCTTAGGGCTTAAGGTTTAGGATGGTTTAGGGATTTAGGCTTTAGGATTCAGAGTTTCAGGGTTTAGGGTTCAGGGATTTAGGGTTTAGGGCTTGAGGATAGTAGGGTTTAGTGTCGGCCGTGTTGACCAAAGATTGCAGCTTCAGGAGCGCTGCTAATGTAGGAACCTGATTAAGAAACCGTGGGCCTTTATTAGGGTTCCTTATATGAATTCTGCTATTTTGGAGTTGTAGGCCCAGGGTTTCTTAATCAGGTTCCTCCATTATACTACAAGGGCTATTTGGGGTATGTAGTCTGTGGGAAATGAAGGGCTGGAGCAGGCTTTGCTGTAGAGTCTTGGGATACGATTCACCAGCGCTGTCTCCCCGAAATCTGCCGCGCAGGAATCGAGGATTCAGAACTCGCATCGTGCTCTCCCAAAGGGTCCGAGGTACTGTTATGGGGGATACTTCCCTAATTCTACTATATAGGTACTTCGGACCCTCAGGGTTCAATGACTGAAGGCGCGAGAACTGCAAGCCCTCAACCCCGAAACCACAAGCCAAGCACTAAAACTGCGAACCCTACGGCCTAAACGCCTATGAAACCTCAAGCCTCTTGCTGCCTAGGCCTTTTTGCCTGTACCGAGACGCTGCTCGCAACGCGCGGACGACACCCACGTCGCCCATGACCTGTCTTGTCCGCAGGCATTCGAAGGTTTCAGAACATTCGGAGTCCATATGAAGGTCCTCGCTGTTTGAAACTGCCATTTCCTAGGCACCGGCCTCATGTGGCTAATGAACAACAGGCTGCATTGGCGCACCAGTACCTTACTGAAGTATCCGAAACCATGGCGAATGATGCTAAGTTCACGACGAGGGTCTGACATCAGCAGTATTCGATATAAAAGCTTGCCCGGGTTTGGCTTTTTGGTTTTCGTAGACCCTAAGCCCAGGCGTGCGTCTTGGAGTTCCGAGGAGGTAGAACACCTCAAACCGGGCATATGTACATCTTGAGACTAGACCTCATGTACGGGGCTTGGAGGCTTGATTCTATCATAACACTATGTGGATCTTGCTTTTCACTTAGTGTAGGGTGGCGACCGGAGATAAAACCTGGATGTCTGGCAAGACCAAGCGCTTCTGGGCGGGAGTTGGACTAGCTTCCATATGACTCTTCCATATGACTCAACCTCCGGTCAGAAATAATTCGTTGTTTCACACTCACTTCGGCTCAGAACTCTTTTTGCGCGCGAAGCACGAAGTCCTTGGTCTTTTGCACGTTTGTGCAGGGGGTGGGTGGGTGGGTCACCCTTGAGCCGAGAGCCTACGGAGGTGAAACACTACGCACGCAGCGCTAAGCTACCACGTTTCACACTCACTTCGGCTCAGAACTCTTTTTGCGCGCGAAGCACGAAGTCCTTGGTCTTTTGCACGTTTGTGCAACCTTCCCCCCTTTGTACCAAAAAGGAGTGTGTGCCCCTCCACACAAAGGGGTTGTCGGTCGCGAAGCGCGACACGACAAGGGCCACACAAAAGGGGGATGGCGGTTCACTTATTTGGGAACCCTTTGACCGGCGTCATGTCTGCGCGGGCCATGCAGGCAGCGGTGTTGGCGGACGCCTTCCTAGACGTCCAAAGGTAGGCTAAAAATGCGTCCGAGTTCCACCTGCCCCATGTTCGGAGGACATAAGAGTCCATCCTCCCTGCCCACATTGCAGAGGCTCCCCCAAATCTGAGAGAGTGGGGGGTATAAGCCTGTACCTCCTCTCCTAAGGAGGCAGCGACAGTTTGCAGTGCCGTCTGGATGTCCTGCCTTGTAAGATCTCCAAAGAATCTTTCCTCCGGATGCGGTGTGGCTTCTGACCATTTGAGTTCCAGAAACTCTATGGTCGCCAACACAGGGCAGACGGCTGCATCGCTGCGAAACAAGTTCCTCGTGGCGGATTCCCCTTCGGGATCCGTCTTTGAGGCTCTCACAACGATCTGCACCTCATCTGCCCCGCTGAAGGGCGGTCGGGCGAGGAACTCGCCACGGCTATACAGCTTGACATCTTTGAAACGGAGCCCAAGCTTTGGGTTATTGCCACCGACCAGTTCCGAAACTCGCAGGAGAAAAAAGAAACCGAGTTGCAAAGCACAGTTGAGCCGCCTTCCCCACAGCCCTTGTGGCAACGCCGCTTGGGCCCTTGCCAACATGTGCGGCGTAACCGGACGCCGCTTGGCGATGGGTCCCTTCCTCCTTCTGATTCCCTCGAGTGCGAGTTGTAAACGAGGAAGTGGCTTCAGTGGGTCTGGAAAACCGAGCTGTAGGTGTACGCTTCGAATCGCTCCCAGGCGGGCTTGTGCTGTGGCTGCTGCTAGCCCTTGGCCCACAAATAGGTACACCAGATAGTCGAGGAACAAAGACTCTTCTCCGGGATCGAAACGATCCACGGAGCGGAGTGCTGAAACGCCCCGACGTCTGGTGTATAGCTCCCACCAGCGCCAATGGCCGTCATACAACCGCTGGGTGGATGGTGAAAGGTGGTCCTTTACCAACTGCAGTCTTTCTTGCGCCCAGCGGCGCGCGGGGACCACCCCTGGTTCCGGCCCTTCTTCGGAGAATTTCCTCTTCGTTTCTGCGGGGGAATTCCCGCTCGGGGCCACGAGGGGGTGGCTGCCTCGACGCCGATGGTGTCGTGTCGTTAAGCTTGAGGTCTGAGCGGGCAAGAGTTCTCCCCGGGTTTCTCGGCGTGTCTCTTGTACCGCGAACTTGACCTTGCGCGTTCCTTCTCCCACCCTTCGGGACGCCGGGCGCGGAGCGCGCCACGGCGGACCCGGCCAGGTGATGAGCAACGCAACAAGAGCAGAAACTCCCAACAGTGGTGGTCCCGCAAGGTGGCCAAGTCGCCCGGTTTCTTCAGCTGGTCGGTCGCACCCCTGTAGTACGAGCGAAGCGAGGACGGTGAGGCCACCAAGGACCCCTCGAAGGAACCCTGTATATTTGGGTCCCTGGCGTCTGGCCGCGGGAGTGTTCCCCGGCGTTGGCAGGCGGGTAGCCCGGAGCTCAAACGGGGAGCAGCCCAGTCGGGGTCGGTCCCGGTTCTGACGCCCTCTGTCGAGCTTCCAACCTAGCATCATCCCAAGCCCCAGTCCCATTCCTCCTCTGGCCATGCCCGGGCCTGAAGCAGGCCACGGTGCTTTAATCCCGAGTGGAAGGCTGGTGGGTCTCGGCAGTGCATTCGCTGGCTGTATGCTGTAGGTAGCGACCATCCCCCAAAGGGCCAGGAATCCCCCGGTGCTCCAGCCCGTCCTCCGTGGGGCACCTGCCGGGCCCGAAGCGGGCCACGGCATGGCCTTCCTGAGGCAGGGTGAACCCGAGTGAGCGTAGGGGTGGTTCTGCTCGCTTTCCGTGGGGTCATACTTCCTGGTTTTCCCTTGCTTTTCGCAGAACCTAGCCCATTTGATGCGTCGCCTACGCTCGGACTCAGGCTTGCGCTTCTGAGCTACTGCGGCTCGCATCGGGGCGTCTAGCTCCCCAGCTCGCAGCTCAGCCTGGAAGCGCCGCAGGTTGTCCCTTGCCGCCTCGTTCATTTGAAAGTTGAGGTGGCTGGCTGCGTCCGCCTGGTCGCGGACCGGGTCTTGCGCCCCTGCGCCGACGCCTTCAGCAGACTGCTGAGCCGCTCGGTGTGCAGCAGCTCGCAAGCGGGATTTCTCCTTTCTGCGTGCCACCCACACTCCGGCGGCTTCCTTGTCCTGCAGGAAGCGTGCGTGGTTGATCCACCCGAGGCTTTTATCCATGCTGGGCCTCACTGGGTTTTTGCGCTCCAGTTCTGCCAAGGCCGGGGGGAGCGCCGCGAAGTAGGCGGCTTCTGCGCCCTCGAGCTCTGCGAGGGCTGCCTCTTGTTTGGTGGAGCTGGACGCAGCCTCTCCCGGCAAGGCAGTTGCTACCGGAATTTCGGCCTCGTCGCCAGACCAATCCGGGTCTTCATCTTCCAACGACATCTTACCGATTTCCGCCGTCAACGTGTCCGGGTCGACCTTCAGCGCGATGGCCTTTGGCTCTGCAAGAGCCACCTCCCCCAACGCCTCGGCGCCGTCCACAAGAGGCTGCAAGGGACCTCCTTCTTCAACCTTTGCCCCAGATCGCCTGTGTTTCGCCTTCGCCGGGCGCGAAACGCGCCTCGGCGGACGTAGAGGCGCTTTCCCCTGGCGCAGCTTGCTCTTCCTTCAGTGCTGCTTCTTGGGCTGCTGCCCCTGGGGCGCTCAGACCTGGACCGACCGCAGGCTCTACCTCCGCTATTCCGGGAGCGGAACGCTCCACGGAAGGCATCGGTTCATCGCCCTCGAGCGTGGCCTCTGCTATTCCGGGAGCGGAACGCTCCACGGAAGACATCGGCTCATCACTCTTGGGGCTGCCCTCGGGAGGGTACTGGTCTGAGTTCCTCTGCTCGGCGACTTCTATCAGCTCCATCTCCTCGTCCCCCAGCTCTGGCTCGGGGCGCTCCAAGGTCGCTACCACATTGTCGGTTGACCCCAGTGCTCCTCGTTCACTGCCTCGCGCCGGGGTGCCAGGTTGGAGGCGTGGCCTAAGAACGACAGGCTCCGGTGGAGGACGCACCTCCATGGCTCGCAGGCGCTGCGTGGCGTACGCTGCTGCGCTCAGGGTGGACTGCTCCCTGCGGTCCGAACAGGACTCACAGTCGGAGTCCAGAGCTCTCTGCAACTCCACGCCCACTGTGCCCCGGGGTGCGGCCGACGCCAACTTACGCCTGGCCTCCTGCCTTTCGGTAAAGCGTGCGGCCTCCTTGTGCTCGGCCACAGCCTCAGCTCTCTGCTGGGCTTTTTCGGCCGCGGTTTTCGCAGCTCCTTCCCGGCGCGGGCCGGCAGCCGTTCCGGGAGCGGAACGCCCCACGGAAGACCCCGCTGCCCGCGGGGGGAAGGGAACCGGTCCTTTCCGCCAGGATTCGATCTGCGAGATATACTCGGGAGGTATTCCGTCCGGCGCCAGGTATATGTCATTGGTGGTAAGAAGGAACCGAACCTGGGCGTACCGAGCGGCTTCTCGGGCGAGAACAAACACGGAGGTTTCGATGTCCGACCTCCACCTGCCGTGTTTGGACCCACAGGAGAGGAGGTGGATCGCTCTACGCGCGTGCAATCCTTCCTTGAGGATGTTGTTGCTGTGCCGCGCGTAGGAGCCGTGCACAAGCACCTCTGGGACCTCCTGTAGGGGCAGCTCTCGGCCAGGCCCCACAACCCCTGCTATGGTGTGACCTGACACGGCCGCCACCCACACTTCTTCACCCTCTTGAGAAAGAATTAGCCTATCTTTCTCGTCTCGCCCAATGATTCGGGCGGCATCTTCGCCGGATATGGTTCCGACGCACTCGTTGATGTCCTTCAACGAGACCCATCCGTCTTCGCGGATCGGAAGACCCAGGAGGGCAGCCTCGTGTCTGAGGATCTTGACCAGTCTTCGCCGGTCAGCGTCACTCCGGGCTCGAAACGAGC
This sequence comes from Symbiodinium sp. CCMP2592, assembly GCA_905221615.1. NCBI lineage: Eukaryota > Dinophyceae > Suessiales > Symbiodiniaceae > Symbiodinium > Symbiodinium sp. CCMP2592. Next base: position 374,977 of record CAJNDT010000502.1, on the reverse strand, counting down.
CACGGAGACGCTCCAGCTTCTCCTGGTCTCTGCGCCCTTTGTGGGCTCCCTTTCCTTTCTGGTTGCCTTTGCCACCCATACCGGAGCAGCGGGTCGTGGACCTACCCTCGAGTTTTCCTCCAAGCCACAGGCGCACCAGGGCCTCTGCGTCGTCCTCCCACGGGAGCTCACAGGCTCCTGCCTTGCCTACACTAGGGAGCGCACCGCCCCCCTCAGAGCTGAAACGGCCGGTCGACGCGTCAGGGGGGAGGGAGCCTACAAACTCGGCAGCGAAAGCTGCCAGGGCGTAAGGTGGGGCATGCAGGGCAAGACGCGCGTCGCTCTCATCGTCATCTGTGGCGTCCCAGCCCCTTCCTCCGAGAAGCTTATAGACCTCCCGGGCCCCGATCACCCTGACCTGTACTCCTTGTTCCCCATGGCTCAACAAATGCAGCGCATCCCTTCGACCGGGGTCCCAGGAGCCATCGTGCAAAGGGGGCATGGGCTTGGTGGGGTCCCAAACAAGCGCGCGCGACCCCTTCTGGGTACAAACCGTCCCACAGGGTTTGGGGGACTTCAACCCAAGAAAGGGGAAAGTGGGGTCAAGGTGCACCGTCCCTTCAACCCAGCCAGCCTTGGGTTTGGGGTCCAACCAGTGGGTAGCGTACGTGTGCAGGGGTGGCGTGCAGGGCTCGAGAGCAGCCCTTTTTTCATCCGTCGCAGCACGTGCTTCCTGTCCTACACCAGGGTTTACACCAACCAGCACCCAGCGGTGCCACCACACCTGCTCTTTAAAGGTGCGGCCGGTGAACTCCTCCGTCCACCATTCCCAGCGGTTCCGGGCATCTTCCGTGCAAATTGCTTCGACCGCGAGTGGTCGGAAAGAGTCTATCCAGATGCTCGCGGCCTGCGCAGGCACGCTAGACACTACCCGTCGCGCCTCCGCTTCGCCAGTCACGGTGGCGACGCAAAGCAGACGTTCTTCCTGCGTCGGGTTTTCCTTTTCACCGGGAGCGAAACGCTCCACGGCGGGTGCTCCTTCCAAAGAGGCTAAGGAGTCTTGGGGGTCGTGCTTCAAGCCTCCGGCGGCAAAGAAAGCTCGGGTGTACACGCCGTGCTCTGAAGCACCGAGCTCGCGCACCTTCCAACCGAACGCGGGCATGGCCCGTGGAGGGGCCGGTCCAATCCTCCGCGTGGCGAGCTGCAGGGCCATCTGCCGATCGGAGTCTGGTTGGCCTACCCACAAGAGGGCTCTGCGGTGCCAAGCTTCTTCCAGCACTCGACCCCAATCGTCTGGAACACTGAGGCGAGTCAGCCCCTGTTGCTCGATGACTTTGTCGGGGTCAAGCCGGGTCAGGTCGTCGGCGGTTTGGTTGTGGTAAGTGCGAAGGTAAGCCCCCCTCACCTGTAGGCCATGGACCCCCTCTAGCGCTCCCAAGTCTTTCAGGAGGTGGTTGGCTTGCGCATTCCCGGCTTGCCGCTTGCGCAGCCAATCTTGCACATTGGTGTTGTCCCCCAAGTACAGAATCACGCTGCCTGCCCAGGCTTCCTTTCTGGCGACTACTAACACGAGCAAGGCCAGTAATTCCGCGACGCCTATTTGCACCAAGTCCTCCTCGGGCTCGGTACGAGCCTCGAGGTCGGTGGGATCCTGGGCGTTGGCTTCAAGAGGCGATAAGAGGGGAGCTGCGGCGCAAGCAACTGCGACCCTGGCGGTCCAGTCGATCGCTCCCAGCCGGGTGGGCGTGGCGTCAGCTGACACCCAGACCAGATTGCGCTTGACCTCTGGTAGGGCCAAGAGTTCAGGCGTGGTGAGTGCGTGCTCGAGCTGCGAGACGAAGCGCGCTTCCCAAAATTGCCGTGAACCGGCCAACAGCCTTTGAAGCTCGATGGCGCTCCAGAATGCTTCCCACTGCGCGGACTGGTCTGCCTCATTCCCGCGTAGGACGACATGGCCTTCTCGGTCGGCGGGTCCCAAGAGCGCATTAGTGCTCTGGAGGTAAGGGGCGAGCTGCGGGAGGACCCCTAGCCAGAACTGTTGAGAGCCCCGTAGCACCTGGACTTCTTTGAGCGGTACCTTGGTCTGGCCGGCGTCGAAGAACGGGGACTGGAGGACGTGGTAGGCTCGTTCGACCTTAAGAGGTGGGAGCCGACAGGTCCCAGCTTCTGTATCGAACTCTAGGCCCCAAATCAATTTTCTCGTGGTGAGGGTCCCCTCTTCGACGTCTTTGGCCACATTGATGGCGAGTGGCCCCAAAGTCTGTCGGATCGCTTCTTCCAAAGCGACCGACAGCTGAGGGCGTAGGCCCAAGTCGGGCTCGATCACAACCGAGTCGTCCATTAAAGCGAGCGACCGGAAGGAGGACGAGTCGTGCCACTCAGGCCGGTCGGGCCCGCATGCTCTGTGGAGCAACTTAATCGCCCATGCGAAAGCCATGAACTCTCCTGGGGCCCCAGTCCATCCGAACGTCATAGCGAGGTACAAGACCGTAACCGGGCGCGAAGCGTCGCCACGGCTGTCCCGGGTAGTCCCTACAGGGGGGAGATCCGCTCCGAAAAGCCTGCAGTCGTCCTGTTCGACCCAAAGCCACTTAAAGGCTTCCGAGACGTCTTTCTTCGCCAAAAGGATGCGGACGCCGGGGTACCGGCTCTTGCACCACATCACCAGCCTTACTACCTCTGCGTATCTGGGTTGGATGGCTGGAAAATGGTCGTCCTTATGACAAAGTTCATTAACGACTCTGGCGTCCCATATAACTCTCCCTTTGGAGGAGACTGACCTGTCTGGGTTGTACTTCGGCACTCTTGCCAATGGTACGGATACCACCCCATCTAACAGGTCCTCCTCGTCGGGGCCCGGGCTCATCAAGAGCACTCGTCCTCGCGTGGCGTCCTGCCAGATTAGTTGCCGAGCTTCTTCCACATGATCCTTAAGGGAGGGATGTGGGGTGGCCTTAACCCGGGCACGCTGCGTGCCACGGTACTCGGCCTTTACCCCTTCTAACCCACGCAAGGAGATCCTCCGGAAGGTGACTGTCGAGGTGGTGATCAAAGAGCCCTGCGAAGTGATCTTCTCCCCGAGCCCTCCACGCGTAGCGCAGCGCTCCCACCGTCCCCTTCCATCCTCCACAAAGCCTGAGGAGGGTCGTTCCCGCTTGCACGGCACCATTCCACGCTTCCAAAGAGTACTCAACCTGGTGCACCTTCTGCAGGTAGGCCTCCGCCGCCTCTTCTGCTTCTTTGGAGAGGCTCTTAGGCAGCCAGGACGGCGGAGGCCCCAGGAGCGGGCCGGAGTCAGCGAACAGCTTTCCGCACCTGACGGAGTCACCTGTTCCCTCAGAGAGGTCAGCTTCTTGGCTTTTTCGCTCAGCCTCCCCCGCAGGGTTATCAAGAACGGTCTTCAGCCTTTGCATTTTGGAAGCAAAATCCTCCTCCCCCCCCCCGGTACTACAAAGCGCGGCGAGCCCAGGGGGCACGCAAAAAGACGCGCGCAACATAGTAACTCCGCCGGCCGGGCCCAACAAGGGGCTGGGCAGGCGTTCGGCATGCCAACACGCGCCGGCAAGTTGGATGCGTGTGGCCTTGTCGGTCCAAGCCCGCCGGTAGAGGGGAGCCTCGAGCACGCAGCGCCCACCGGTTTGCAACTGCGCGGCGGCCAGCCGCAAAACAGAAGACCACTCGTCGGCAGGCGGACCCGGCGGCAGCGCGGCGGGGAGTAGCCAGAGGCAAGAGACGCCTCCTTAGCGGCAGCGGCGTCTGGCAAAGGGCCCCAGGCACAATCGGAGGCGGCGTGTGCGGTGGAAGGCCCCAACACCAGCAGCGGGAGGGGCTGGCCTGCGGGGGGCAGACAGGAGAGCAGCGGCCAGTCGACGGACTTGGTCGAAATAGCGGGAGCAGCTGTGTGCTTGTCGGGCCCGGAACGGGCCTCGACAGAGTGGCCCCGACCGGCGCGCAAAACCTGTAACCCAAACGCCCCGGCTTCACGCCCTGTCCGAAACGATCCGGGCGCCCGCTTGGGGTGGGAGACCTGGCACTGCAGGAGACGCCCCGCGTCGAGAAGCGGAGAGCCCTCCGCCTCCTCAAGGTACGCCTCCCAGCCAGCGGCCTCGAGCTCGCGGCTCCCCAAGGGCGGCAAGCAGGACTCGTCGGGAACCAGCAAACGCATGTGGCCACGGTGCACCAGCACCCACCGGGTGTCCTCAGCTTTACCGCTATAGCGGCGGCCACAGACAACCTCGACGCTGGGCCGCATATAAGCGTCGAGGCGCAGGACGGCCAAGCCCAGGCACTCCCACTCCTCCAAAGGGTGGGCAACCAAAGTGCGGTAGTCGCGGTCGTGCCCAAAATGGAGAAGGTCGTGGTGGAACACTCGGACATCCGCTTCGGCCTGCGTGAGCCGTTCGGGCGTTGGCCCCAGAGAGTCCTCGGCGACTCGTGCCTGCGAGCACCACCGGACTCTCCACTCGGAGGCGAGAGCCCAAACCGCCTCGGGTGTGGGGAGAGGCTGGTCCGGTGTGGCGAGGTAAGCGGCGGCGACGTGCAGCAACAAACACTGCTTAGGCTCGTCGCAGGCGGCGGCAAATCCCATCTGTTCGCATGCCTCAGAAGAGAGGGGAAGCTGGTCTTGGTAGTCGTACATGGCCCAGTGACCGACGCCCTTCCAGGTGAGCGTTCCGATGGTGGAATTCCATGTAAGACCTGAAAGCTGCACCAGGGGGGACTCGCCGGCCTTGCGGTGGATGCCGCGTTCCTCAAGGAGGCGGGCGGCTTCTTCAGACAGCTCTGGGCCACCCAGGGAGACAGCTTCCTCCAACAGGTGCGTAACATCCTCAAGCTCGGGGGCACGACCCGTTTCCTCGCGGAGGCGTAGAAGGCGATTGCGCAGGTAGACACCCACCAGTCCAGTGGGATAAGGCCCCAGGGCGGGTTCAGCCGCGTCAACGACTCGCATAGCGTCCGCTCGCGCCGACTTCTCAAATTTTGAGCTAGGGCAGGTAAGAGTAGCGGCGTCGGCATCGACGTCGCGCCACCAGTTGCTGCCTTCGTCTTTGAGAAGTGCGCCCAGGGTTTCTTCCCGGTCGGTAGGCAGGACATTATCCAAATCTGCCACAACATGTCCTGTCTGTTCGGGTACTCGTTCTCGCAGCTTGCTCCGCCCGTACTCGGGTGAACTCACGGTCGACTTCGTCCCCTGTCTTGGCCTTAGAGCCCTTAAGGCCCCCTCGGCGCAGCAACTGGAGCTGGACCGTGCAGTCCAGGGTCGTCCACTTAGGAGCGGCCTTATGGGAGTGGGGGCACCCGCTACCCTTGTTACACCCGCGATGTGTCAGGAAGTCCCAGCAGAGGTATTGGCCCTGTTGGTCTTTCGGTCGGTGGTCCAGGGACCGGGCCGCTTCCTTGGGCGTGAGGCTGGGACCGAGAAGTTTTGGTGGGGCGGCTTTATCCGCCGCCTCGCCACCAGCTCGACCCTCCTTAGGGGGTGGAGGAACACCGGGCTCGGTTCGAGCCTCGGTGGCATCCCCTTCTCCAGCAGCCCGACCCCCGGTGTTGCCCTTCTTCTGTGCGCCGGCCCAACACGCTCGAGAGAGTTGGCGCTGCATGCGCGGCAACATATCGGTGCAGAAGTATTGGGTATCGTCGTCAAGGCGAAAGGTACCCGGCAGTTGGAGCCAGGGCTGCCCGTCTGGACCAGGGGACAGGGCGAAGAACTTGAGTCGGGCGAAGGTACACAGTGGGTTGTTTGAAGATAGGTGAGATAGGTGAGATACTATCCAGGTTATAAACCATTTATAAGTGACTTAGGCATGGTCTAACTCGTTTCTATCTCTATCTCAAGATACTATCTTCGACGGAAGATGGCAAGAGATAAAAGACTTAGAACGGACTTAGAAAAGATAGCTGCGCCAACAGGGTGAAGAAGTAGTGTATGGCCAGAAGAGAAAGAAAAAGATAAAACAAGATAAAAACAGATAAAAAAAGATAAAAAAAGATAGGAAAAGATAAAAAAAGATAAAACAGAGATAGCAGGAGTATCAACAGACGGCGCTTTGACGAGTCCGTGCATGTAGTTTTTTTCGTGCACCTTCCGCGAGGCTTGAAGAGGCAATGCGAGACCAGACTGCACGATCCCAGAAGAAATGCTCTGATTGGCGTTTCTATACTGGCCGGCACAGCTTACGAAGTGCACGTCCTTTCTGCACACGTGGAAAACGCCGAGCCCTTCTTTGAGGCCAAAAACCCGCTGGAGCTTGCACACATCCTTCCTAAACCCAGAAGGCTTATGCCCGAAGCCTTGAATCTTGAAGCGGAAGTGAAACAGATTGCAAGACACTCTCTTGCAGCTGTCCGCTGTGCCTGTATTGGGGGGTCCCGCCAGCAGCAGCAGCAGCAGCCTACTAGGTCTCAGAATCTGCCAGAGGCAAAGACCTTCTGGCCTCCAGGGTTGAGGCCCAGATGAGGCACTACACGCACTACCCTGCACTACCCGGCCCCAGCTGGCCCAGATTCGTAGAGGGCTCCAGGCACTACTCTCCTTCAGGCTCCCAAGGCCCAGGGGCGCACTACACCACACTACCTTCCGCCAGGGTCCCCAATAGGGTCCAGCAGCTCTTCTTCACTGCTTGGTCTGTGTGGTTCAAGTCCCGGCAGCAGCGTCTATAGGTCTTGTCCCCCAGCAGCTCAGACTCCTGCCGTGCCGGCCAAGCATGGCCGCTACAGACCCGAGCACTCGGGATTGCCATCGTAGGTATAAGTACCTGAAATCAAGCCCTTCCTATCTTTCACAGAAGACGCAGCTGAATGCTGAGCAAGCTGGCGAGGAAACTGCCACCCAGTTGCTGGGCCTTGCGCCCGACGCTGATGCGCTTCCGGCTGCAAGCCTGCCTTCCGAAGCTCTGGCGGCAGGAGCTGAGGCAGTCCCTGGTGCACGGCTGCAGCTGCAGCTCACTCAGCCTTGCGGAAAGTGCCGCAAAGTTTGACGTGTTTGTGCTTTCCATGTTCGGTATCTTTTGAGCCTACTGGTTTTCCTTAAATCAGATAAAAAAAAGATAGAAAAAGATAAAAAAAGATAAAGAAAGATAGAAAAAGATAGAAAAAGATACTAAAAAATAAAACAGATTTAACTTATCTCACTTTTATCTTTTTTTATCTCTCCTTTCTCTTTCTTTCTCACCTAAGTCAAACAACCCACTGTGTAGGAGTCTCGTCTTGCATGGCTCTGCGAATGCGACGATCCAACTCCCGTGCTTCTTCGCAAAAACGGGCCCAAAGTTCTTCCCATGCACCGTAGACTGCGGACGCTGGCCAGGCATAGCCATGTTGTTCCCCTAAGCGCAACAGATGTGAAGCGGCCTTTTCGAGCACGGGGTAATATTCCTCTCCAAAGAGACAGGAGAAGGCCCAAGACTGGCGGAGGGCGGCTCTGAACCATGAGGTCAGCGTGTTAGGGTACCGACCTTTACGTTCGAGTTTGAGGTCAGGTGAGCCCCCGTAGTTGTCGAAATCTTCCTCCGAGGTGAGTGGAAAATCTCCGGCCGATAGGCAGTACTCCGGCAGCGTGTTGAGCGTTTTCCCTCCCAGCTGCAGGGCCGCAAATCCATAGCTGTGCCGGTTTTGAATGTTGCAGGGGAACTCGATCTTCCGCAACTGAGGTCTCGCTTGCGTCCCTGCGATGCGAAGCGCATGAAAGAGTTCTTTCCCTACCACGCCAGGGCAGAGAGTGACACTCAGGGAGTCGCAGCCCCGGAGCAAAAACACAAGCCTCTCCTCCAATCGCCCAATTGATGCCAGTTTACCTCGCTCCTGTGCGAGGGCGTCTTCCTTGGAGGTCAGGCTTTTGGCTATCGCCTGGAGGGCTTTAGTCGTCTCGTCTGCTGCGGGTGCCTCTGCATCCGTGAAGGCTCCTGCTCGGAAAGCCCTGGTGGCCTGGGCCAGCGCATCTACCGCATCAGTTCTGCCCCCAGCTCCCCCTGCTCCGGGGTTTTGCCTGAACAATGCCTGAGCGGTTGGCCGGTGATCCGAGCCCTGGGCTGCCCACGGACGTTCCGGGGCTGGAGCAGCCCACGGACTTGTCCTGCTCTGGTGGTGAGAAGGAGGACCCGGGTCCGAAGCGGTCCACGGGTAGAAACCTCCTCCTGGCTGCCCGTCTGTCGAGACCTGCGGTTGGGCTAGTTCCCAAATGAATTTGCTGGCCTCGGCCGGTAGTTCGCTGGTAATTCGTATGCAATGCCTCCGTGCCAGTTCCCGGAGACGCCTCTGTCTCTCGGACGGAGTCCGGCCGTCCACCTCGGACACCTCGACAGCTGAGTCGTGCCCCTTCCCCTGGAGTCTCGCTTCCATATACGCGAACAGGGCCTGGCTGTCGTCTGGTGCATCGGTTCTGGAGGCGCTCCTGTCCGGTCCACCTGAAGTTGGGCCGGGCGTCGCGCCTCTTTGCTTGAGAAATATGGCCCTTTTTCGAAGATCTTCATCCGGTATCCCCGCGATCTCTTCCCAGGTCAACCCCGTGAGTACCTGATCCTCGACCGAAGCGTCAGCTCCGGGAAAGTGGGCAACTGAGGTGGCTCCATCCAAACGCGGGGGGGAGGAAATCCCTCGGAGTTCAGCAGCCTCAGTCCGCGTTCCGCGCTTGGGTGTGGCATCCTGCGAATGCGGCCGGGCGCGCTCCGCGCCACGGCTGATGGACCTCTTTCTGGCTTCCTGAGGACCACGGGACCGAGAAGCGAAATTCCCCTGCTTGGGGGTTGGGCCTCGTTCTTCCTTGCTGGCGTGCAGTCTGCAAAGTTTGACCCCTCCCTTCACTGTCTGGGCGACCTTCCCACAGCCCTCGACTGAGCAAGCTCTTCTGGTCTTTGAAAGGTCGTAGCTCTCCTGGTGGCGGGCGCATAACTGGCAGCTGGCTTGAAGTCCATCCCAATGCAGTTCACCACTACTACTTTGCATGCCGTCATCGTTGAGAAGCCTGACCCACGAACACGCGGCGTCTTTGCAGCGCTCTTTGCTGAGCCTTTTCGTCTGCGTGCCCTCTTTCCAGGCGATCGCATCGGCCTGGCACGGGTTGTCTTCTTCCTCCGATTCGGTCTCTGACAAATCGTGGCGCGGAGTGCGCCCTTCTTCCTCACCCGGGCGCGGAGCGCGCCTCGAGTGCTTCGCTCCGCCGCAACAGCACCAAGAGGTGATCCAACGCCCACATGCGCGTCCGGTGCTCCAAAGTCCCGTGATCCCTTGTAGGGCCATAAACTTGGACGCGTTGAGGGCCCGACACATAATTAGGTCCTCGGCCTGACAGTTCGTTCAGGTCGACGTCCACGCTCTGGGGGACCACACTACTGGCCGTGATATGTAGCTCTGCTGCTTCAGGCGAAGTGCATGGTTCTACCGAGCACAGGTGAACAACACACTGCGCTCGCTCCAAACACCTTCTCCAGTAGCGGTGGGACGCCCCGTGTACACTGTCACACCTGCAAAGAAACCCATGGCGGTTGGTGCGACCCCGTACGGCTCTTACTTGATCTTGAACGTAGGTGACCGACCAGGGATGCTCACCTTGGGGTCCTGTCCATCTGACGTGATATGGTTTTTCGCCGTGCCCCCTCAGCACGGCCTCCCAGGTCCCTCGGCCCGCCACGTACTGGAGCAGTGCTCCAATGACGACGAAGATGGGCCTGACGACCCACGCATAGGTCCAATAGGTAAGTTGTAACATACCCAGCAGGATGGTAGTGGTGGCCAGCCAATAGGTCCACCTTGCAGCGAGCCCAATGGAGGCACACAGGGTGCCGCACCAGGTCAACCCCCCTTCCCATATCTCCCACAGTACTCCGGCCAAAATCCGGAAGTACCAGCGACGAGAATGGGCGTCTTCGGCTTGGGGCGTGCTGGCTTTCGGTTCAGTGGAGCCTTCCCAGGACCAGTCGAACCACCAGTACGATGCTCCCGGGCTCGGTTCCGAGCCACGGGTACTGTAAGGCTCGTGCCCTTCTGTAGGGCACGAACCTGCTCCTCCTTTGTCGCACGTTTGGTTTTCGCTACCCACAGCGAAAGGCCATAGCCCCCCGAGCGGGCGCACCAGTGCGCCGATCAACAGCAGGGCGACTCTCATTGTCACCCTTGAGCCTACGGAGGTGAAACACTACGCACGCAGCGCTAAGCTACCACAATGCTGTGAGGGATAGTCCCCACCCTAAACCTTCAACCCTGCGTCACACACATAGGTTGCAAGATTCTTGACTGCCGGTTCAGATGCCCAACAAGATTAACTTCTCACTCTGGTAAGGATTCATACTCAAGCCTGAGCCACTCCGCTCTAACTGGGGGCTTAATCTAAGACATCCTCGAAACCCTCAAGAAATCTCATAAAGCCCATATTTCTTAAAAGAAACTCTAAAACCACCATAACATCTGTATGAAACCCTAAAGAATTCTCAGAATGCCCACATAAATCCCTGCAAACTCTTAGTTCGAATCCTGGAGAGGTCCCAGTCAAGCCTCGCAATCCTAAACCCCAAAACACTGACGGCCGGCGTGGGGTTTAGGGCTGTAGGGATCTTTTAGGGCTTATAGGGTTTAGGGTTTAGGGGTTTAGGGTTTAGGGCCCAGACCCTCCAAAATCCCTTAATTAAGGAATACACCTTAAACTATATTAGGGATCCTACTATGACTAACGGCCATGAAAGTTTTCTTGCCGGAGGTGAGTTGATCCACGGTGCGGCTCGCGGCAAAAGAAGCGGCGGACAGCACCATGTTCAGGCCCGCAAGGTCGTAGGTTTCATGTCCAGCGGCGCCCTTCTTGGAGGACGTGTGGTCGAGACAGATTTCCGGGTGGTAAACCTTCAAGTAGTTGTGTATGAAGCTTTCTGCAAGCTCTGCCATCCAAGGGTTGTGGGACACAAACAGGATCGGTGCATAAGTCAGCTCAGCGCCCATCTCTCGCGCGATGGAGCTATATCCTCGGAGCCGTCCAAGGATTGGAGGATCGCTGCCGGTAGACTTGTGAGTGCAGTGGATCGAGGATTTTCCGACTTTGACATATTTAGAGAACACGAGGACGTGAACCAAGCCAACTCCTTGGGCATCGGCTTGTCCGCCCCAGAGAAGGATCTCCTCGATGATCGTGTTCAATCTGTCTCAGGGGTTGATAGGGTTGATAGGGTTTAAGGTTTAGGGTTTATAGGGTTTAGGGGTTTAGGGATCTTAAGGCTCCTTAAAAGCGGAATTTTAGGTGTTCCTGTAAACGGGATCTAGTAAGGGTGTAGGGCTTATAGGGTTTATAGGGTTTAGGGTTTATGGGGTTTAGGGGTTTAGGGATCATAAGGCTCCTTAAAAGTGGAATTTTAGGGGTTCCTGAAAACGGGATCTAGTAAGGGCTTAGGGTTTATAGGGTTTTATAGGGTTTAGGGCCTATAGGGTTTGGGGTTTAGGGAGAATTTAGGGTCTAGGGTCAAAGATCCTAGAAGAAGGCTAGTCGGGCTTTTCAGCATCAGAGGTGGCCTCCGCGGGTTGAATCGGGTGAAGGGTTGAGGGTTACTTGAAGGTTCACGGGTAGTTATAAGTGGGGTTATAAGTCCCCTAATCGAAGTTGTAAGTATAGCCACCCTACTTATAACCATACTTATAACTACCCTAGAACCTCCAAGTTGGCTTTAGGGGTTTACGGATTTGGGGGTTTGGGGTTTGAGGGGGGAGGAGTTGGGGTGCATAGTCTAAGTGTAAGGGTTTAAGGATTTGGGGGTTAAGGGTTTAAGGATTTGGGGGTTTTGGTCTTTAGGGGTTTAGGGGTCTAGAGGTTAAGGGCGCGACTTAGGGTTTACAAGTTTAAGGGGCCTTAGTGATTGGAACCCGCAAGCCCCTATCCTATTCTAATTACTAAGGCCCCTATATTATAGTACCCTTATACTAACCCCTATAGTAGCCCTTTAAAGGAACCCTATTCAAACTATATAAGGCCCCTTCATTAGGGTTGAGGGCCCGGGACATGGACCCAGTTGTCCGGCCTCGGCTGTTGCAGCGTCGTCCGAGAATGAAAGAGACCAGACGTCCTAGCTCAGCCGCTGCTCAAAGGGTTTAGGGTTTAGGGCTTAGGGTCCAGGGTTTAGGGTTTAGAATTTAAGGTTTAGGGGTAGGGAACCAAAACTACAGCCATCCTAAACTCTGAACCGCTTGAACCCGTGAAAGTTGAATCGTATGGGACATTGCAGTGAAGTCCAGAAAGTTGGAGCATGGATTCAGGATGAGTGTGAGCATTTGGTATGCTTTGCTGCAAAGGCAACAGGATAAGTTCAAGTTTCCTAACGCGAAACCTCAACAGCACCCGTCCGGAAAGCTCGGAAAACACTCATGCAAACTAGGCCCCTCAACTAAAGCCTACAACCCCTGCATGGCCTCTCTGAGCCTCCACCCCACCTAAGAGGACCCTTGCAATGCACGCAGATATGATGAACATCGAAACCTCCCACGCCTCGGCAGAGTCCCTAAGCTCTCACCCTAAAATGCCCTAAGCCCTGAGCCCTAAACATTATGGTTTAGGGGGTTTAGGGTTTAGGGTTTAGGGTTTAGGGCATAGGGTTTAGGGGTTTAGGGTTTTAGGGTTTCGGGTTTGGGAAGCCTCTGAACCCCAAACACTGAAGCCAGCCGTGAACTTACTTGTCCGTTTACCAATAGCCACAACCAAAACACCTCAGCATCGCGACAGAGTCGGGAAGTCTGCACGCAGAAGTTTAACGCTTAGGATTTGGCTTCAGGGTTTGGGACTTGGAGTTAGGTCAGGGTTTTGGGCTTAAGCTTGAACTACATCGCTCTCGTGCCCTAAGCCCGAAATTCCAAACCCGAAACCCTGAACCCCTTAGAGATCCCTTTAAAGGAGCCCTTATAGATCCCTTTAAGGGGAGCCCTTATAGATCCCTTTAAAGGAGCCCTTATAGATCCCTTTAAAGGAGCCCATATTTCCTAGAGCCACCAGTCTCACTTCCCCTACTTTCAACTACCGAAACCAACTTCTGTGCAAGGTCCCTATAAATTCACATTACTTGGAGGGTCGGGGGACTTAGTAAGTAGGTAGTAAGTAGACTTATAAGTACCCTAAGAAGGGGCCCTAATTGGGGTTATGGTACTTATAAGCCCCTAAAACAACCAGTTACTAAGTCCCGCGACCCTCCAAGTAGGGCTTATCTTATATTATAACAGGAGCCTACAAACAAGTAGGTTATGGCAAAGGTATGTAGTCCGGATGGAAGGGCGCTACTGTTGTTTCTACTCAAAGGCTTCACAGTCTATCCCTGTGGGTTTGCCGGGTATGTTCAAGGCGCATGGAGAGTTTTACATTGTTTCGGGTTTAGGGTACATGGGTATATAAGAGCCGCCCTAAGCCCTAAACCCCCTAAACCCATCTGTATAGCGGCCGGAGTGTTGATCTAAGCTTTGAAGCTGGACGGCGGGACTGTGGCGAGGTGACTAAAGATCTATGTGGGCTCTAAACGAGTTCTAGGCGAATGGGGTTGAGGTTCTAGCGACTCTCCATTGTGAGGGATAAGGGCCTCGAGGTAGTGCAACGTTCTCAGACCTAACGCCAAGCCTTCAAACTCGCGAAGCCAAAAGCCTACACCTAGCAACTGAACACCTGAGGCCCAGCGTGCCAAATCAAACGGCACAGTTGAGGGATTCGGGCTTCGACAGTCCGGAATCACGATGAAGACGTCGAAAAAGAACCAAGTCCTCACAACACGTTTAAGCTTTAGGGTTTTGCGGCTTCGGGTGGTTGGCTATGGTTCTTGCAAGCTATATAAATCTCTAAAGCCCGACATCAGAAAGCCCCAAGCTCAAAACCCTATTCTAGTTGTTAATGCCCCTATACTACTACTATAGTACCCTTGAAAATTCCTTATAACAACCCTTATAGACCCTTTCAAAAGGAACCCAAAAGCCCACTAAAAGGTTGCAATGCACGACATGCTCCCAAACCTTCCTGGGAGCGACCTGTCGAAACTGATCAAACCCTGAGCCGTACTTACCAAATGCCCATTGGGCAAAACCTAGACCCTAAACTCTAGTCTAAGTAACCCTTATAAGCCCCTAAACCCTAAATCTTCAGAAGAAGACTACCTTATAAGAGTCCAAAAGGTTAAAAAGTTGGGCTTTGAACCACTCAGTCCCTAAACCCAAAGCCCTAAACCGTTACTAAGAGACCCAAGGCAGCTCAAGGACAACATCCGGATCTTCTTACCGAGAGTATATGGGGAGTTTCCGAAAATGGGGGGGGGGGGGGGGTACGTTCTTTTGGGGGTCCCTATAACAAGGATCCTACGACTTAGGGTGCTATCTTAGGGTCCCCTATTTTCGGAAACTCCCATATGAGGAGATCCGCCTTGGGACTGACGTCTGTCAAGGCACAGAGTCCAGGGTTGAAGGTTTGGGTTTAGATTCTTAGAACTTCGACTTATTATTTCGGATAATAATTATGAAAACTATGAAAAAATACTTTTACTATGATTGTTATCAATCTTGGTAGTAGTAGTAGTAGTAGTAGTAGCAGCAGCAGCAACAGTAGTAGTAGTAGTGGTAGTGGTAGTGGTAGTGGTAGTGGTAGTGGTAGTGGTAGTGGTAGTGGTAGTGGTTGGTAGTGGTAGTGGTAGTGGTAGTGGTAGTGGTAGTGGTAGTGGTAGTGGTAGGGGTAGTGGTAGTGGTAGTGGTAGTGGTAGTGGTAGTGGTAGTGGTAGTGGTAGTGGTAGTAGTAGTGGTAGTGGTAGTGGTAGTGGTGGTGGTAGTAGCAGTAGTAGTAGTAGTAGTAGTAGTAGTAGTAGTAGTAGTAGTAGTAGTAGTAGTAGTAGTAGTAGTAGTAGTATTCGCATTACATACTGTACTATATATGGATCCTTCTGGCAAAGAGTGCTCAACAGGGTAACTTGTGCGCTGAGCATACAAGGCTGCCTCAACGGCAGCAGCAGGGAATGTGGAGCTGGCATGCCGTGGCACACGAAACTCGAGCTACATTCCCTGGTGCGCAGTAGGGCATGCCGGAATGGATCCCGATAGTCCCTGTATAGTCCCCAATACCTACTTGTCGGGTATCATGGGGAACTAAAGGTTAACCATTTTGGTTATATAGGCATTATCTAGGGACTATACTACCCAAAAAAGGTTCAAGGTTACTAGGAATAATGGCTGGGAAGAACCAGGCAGTGCAGCTCAGCAGGGTTTGTCGTCCAGGGCTCAAGGCAGTTTAGGGTCCAGGGCCACAGTTGACACGGTTTAGGGTTTAGGGTTCAGGGTTTAAGGTTTAGGGCTTCGGGCTTAGGGTTCAAGGTTTCGGGTTTAGTCCACAGCCCAGTCTTTCAACTGATTCTCTCCTCTATCCCATGTCCGGATCACAACAGCTCCACCAACCACGGGCAGAAAACACTAAACCCAGAACCCTCAACGCCCTAATCCACAATGCCAAGTCTTGAGGGCTTAGTCCAGGGTCTACGTCTTCAGCTGTGGGTTTTGTCTGGGTTTAGGGATCTAGTCTAACACCCCCGTTCAGCTAGGGTTAAGGGCTAAATTAGGCTTCAGGCCAGGTAAATGCAGACAAAGCGTCTTCAGATACTCCTTCGCGATGTCTGAGGGCTTGGTCAGCAGAGTGTTGTTCACGTAGACGGCGGTAAAGAATGAAGCGGGGATATCCAGAAGCCAGTAGGCGGTGGACCTGGATTAGAATAGAGGGGTGTACCTACGAACACACAAAACCAATTGCCTTCCACGTATATGGGCACAAGGCTAATGTAGAATCCCTGAGAAAGCGCTCGGTTCGCGATGAGGCCTTCAATGAATGTGAACAACGAGAAGCTTAACGGTTGATGATATAAATCCTGCATGGCCCATAATAAGGAATATACCATAATTCCCATAGTTTAGGGTCCTTAAGGTCATGCAGGATTTATATCATCAACCGAATGACACAATTAGTGTCAATCGTGGGGGGTTGGCGACTTGCGGTTTCGTAGAAGGAAGAACTACCCCACAAGCTATAACTAGGGTTTAGGGTTTAGGGTTTAGGGTTTAGGGTTTAGGGTTTAGGGGATAGACCAGATAAATCCTGCCCCTCTGCCTGAAGCCGTACAGCCTCAGCAACTGTAAGGTTGAAGCCTGGATCCCAGGCGCCAGAATCTTAAACCATACCCGCCCTAAATGCAAAACCCTGACCCCTAAACCCAGAACCCAAAACCCTGAACCCAAAACCCAAAACCCAAAACCCTGAACCCAAAACCCTAAACCCTGAACCCTGAACCCTAAACCCTAAACCCTGAGCTGAGGCCTAAACCACAAGGATTCTAGAGCAGCCAGGCTGCAGGATCTGCACCGCGTGCACGAAGTCTTTCATCGACTGCTCCTAGGGGTGCAGGGCTTGGTCTTTTTACCTACAATTTAGGGTACTGTATTAGGGTCCCCCTATTTGCGGAAACTTCCAGCTCTCTCTTTGACTAAAGGATTTGGGGCTCAAGGGATTTTAGGGTTTAGGGTTTAAGGGATTTTTGGATTGAGGTTCTATAGGTTTAGCACTTTAGGGCTTACAGTAGCGTTCGGAAACTACGGTTGATGATATAAACCCTGCATTACCTTAATGACTGTAGACTATGAAAACATATGGCATATTCGTTATTATGGGTAATGCAGGTTTTATACCATCAACCGTAGCATAATATCGTGCACTTGTTCAGGCCAGCGAGTTGAGGGTGTAGGACGTGCAGGTTCAGGAAGGCGCATTCATTGACAGAGTGCTGAAGCCCTTGGTGACTCCAACAACCGGTTTCGGGAGGGGGTTTAGGGTTTGTAGGGTTTGGGGGGTTTCGGGGTTCACGGTTTGGGGGTTTAGGGGCTTGGGGTTTGGGGTTTACGGCCGAAGGTTGAAGATATCGCCGCTTGTTGAATGCAGCAGGTGCCTGCAGCATATTGGTCTCATAGTGTCTTTTAAATCGGCTTTTGGAAATGGCTAGTTGGCATAGCAACCCTAAACCCTAAACCCTAACCCCTAAACCGTAACCCGTTGAATCCCCCAATTCCGGGTTCCTTACAAGAAGGGTTCTTTGAAGGCTCGCTCCGAGGGCTTAAGGTTTGGGTTCGAAGGCCCAGGGGGTCTATAAGGGTTACTACAAGGGATCTATAAGGGTATATACTATAATCGTTTAGGAACCTGATTATTAGGGTTCCTTAGGGGTACTATAAGGGATCTATAGGGGTGCTCAAGGCTTTGGGTTTAGGGTTTAGGGGTTAGGGTTTAGGGTTTGAGGTTGCGGGGGTCCAGGTACAAACTAACGGGCACTGCTCCTTACAGCGGCTGGAGTCTCTTTGTATAATATTGGATCATAACAAGCTATCGTGTTCGTGCCCACAGCTTCTGGATCACACGTGGCTTGCCCGGGTTTTGGGCCTTGGCTGTCATTGCGCGGGTTTAGGGTTTTGGCTGTTCTAAACGCCGTTATTCAGTAGCTGGAGCAGCACATATGTGCTTCGTGGGAATTGCAAGATCGCGCATGTACACGTTGGCTCAGACTGGTCTACCGGGGTTTGGCGGGCTTCTCATACCCGATCAAGTTCGCTGATACTGGGTGTGTCCCCAGCAGACGCATGGACCTACTCCCGGTGTCGAAGGGATGTCAGCTGAGGATCAACCTCAAAACAGTTGGTGCCCGGGGACATCGGATAAGCTGAGGTTATACTCTCCAAGGCTCGCTGCTCTATCAGCATGGGCTGCTGCACAACAACCAAGTCAGCCAGAAAAGTCTGTCTACCAAAGCGTTTATTTTGCGCACTGCACCAGGGCTTTGCAAAGCGAGTACAAATGCTAAACTCGGCACACCAATCCCCAAACCGTGAACCCTAAACCCCAAACCAGCCCAGTGTCCCAGTGGAAGACTGAGGCGGGAATGATGAAGAGGTCGTAGGTCATAAAAGCAAGGGCCAGAACCTTGCAGTTGTCAACAAGGGCTCTGTTTTGGAGGTTCCATGTAATATAGGAACCCGATTAAGAAACCTTGGGTCTTTATTAGGGTTCCTTATATGAACTCCACTCTTCTGGGGTAAAAGGCCCAGGGCTTCTGCTTCTTAATCAGGTTATGCCTTGATCCTATTGCTGCTATACAGGGGCCTTAATAATTAGAATAGGGTCGCGCTTCGACGTGCTCTGAAGGCTTCGGATGTGACGCTTCAGCGTATTATAAGAGAAGGACTGTATAATGGTAGCTTAGACCTGAAACCCTAAACCCTTAGAGGAACCATTCATAAATCCACAAAAGGAACCCTTACAGATCCTTCTTATGGAAACTTAACTCAAATTCCTTACCTACTTGTCGGGTATCATGGGGAACTAAAGGTTAACACTTTTGGGTTATTATCGGGGTTATTCAGGGACTATACTACCCAAAGAGGTTAAAGGTCGCCTACTCTACTGCTAGGGAAGGATTCAGGGGCATACGAGGAGACTGGAAGGTTCCAGGTATTGTTTCAGGGTTTGCGCTGTAGCATCAGCAGGGACACCCAAACCCTAAAGAGCCCTAAATGCTAATAAAAGCCCTAATTATCGAAATTGGGTGAAACAAAGTCTCTCGGCTTCCATCCCGTGAACACTTGCGTTCTGCTCTCATTCGATGGTATGGCCCAGAGACGGCACAACCCTTTGTGAAACAATGTGCCGTACCTTGAGATACACCGTGACCCCATTCCCTAAACCTAATGTTACAGCCCCCGGTGTAGAAGTGTTGGAGCTTGTGGGCGGTCACGCTGCTCCTAGCCGAAGAAGCCTTAAGAAAATGCAACCCAGCCCCGTACAATAGAGGGGCCTCAGACACTAGAATTGGGGCATACCGTGGCATAGATATGACAAGGAACAGACTTGACCCTAAACCCTAAACCTCCACCTCAAGTATGACGGATCCTTCCCTGATCCGGCCATCGACTCGGAACCCTACTTAAAGGATCAGGGGACTTAGTAAGTAAGGTTATAAGTACCTTAATTGGGGTTATACGTATAGTTACCTTGATTACAACCCTAGTTACTAAAACCCATGACCCTTAGTAGATCCTACACAAAAGCATATTATCACTCTAAACCCTAAACCCCAAACATGCGGCCTCGTTCTCCTGTAACAACAGCCATAAAGCCCCAACGCACCCATGCAATGTTTCTACATCCTTGCTGATCCCCTATAAACAGCCCTAAACTGCCGAAAAGAAGCCACAGATCCCGTTTTTTGCACGCTAAGCAAACTCTTGCAGACTTGGAGGAGCCTGAAACCACCCGCACCCCAAACCCCTAAACCCTACCTAAGCAACCAAAAACAAACAAAGCCCTAAAGCCGTAAGTCCTAAAGCCCTAAAGCCCTTAATATAGGGGCCTCAAAAAATTACCTATACAGTTTGGGGGTTTCCTATTGCAATTATAGTATAATGGCCCCGAAACCCTATTCTAATTTTTAAGGCCCCTATAGTACCCTCATCGTCCGTGTGGCGTCCCAGCACATCCGAGCGCGCGAGGAAGGTCGGACGATGCAACGATTGGGTCCTTGGGTCAAACTCCGACAACTGTGGCTTTTGGGATTGATCTCATAGGGTTTCGGGTCTAAGTTTATGGTTTATGATTTAGGGTTTCGAGCTTAGGGTTTATAATAGGGTTCAGGATTCATAGCAGTGCTCAAAAACGGCTTAAGGTTAGTGTGGAACTCTCCCAGGGCTCTGCAAAGGTCTGGGGTTCGGGATGGAAAAAAGTTTAGGATAGCGGTACTAGGGTGCCGGGATGCTTGTAGAAAGGCTTCCAAGACAGAGGGTCTGCGAGAGCCCAAGAGTACCCCTAAGCGTTGAGCCGTACTTGAAACCTTGCTTGTAACCTACGAACAAAAGCCCCTAACCCTTGAATTGCAACATATCAACAAATTACTACAGTGGAACACTGCTAAGGAGCAACAGAGAGTATAAAGAACGTATCCTCCAGTATGACCTTCCAACTTGAAAAGGAGGGACCCTTGAAAAGGACCCCGAGGTAATATACCCTTACTATAGCCATTATATACCCATGATATAGCCCATTATAGGGTAGGGGTCCCATTAAGGGTCTCTCCTTCCCCCCTTTGATTATACTGACCTTGGTAATAACCCCTATTGAACCCTATCTAAAAGAAGGCCCGTGAAACGGGGCTGCATCTCTTCGTCTTCGTCTTGGGGCTTCAGAACATTACAATGGAACCCTCACATAGACTCTTAGACCTTGAGTGGTAAGGCCCTTCCTCAGGAGATCACCTCAAAAAAGGGTTTAGGGAGCTAGGGTTCAGGGATGGAATTCTTGAGGGTTGAGGGGTTTAGGATTTAGGATTCTGGAGATCACCCTTCTCTGCAGATTGGCCACTCTCTTTCTCCATCGCCTGGCAATTGCAAGATCCGAAAGACAAACAACGCAAACGTTTCATCAATTTGTTCTTTAGACTTTGGAATTGTAAGATTCGAGACCAAGGCTGCTTTAAGCTTGACGCCTGGCGGCTTCTTCTATTCAATGTATGTGGTTGCGGAACCTCTGAAGATTTCGGGGTGAGACTTTGAGTGGGTTGAAGATTTATGAGGGCTTTCATTCGGTGTTTTTTGGTTTCTAGGGTTTAAGGTAGTTTGAGATAACGAACCGCCAACCCTAAGCCGTAAGCCCTAAATCCAGCGTTTTGGTGTCGCGAATTGGAGCCGTTTCGGTCTTTCGGCGCAGGGCTCGAACGTTTAGGGTTTAAGGGTTTCGGGCAGTTTCGGGTTTAGGGCCTAGTTTAGGGCTTGAACTATTCATGCTTTTGAAATATGTCGGATGCCGGCGGTTTTTGTTTCAGCCACAGAGACTTAAGTCCAGGGTTACGCAAGCCATTCCCGCTCAGGCATCGTGCTTCTAATGGGTTACCGTTCCCGCTCGATGTGATCAAGTACTCATGAGACCAATCATATATGCAGATATAGTACAGGCCCCAGAGGCAGACACGATGATTCCGCAGTATGCACTCGGTCCAAACAATCCTTTATTGGGAATAGAAAACTCATTGAACCTGAAGTGTAAGACATAGACGGATGATCGGAAGTTCAGAATTTGCTGAAGATTGGGGTTTACATTTAGAAAGTGTGTAATTCAAGACGTCCCAGAGCGTGGGAATGGCTCGTGTGGCGGTTGGGCGACGACTCATTGGCGATTCTCGGCTGCATTGGGCCCCTACATAATCCTCGAACCTTGATTGAACATAGCCCAGCCGAGCCCTACCTAACCTCTAAATCCTGAAGATGCACATCGACTGATAACCAGGTGTGGGGGTATGTATCGGGAGAACAGGGTTTAGAGTTTAGGTGTTGGTGATGAAGAAGGCGAAGCAGAAGTAGGAATTTCATTGTTCTGGTGGAAGCCGCAAAGTTGGAACGTGTCCACAGGAGCAGATTGGCCCCAAGCCACAGGTTCCAAGTTTGATCTTGGAGGCTGAAGTTGGAACATGGTCCGAAACCCGCCAAGGGAAAGGTGGAACCTGTTGTCCGAACCCCAAGCTAGACTTGGAACCTTGCAGTCGCATCGAGCCACCCAGCCAAGGAGGGGGGAAGTATGAGATATGTGTACATATATATATATATATATAGAAACTTAAGATGTCCGAAGCCTGGAGTCGCCCCCTTTATTTGCAATTAGGGTTCAGGCTTCAGCCCTGAAGCCCCTCGAAAAGGGCTTTGTTTTGCTTTTTGCTTCCTTTCCTAGACGTATATATAAAAACGACCGCAGTTGCATAAAGCATCATAAATCGATTTCCGTCGGCCCTTTGTCTTTCAACTTTCGATTTCTGGGAAGCATGTCCAGTATTGCAGAGAGACAGGAACTGCAATTACTACGACCGCTCCATTATTGCAGAAAAAGAGAAACTACGTACAACTGCTACGATGGTTCCAGTATTGCAACCAGAAAGAAACTGCAATCATTACGACCGCTCCGTTATTGCAAAGAGCGGGGAACTGCAATCACCACGGCCGTTCCAGTCTTGCAGAGAGAGAGAAAATCTCCAGTATGCAATTTTGCAGAGAGACAGTAATTACTCAGACCCCACGACCATATCGCTAGTCAGTGGTATGACCCCAGGGATCGTCGAAGGACCTGTATCGAACACTCGAGCACTGACGCCTCCCCATGCTTCTGTATATAGGCGTGTTTGTGTTGGCTCAAACCCTCCCTCCCAACCCGCCCCCCGCCCCCCCGGTTCCTAGGGTTGCGGTTTGTGTGTGGGGGTGGTTTCGTTTCAGGGTTTTTTCAGGGTGGTTTAGGACACATCTGCCTAGGTCCCTATATTTTTGGGGAAACCGGGCATAGGGTTTAGGGTGCCTAGCCCCCCAAGTTTTAGGGGAAAGCGGGCACATAGGGTTTAGGGCCCAGCATTTAGTTTATATTTTTTTGGGGTCCCCCAACCAGGGGAAGCTGGGCTTAGGGTTTAGGTTAGTATTATGTTAGGTTGTTTCCCCTCCACACGGTGCCCCCCCACCGCCAAGCATAAGGCCCAACCTTGATGACATCCACACTTGGTTTTCCGGCCGGTCCAGTCAGAATGTTCCAAACTTGAAACATAATGCCAAAATTGGAAGTTGCATGCACTCGCTCATCGAGTGCTGAATGTCAGGGTGCGCATGTTCCAACTTTTTGGCTTCCACTGTAGTAGCATGGGGATAAGATCGATTGTTGATGCCCGGCTTCCATGCAATATATGATGCATTTCGGGGTTTAGGGCTCGGAATTAGGCTAAGTTCGGGTCTAAAGTTACATAATTCACAGGTTTATAGTGAGCAATTAAATTCTGATGTTGCAAACATTCTTTTGCGGAGGCTCGGATTGATAGGGTAGCTCTTTGAGAAACATCCTTCTGGCCGTGCCTAATCAACGACCCAGCCCAAAGAGTTGAAATTACTTAGAGAATTGGGTAATGTATTTAGGTCATGCCAATTGCGCATCGCGGCCCCTTGTTCTCCAAGGCTGTCATTTGCACACCTCGAGAAGTGTGCAACTTAAACTCACTCAACCCTTGCTATCCCGAGCCTTTAAGCCGAAGTCCCAAACCTCAAATCCCTGAAGCCTTCTACTACCCCAAACCCTGATATACTGAACACCAAACCTGAAACACTTCAACCCCCAGGCCTTTAGCCTACAAAGATATTGTACTCTTCTAAGTCTTGTCCCGGAAGTGTGTATTGCGCACCCACGACCCAAGATCCCCGGTAATGTAGGAAGCTGCTGGAGCACGCTGGGGCTCCTGTGATATTTAGAAGATCTGAGGGTCCTGATGTTTAATAGTCTCGGGGGCTACTTGCATGGATAGTTCATGCCTGTCTTCACCCGCAGCTCGGGTACTCTTTGCGATGTACTAGTGAGGGTATTGTGATGAATAGGTTGGGTGGCTTAGGTTCTATGCGCTTGGATCGGATGTCCATTATGCAGACTGGCATGGCCACCATGGAAGCTCGGTGTTGCTTGGATGAGCAGTTTCGTAGCACATCACAGATCAGTCTTGCAATCGTCAAGATTATTAGGGGTGGGGGTAGGGGGGCGGTGGGGTAGGGGTTGCTAGGGGATATTGAGTACATCCGTACATCCCATGGCATAAGATACAGCGAAATATAGAATCTATTCACCTCCAGAAATATGCAAGTTCAACCCATCGAACCCTGGCCAGCCATTCGGAACCTTAAAGACAAGGCTGCTTATAGTCTCAGACCTTGTACTATCCTAATACTAAGATTTAAACTTCAGAGCTTCAAAGGTCCAACCCTCAGGCCTTTCGAATTAGCAAGCCGGGTTCACTCGTGTGTGTATATGGCATGCCTCTCTTTTTCTCTCCTTCCTCTGTTCTCCGTGGATTCCGCGATCGGTGCGCTTTGGCTTGTGATATGGGTTTAGGGTTGTATGGTTCTAGTCTGTAGGATAACCTGTGCACCAGGTGCACGCCGGGATCAGCTGGCCACGACAGCCAGGGGGAAGCTCGGTCTCGGTGAGATTCAGGTCGGTTTCGAAACAATCAAGCATGCAATCGTGGGATCCTAAGATGTCATGTCTGTTGATCTAA
>CAJNDT010000502.1:338430-345930 GCA_905221615.1 Symbiodinium sp. CCMP2592 | reverse complement strand
GAAGAAGCTTCGGATTGCCTTGGCCAGCTGGAAGGAGAGTGGGGACAGTGTTCTGCCGCTGTGGTGCTTCTGCTTTTCCACGGATGCATCTGAAGGAGCCCTGTCCTCGCACCTCAGTGCTTCCAAGAAGTACTACCAGAGATTGACAATGAAGGGCAAAAGCCTCCTCGATGATTGGGCCTCGAAGCTGGGATCTTCCAAGGACTGCAGTTCAGGGTATGTTTTTCCTTGAGTCTAATCTCGCCAACCAACCTGCCGGAGGACAGCCCTGGCTCGGGCTCGGGCGCTCAGGCCCTCATGCCGAATGCCTGAGAGCCTGCATCCTGCCAAGCTTCATAGGCTGCTGTCAAGTGATCTGGAATTTTGCAATTAGGAACAAGCCCAGAGCCCGATAGGCACAGCCTGCAGCCTGGAGATCCTTGTGTTACTCAATGCTGGCCTCTGGCACAGTACTTCAGTTTCGTCAATCTGTTGCTCTCGCCTACTCCAGTCGCTGCTCCAGCCAGCTGTGTTCCAGTCTCTGCGAGGATGCAACTGCTTCCCGGAAACAGAGTCTGTGCACTACTTTGAAGCTGTAGGCCTCTAAGATTGGGGCTTTGAGCTTAGCCAAAGCTTTGCAGAGATGCTCTTCTTGGAACTGCAATGTCTGCATGCTCCAGGTATCCTGGTGTTTGGAAATGATGTGTATCCCATTGCAAAAGTGGAAGGAAGCATTGTTCCTTTCACGTCCTAGGATACCTCACCGAAAAACCCTAGACCCCAAGCTTGCAAGACTGTCCTCATGCTCTGTTCCGAGCACTGCTTCCTCCAACCCAAAACCTCAGAAGCCGAAGTTTTACAGACTAGAGCCACGGGCAGCCTCTGCTTGCTGGACGAGCTCTTCTTTTGCTAGGCGACTCGGCTGTGTTTGGGAATTCTGGGGCTCTAGGCGAAGGTGCCCCCGACCAGGGACTGCGAGGTCCGGACTCCGGGAACCGCTACCGAAACCTCACAGTGTTCAGAAGAGAGACTAGAAGGCAAAATCGTGCGCCCGTGGGTTCCGCCCAAACCCGAAATTGTTCGGAAGAGAGAGTAGAAGGCAAAAGTGTGCGCCCGTGGTTTCCTAGGTGTTTGAACGTGCTCGCTCAAATTCAACGTGCTCGCTCTTCCCCAACGTGCTCGCTGACTGCCAACGTGCTAGCTCGGCGCCAACGTGCTCGCTGAAATCGAACGTGCCCGCTCCTGGAAAAATTTTCGTCATGGCGTGCAACTCCGCGAAAAAAAAATTTGAGCCAGCACTGTGTCAGCGTTGCCGGGACAATCCTTCATTTAAACCACAAAACCCAAGGGAAACTGCGTGCTCGCTCAAATAAGACCTATCTGCTGGAGACCGTGCTCGCTCCAGCAAAAGTTTTTCGCAGACCGCGCAACCCCGCGAAAATTTTCCGGAGGGCCGAATTCACCAGCACTCAGACTTTGAGCCGGCTGCGTGCCTGCTCACGGGAACACCCGACTCAGAACTGAGGCCATGAGTGCGGAAGAGAGATGGCTTCGGCAACGACTCGCCGACCTGGCCCAGTTCCTTGGACAGCAGAAGCTCCTGGCGGGGCCGGGGCTGAGCGAGCACCGTGCTCGCTCAAATAAACCATCTGGCCCGGCAGCCTTGGAACCGATACCAGAACCCAGTTCTCCGATTTAGAAGCAGAAAACGTCTGTAGTCCTCCATGGCTTGAGGTCCCTGGCTTTGGCTTTTTCTTTGTAACTCGCTGCTGAGATAGTTCCGACTGTCATCATTCCAATTTGCCACAGTCACAGGGTTCAATTATGGTCTATGCTGATCCTGCAACAAAAGCAGCGCTGCAATCCTCTCGTCTTCCGGGAAGCCTGCGAAATCCCTCAGGCTGTCCACACAATCAGAAAGAC
Source organism: Symbiodinium sp. CCMP2592 (assembly GCA_905221615.1). Classification (NCBI taxonomy): domain Eukaryota; class Dinophyceae; order Suessiales; family Symbiodiniaceae; genus Symbiodinium; species Symbiodinium sp. CCMP2592. Next base: position 344,028 of record CAJNDT010000502.1, on the reverse strand, counting down.
TCCATGCCTGCTGAGAAATGTAACATTGCTCTGTGAATAGAAACCAGAAACTGTAGCGAACATTGCACCTCCTTCATTTGCTCGCCTATCCCCTGCGACGATGGCACACTCTTTCGCAGGCTGAAACCTGGACAAGAACGAGATGCTGCTGTCGAATTGTTCTATGCGAAGCTGCAGCATGTGGACACCGGTTTTCTGCGAGGGACACCCGTCTTGAGCGGAGCTTTCTCCCGAGAACCCTGGGAGGCCATTGCAGGGCTTGCATATAGGTGAACTTGGTGAAATGGCCCATTGACAATTGTTCGAGTCGGTGATGCGGAGTCAGTTCATACTCCTCGTCAACCAGAGGGTTTCCTGAGTGTCCCCTGGCCCCTTGATATTGTGCAGAAGTTTTGGATTGTGTTCTGAAGCAAAATCGGGCTGCCGTATTCCCGCCTTGGACTGCGTCCCCTGGAAGCAGGTTAATTAAAGTTGTCATGGAGCGTCAATAGACCGATCCGAAGTCACAAGACCAGCATCCGGACATTGACACTGGGAGTCCCAACGACTGTCTCCTTGCGCTTGGGGCGCCATGTCGCTTTCTACGTCAAAACTAAATGCTGTCTTCTGAAGAATAGACCTTGCCTCCAGCTCCAACTACACAAATGTATTTTCGCGACCCATCCGAGCAGCACTAGACCCTGAAGAAGCCTCCAAAACGCAGTTTTGGAGTTCTCATATGTCACCTACACTTTTGAAGTCGTCATAGCACGTTCAACAAATCTTGCAAATACCGGATGCCGTCTGGTCAGACACCCTGCGAGGAGGCCCTTGAAGCATGCCGGCCAGATGCTGCGGCTGTTCAGATCTTCCTTCGACCCCGGCTGTTTCCGAAACTTCAGCAAGCAGACGTAGCTCCGCCGCCAGAGGACTCCCAAGCGAGCCCGGGCCAGGTCGAACTTACCAAGACAGAGGTGCTGTACTTCAAGTGCGAAGGGGCCAGCAAGGGTGTGCTGCAAGTGCATAAGGCGGGGTTTCAGAACATAACAAGATATAAAAATCTTTTTGTCATACACATGAATTCTTTCCCTTTTCTTGATACAGGGGAGATGTGCCACTGTGAAGCACTCGCCTGTATGCATCGGCTGAGAGGTCGAAGATGACATCCTCGGTTTCCACATCTTGTTTCGCGCCGAAGAATTGTGGACAGGCATCCTGCAACGGCAGACTGCCTACCATAACTGGTTCACGAAATCGAGTCTCGGTTGGTATCTGTTGGGCGGAAGAGAACGCCTACCAGACGGGAAAGAGATAAAAGACTGCTGCATGATGGAATGTGTGGTCGGCCAGTGGCATGCTTTTCTGAATCTTGCCGAATTCACATCCTGCTTCCTGAGGAGCGACTCAGCTTTACCATATGCTGCAACTGCCGATAAATGGAAAATTGATTTGAATCTCCACCTGCCGCGGAAGCACACGTACAAGGGGGCAGAGCACCGAGTAGGTGCCTCTCGGCTTCGCATTCCCTTTGACGGAGTAACCTGGCCTGGTGCTCTCTACTTGGCGGCCCGGATGCATTGCCCTTTCGGTGCTGAACGAATGCTAGGTTCTTGCTGAGCGACCCACAGAAACTTCTCTCATGCTGTATTCCACCATCGCTGCAGATTGGCTACGTCTTGCAGGGTCGAGGCTGCCCTGAAAAAGCGCAGAAGTCTTGTCTGTCGGCTTTCGACGTGCTGCTGGGCACCTGCTTGAAAGACTCCTTTTCCGTCCCTTTGCTGCCAGATGTTGCTGAGTGCATCTCGGCTGTGTGTGGCTTCTCGGTCAAGTGCAGTCAACTTGGCCCTGCTTCTTCATTCGACAATCAGGCAAACTTGAGATACGGGGAGGCGGCGTGACGCTGGACTCTTGGAAAAGCTTCCTGGACCATTGCGGCCTGCATGAGAGGCCATGCCAGAGGTCTTATTCTAGAGGAACCAGCTCCCTCGTGTCTTCCTCCCATGGGAACCTGAGAAGACTGCAGGTGGAGATCCTGCAAGATCTTTTCCAAGGAGGAGACTGGCCTTCAGACGGGCCGGGAACCCCGGCTGGATGTCAAGGGCTGCTGCTGCATGCAAGCAAAATCCCAAGGCATACGACTTGCCGCAGCTTTGTGGTTCCTCTTGCGAATCCCGCATGAAGAAATGTTTGATGTGTCTAGACTTCAAGCAGAGTCTCGAGTGGGTTCTTGCTTTCTTTGAGTCGCACAAATGTGAGGTAAATATTTTCCGCTTTCTCCTCCAGCATGCACTGCTCTCTTGCGAGGCTCGTCGCACCTACGGACGGATGCAGAGGCGAATGATCCATGTGCTGTCCCAAACAGCGGATGCAGCGATCAGTTCGATGGCGAGCTCATCCATGCCAGCATTGTGTGCCAGTGATGCCTTCCACCCGGCGAAAAAGCAACCTGCCGGCACGTCTTCCTGAGTTTCTCATTGTATATACCACAAGAAGCATGTGCTGTCTTGCCTGCACATGTGTCTTCTGATCTGTAGTCATGTCACATGAACTGAGGGACGGCAGGCTTTTGAGGAATGATGTGAAACCCAGATCGGTCTTGGCTGTCGACAGATTTGCGGGTAGAGCTGGTATGTTTGGTGCAGCAGCTGACGTCTCGCTTCGTCAAGCTGGCCTGGAAGACCTCCTGCCCTCCAACTACAACCGGACTGATATTTTTGGTAACGATGTGTACATGTCGCAATGGTTCTTCGGATGTCTGGTAGGGTACATTCTCGATTTGAGTCCACTTTGTCAGGACGTGCAGCGATTACGTCTATCGCTACATCCGGCGGTCTGAGGAGGTGCTTCGACAGGCCCGAGTACGGGCAGTGATTGCACCCTCTGAAGCAAGCTTCTTTTCCTCAGAAACTAATGCAGGCTGTGTCCAAGCAACAGTGGAAATCATTGGGCCTACTCTGCGACGCTTCGCCGAAAGCGAAGATGGATGTGCCTTTGCAAGTGCATTTGTGCCAGGTGTTTAGAACGACACAACAGCTTGCCCGACTTTGTGCAGGGTTTTCAATGTTTCAGAATTTTCCGTCTACTTGCTCTGCTGCTCTCTGTTTCGGGTGAGGTCTGGATGGGTGTCTTCACAACCGGAGAGCAGGTTTCGTTGGCGACTTTGCAGCGACTGTCCACATTGCTGCCTTCTGGTGCATCACATGATGAGAAATTGGATGCTTTGGCCCTCTTGGCTGATCAACGAGCAGAACCCTCACGCAAGCAGGGCAAGCAGAACAAAGAATTGCGTTCTGGTCGCAGGGAGTCTCCTTAGAACGTGCTGTAAGGTGTGAGCAGCAGACCTCTCGAGCCCGCTTCTAGTGTCATTTGTCAGGCCAAAAGCCTTGGGCAAGATCAAAGAAGAAAGATTGGCATCGAAGCAGGAAATGAAGGCAGTGTCCAACGTGATGCTTCAGGCCGGCTTCGACCTGGATGACATTTGGCCGGTGCATCCACTGGTGCCAGTGAACCCCGAACACGAAATTCGAGTGCAGTACAAAGTCAACGATATGAACTTCCCTTTCGTGTTTTGCAAGCAGACGAATACCGTTCGTTGGGACATCCCGCAAGCAGATGGTCAGTCGCATCTGCGCCTGGTGCTCAGTGTCGATCAGGGAGGACCGATGTACTCAGCTTACCAGTTCTTGTCGTTGCACCGCGGCGCCATCAATCTGATAAGAGACGAACTGTTCCTTGATTGCATCAATGCTACTAAACTAGTTTTAACAATTGTGTGTGTGTCGTGTCTTGTGGAGGAAGCCAGGCCCAGCAGGGTGTATGTAGAGTGCAATCGCACCCGGATGAGGCACAAGTTGCACAATCACTGTGGACGTGCAACATCTGCCTCCCCTATGATCAAGAGTTTCTCGCTCGCATTTCAGACACTTGCCCTCATGTGTGTCATATTTGCAGCTTGGCCTTCTGATCGAGGGATGACGAGCCTGATGGGATGGCTCTTCAGATCGAAGAAGACCCCTTGGGGAACCTCGAAGTTCGGGCACAGTCTTCATGAAGCTGGAGCACGCTACATCAACGCCGTGCCTCGTCAGACACAATCCAACACGAAAACCCCCAACCTGAGGATTCAAACCCAAATCCTGAACCCTGCAAGGTAGGCCCTAAACCCCGAGCCCTAGGGCCCAAACCCACCTGCTCCCGACAGGCCGAGCCAAATGACAATCTCATGCAGCTCTTTGGAAAGGACATATTGGAAGAGCTCCTGGGCTTACTCATTATTTCTCAGTTCTCAGTCCCCACTCGTCTGAGGGTCCCCTCAATCGACCCTGGTCTGACTTGCATATCCCAGGAACAATCAGCCGGTCACCGGAGACGCCAAGTTCGACTGCAACAAGGTGCTGGAGATTCTGGGTAAGCACTGCAAGCAACTCGACATACTTAAGACAAACAGTCTAGATGTAAGAGGTGCAACATAGGCAGTCCCCAAAGGTTCAGTGCTGACCATTTCGACTGGTCACGCTGGTGCTCGTGGGCACACACGAGCAAACACTTTCAGATGACATGCTCCCTGCTTTGCTTGATGTGGTCGGCCATGGAGGCGGGGCAAACCCTAAACCCTCAACCCTAATCTAAACCCTTAACCCCAAAGTCCGAAACCCTGAACCCTAAACCCCCCAGGTTGGGAAAAACCCCTTTCACATGACGGAGAAAGATGCATCGGCCAGCTTCGACAAGACCATCCATCTTTGCTTGAAGGACTCATCTAAAGCCATGAAGATTGAAGCCACAGCCCTTCAAGAGTCTGAGCGCCGAAACCCGGAACCTGAGCACGATATCCTACATCCTAGGTTGTGCCCTAAAGTCGTAGTCGTGGCCCTGGCATGAGGCCTTGATGGACGAGCAACTCTTCCATCTCTACCAGACAGCGAAGCACATCGTCGAGCCCTTCCGAGAGCTGTGTCTGGAAATGGTTACTTGTCTTAAGATGGAGCTTGCTTCTGCAAAGTATTTTGACCGGTTGTCTCGCTGGAGATGCTGTTGCTAAACAACTAAGCAAAAAACATCGGGCCGCAAGCACTTCCTGCACACGCACACCGCTGACATGAACGGCCCGAGAATGGAAAAGTGCCTGCAAAAGTTGCCGACGACAGCCCTGTCATCAAAGAGCATTCGGATGCCAGCAGATCTTGGTCAACCCGAGAACCAGGCAAGCCTTTCTGTCGTTCCCGGATCTGTGCTCTATTTCGGGCCACCCTGTGGAGTTGCTTCTGTTCGTGCAAAAATACCAATCGCAGTTCTGTCGCCAGTAGTCCCTGGAAAGATAGATAGAGGATAATTATTAGATAAAGAATACAGACCGGTAAAGGGACAGGTACACAAACACAGAGAGATAGCGAAATAAAGGGCGGAAGAAAGAGAAAGACAGGGATAGAGGAAGGGAGGGAGAGAAAGAGAGAGAAAGAGAGAGAGAGAGAGAGACACAGAGAGAGACACAGAGAGAGAGAGAGAGAGAGAGACACAGAGAGAGACACAGAGAGAGAGAGAGAGAGAGAGACACAGAGAGAGAGAGAGAGAGGGCGCGAGAGAGAGAGAGAGAGAGAGAGAGAGGGCGCGAGAGAGAGA
>CAJNDT010000502.1:335501-338330 GCA_905221615.1 Symbiodinium sp. CCMP2592 | reverse complement strand
TGGCTTCCACTGTAGTAGCATGGGGATAAGATCGATTGTTGATGCCCGGCTTCCATGCAATATATGATGCATTTCGGGGTTTAGGGCTCGGAATTAGGCTAAGTTCGGGTCTAAAGTTACATAATTCACAGGTTTATAGTGAGCAATTAAATTCTGATGTTGCAAACATTCTTTTGCGGAGGCTCGGATTGATAGGGTAGCTCTTTGAGAAACATCCTTCTGGCCGTGCCTAATCAACGACCCAGCCCAAAGAGTTGAAATTACTTAGAGAATTGGGTAATGTATTTAGGTCATGCCAATTGCGCATCGCGGCCCCTTGTTCTCCAAGGCTGTCATTTGCACACCTCGAGAAGTGTGCAACTTAAACTCACTCAACCCTTGCTATCCCGAGCCTTTAAGCCGAAGTCCCAAACCTCAAATCCCTGAAGCCTTCTACTACCCCAAACCCTGATATACTGAACACCAAACCTGAAACACTTCAACCCCCAGGCCTTTAGCCTACAAAGATATTGTACTCTTCTAAGTCTTGTCCCGGAAGTGTGTATTGCGCACCCACGACCCAAGATCCCCGGTAATGTAGGAAGCTGCTGGAGCACGCTGGGGCTCCTGTGATATTTAGAAGATCTGAGGGTCCTGATGTTTAATAGTCTCGGGGGCTACTTGCATGGATAGTTCATGCCTGTCTTCACCCGCAGCTCGGGTACTCTTTGCGATGTACTAGTGAGGGTATTGTGATGAATAGGTTGGGTGGCTTAGGTTCTATGCGCTTGGATCGGATGTCCATTATGCAGACTGGCATGGCCACCATGGAAGCTCGGTGTTGCTTGGATGAGCAGTTTCGTAGCACATCACAGATCAGTCTTGCAATCGTCAAGATTATTAGGGGTGGGGGTAGGGGGGCGGTGGGGTAGGGGTTGCTAGGGGATATTGAGTACATCCGTACATCCCATGGCATAAGATACAGCGAAATATAGAATCTATTCACCTCCAGAAATATGCAAGTTCAACCCATCGAACCCTGGCCAGCCATTCGGAACCTTAAAGACAAGGCTGCTTATAGTCTCAGACCTTGTACTATCCTAATACTAAGATTTAAACTTCAGAGCTTCAAAGGTCCAACCCTCAGGCCTTTCGAATTAGCAAGCCGGGTTCACTCGTGTGTGTATATGGCATGCCTCTCTTTTTCTCTCCTTCCTCTGTTCTCCGTGGATTCCGCGATCGGTGCGCTTTGGCTTGTGATATGGGTTTAGGGTTGTATGGTTCTAGTCTGTAGGATAACCTGTGCACCAGGTGCACGCCGGGATCAGCTGGCCACGACAGCCAGGGGGAAGCTCGGTCTCGGTGAGATTCAGGTCGGTTTCGAAACAATCAAGCATGCAATCGTGGGATCCTAAGATGTCATGTCTGTTGATCTAAGGACTCTGGCAATATGTTATGATTGGACACAGTGGCCATTCTCTGCTACGAAAAGACATAAGTAAGTGTGTGTGTGTGTGTGTCTCGGTGCGGTGTCAGGAATGTCAGCATTACAGATCTCGCCGTGCTTGCACTGTTTCGAGTGTCTGCGGTGCTCTGAGCGGTTTTGATAGTCGACTTTGGGTCCCGGACACAGAAGCCAAACCGTGCTGCTCCTCCTGACGGTGGGCTTGGGGCGGATCTACTGCGATCTAAGCTTTGTTTTCTAGTTCAGTGCAGCCATGGTTCAGTTGGGCCACAAGATCAAGAGGACCGAGGAGTCATCTTTCCCTGAATTTGGCATAGAGGGCCCATGAGACTGCATCCCTTGAGCAACCCAGCTCGACTACGCAGGACTGCCTCGGCAAAGTCACTGGGTTCAGTGCCAACCGCCGAGGACGAAGACCCCGCTCGGAACTTTCTGATGTCCACGGCCAGGAAGAGTCTGCAAAGTGCATTCGAGGGTCCCTTGCCAGATTCTCTTGCACAGGTAAACTTTGCAAGTCTTGGGCTGTTCGTGCGCTTTTTCGCAAGTAATTGAAAGAACTCTAGTCCGTATTTCAGTCAACCTAAATCCAAAGGCACCGGTCCGTTGGTTCTCCGAGAGCTAAGTTTTTTGTTCAGCATTCGTAGAGAAAACATTTCTCCAACTGAAGTCATTGCTGGGTTTGGGAGCTATCTCTGGGCCCTGGGTTCTGTTTCAATGCATAGCTACTTGAGTGCCATGTCAGGAACGGTTTCAAGTGATGTCAGTGCTACAGGTTTTTCCTTGCTTCATCTCTTGTTCAGCAGTTGGGAACGAATTGAATCAGCGATCTTGTTTCGTTCCCAAACTTCTCCTAGCAAAGGTGCTGGTGAACCTGAGAAAGACAAGGGCAAGGACAAGAAAGAGAAGAAGCAGTCTAAGAAGGACAAGAAAAAGAAAAAGAAGCAGACCAGTGCTTCGTCCGCAATCACGGTGTTGTCACGAATCTCTGAATTGCCGTGTGACACATCTCCTTGACGATTCCTGATATCAGTATCAGCTTAGGCAGTTCTTCGGATGACGACACAGGTGATAGCAGCGAGTCCGTGCAGTGTGACGACCAAGCAGATGCTTTGTCTGCTTTTGGCCTTTGCAAGAAAGACCTCGTCCGTGGTGAGAACATGTTGCGATGGGATGACTTGAGCTGTCGCCCCTTTGCATATGTCTTGTCGTGCATCACAGAGCAGCTGACAGCCGGAGACGTGTTCGAGCTGGGGGGCGAGCTTGAGCCTCTGCATGCATTTGTCAGACGACTGCCCTGCTTTGTACACTCACCCTCATGTTGAGAAACCCGCAAAGCCTGATGTCTGCAGTCCGGCATTCGCATCAGGAAGGGCTCTTGATCGACA